>VWYH01001580.1:433025-459758 GCA_013399365.1 Pampusana beccarii | reverse complement strand
ACAGCGACGCCTCAGCGCCGTCCCGGCGGCCCCACCGGCCGCAGCATCCTCCGCCGCCCCACCCGGGCCCGCCGCCTGCCGCTCGGCGCGGACGGAGCGACCAGCGGAGCCCCCTCCCCGGCCCCCCTCCGCCGAATGGAAAATAGTTCCCCGGGCCCTAGAGCGGAGAAAGCGCGAGCGACACCTCGCTAGCCAATCAGAGCAGGGCTGGCCCCCCGCAGCGCCAATGGGAGCGGCAGGCTGGCTGAGGCGGGGCATCTCCCAGCCTACCGGCCCGCCGCGTTCCCGCTGACCCCCTAGGATGTCTCAAATGGAGTCCATTGACGACCATCTTGGAGTCGGGCACGATGCCCAATCTGGGAAGGGGCTCTCCGGCGGCCATTTTGGGTTCGGGCGAGGGGCGCCGGGCCGGGTCACGTGGCGGGGGCCGACGGGAGGAAGCGGCGGGGAGCGGCGGCCGCTGGGCCGGGCCGGGGGGCGGTGGCTCCATTCGCACCGGCCCCGCCCCGCCGCACCGCGGCTCGGCCGCCGGGGCTCCCGGCAGCACGCAGAGGCCGGGCGGACGTTCCCCCGTGACACTCGGCGCCAGAGTAGGAACAGTGGTGGCCGCTCCCGGCGCTTCTCCGTGCAGCGGAGGCGGAGGGGCGCCCCGCGGGAGCCGGTGCAGACGTGCCCGGCCGCCCTGGCCTTGCGGGAGGGCCAGCCGCAGGGAGACAGGGCCGAGCCCGGCCTGCGGAATGCCAGCCAGCCCGGGCCCGGCTCTGCTCCAGCCGCCACTCAGCAGCTGTCCAGAGGGGTTCGGAGCAGCTCCGTGGTTTGACCTCTTTAAAGAGAGGAATGCCCCGGGGGACAGACCCGCTCGTGTAGGTGCCGCCTGCAGCTGCCCTGGCATTCTATTTGGAGAAGTGGAACGGTTCCTTGTAAGCAGAAGGGACGTTAAATGCTTAGAAATTGAGACTCTTGAAGACAAACTGTTGGAAGGGAATAACACCGGGTTCAAAACAGTTTTCTTTTCCTCTCCTTTGCTCTCCCCCATATAATGGGGAGCAAAGTCATTGCTTGGCTAAAGTACAGATGAAATACATTTCACAGAATCATAGAATGTCCTGAGTTGGAAGGGATCCATAAGGATCATCGTGTCCAGCTCCTGTCCCTGCATTTGACACCCCCACAGTTCACACCATGTGTCTGAGGGTGTTGTCCAGTCTCTTCTTGAACACTGTCAGGCTTGGGGCCGTGACACCTCCCTGGGGAGCCTGTTCCAGTGTCCACCACCCTCTGGGTGAAGAACCTTTTCCTGAAGTCCAACCTTAACCTCCCCAGCACATCTTCCTGCCATTCCCTTGGGTTCTGTCATTGGTCGCCAAAGAGATCAGTACCTGCTCCTCCTCCTCCCCTTGTGAGGAAGCTGCAGACCACAATGAGGTCTCCCCTCAGTCTCCACCAGGCTGAACAAACCAAGTGACTTTAGCCACTCCTCATACGGCTTCCCCTCCAAACCCTTCACCAACTTTGTAGCCCTCTTCCGGGCACTCCCCAGTAGCTTTATATCCTTTTTATCCCGTGGCGCCCAGAACTGCACCCAGTGCTCCAGATGAGGCCGCAGGAGTCACTTGTTCTTGCACCAGTACAAAAAGGCAAACTGCTATTCCAAGTAACAGGGTCTTCTTTCTGCATCTACAGACTGGGACACTAAAGTACAGAGGGTGGACAGTTAGATGGGAAAAAAGTTAGATTGTCAGGTTTGGCAGATAGGGGTCATCAGGTTGTGCTCTACTGGAAGCCAGTAGCAGAGTACAGCAGGGGCCTGTTCTGTTTGACATCTTTCTCAGTGACTTTTGCAGAGGAGATGGAGTGTGTGCTCATCAAGTTTGCAGGGGATGCTGAAGTGGGAGAGTGGAAATGCAGGGGGACAGAGCTGTAATTCAAAGGGATCTAGGCTGGTTGGAGAAATGGCCTGTCAGGAAGTCTATGAAACTCGGTAAAGACAAACATGAGAAAATTCAACAAGCCCAGCACCTGGGAAGGAAGAGCCCTCTGCAACAGTACAGGCTGGGGACTGGTGGGCTGGGGAGCAGCTTTGCCGGAAAGGACGTGGGGTCATGGTGGCCACAAGCCAGCAGTGTGTCCTGGAAGCAAAGGGGCCAAGAGCATCCAGGAACAGAGCCAGTAGGCCAGGAAGGGGGATTATCTGTTTCTGCTCAGCCACATGTAGAACAGTGTGTCCGGTTTTGGGTCCCCAAATGCTAGGAAAACCTCAACAAACTGTAGCGAGTTCAGTGGAGGCCACCAAATTGTCCAGGTGGAGCTGCAGCACTTGCTCTGTGAGGAGGGGCTGATAGGACAGGCCTCATTCAGCTTGGAGAAGAAACAGGTTCAGAATACTTCTGCATACAGAACACAGCCTAGCATATACATTACCAGCAAAAAAGCCCAAAGCTGAAAAAATAATAAAGCAATCCTGCACCTTGGAAGAGGATGAGAAATATAATGAAACATACATAATTGATGTTAGTTGCATTCAAAATGATACTGATGAGGCCAATGTGTGAATTTATGTTTCTAGAACAGAGTAGCACTCATGAAGGATTCATGTGCGCCCAGCATAGATGCAGCTAAATTGCCACTTGGTAGTCATACATAAACAGCACAAGAAAAAAATGAGCTAACAAGTAGTAACAACAGGCAAAATAAATATAGAGCCAGCATAGCTAGGATCTAGTTAGTCTAACAGTTCCACAAGGGGAAATGCAAAGTCCTGCACCTGGGGAGCAACAGCCCCAGGCGCCCATACACGCTGGGGACTGACGGGCTGGAAAGCGGCTTTGCAGAGAGGGATCTGAGGGTCCTGGTGGACACCAAGTTGAACGTGAGCCAATGATGTGCTCTTGCTGTGGAGAAGGCTATGGATACCCTGGGCTGCACCAGGAGGACTGTTGCCAGCAGGTCAGGGGACATGATCCTTCCCCTTGGCTCAGCCCTGGTGAGGCCACACCCGGAGTGCTGTGTCCAGTCCTGGGCTCCCCAGTTCAGGAGAGGTACAGAGCTACTAGAGGGAGTCCAGCAGAGGCTCAGGAAGGTGATCAGGGGACTGGAGCATCTTTTCCATGAGGAGAGGCTGGAAGAGCTGGGACTGTAGCCTGGAGAAGGCTCCAGGGATGTCATCAATGGATATAAATATCTGAAGGGAGGATGTAAAGAGAACGGAGCCAGGTTCTTTACAGGGGTGCCCAGTGACAGGACCAGAGGCAATGCGCATGAACTGAAACACAAGATGTTCTGCCTGAACATGAGGAAACACTTCTCACGGTGAGGGTGACCAAGCACTGGAGAGATTGTGGAGTCTCCATCCTTGGAGATATTCCAAAGCCATCTGGATGTGGTCCTGGGCAGCCAGCTCTAGCTGATCCTACATGAATAGCGGAGGTTGGACAAGATGACCTCCAGAGGTCCCTTCCAACCTCTACCATTCTGTGATTCTGTAACATTTAATGTCACTACATCACCTGAGAGCTTTTGCTTCAAAAGCATCACTTATATTTGTGCTGGTTTTGGCTGGGATAGAGTTAATTTTCCTTGTAGTAGCTAGAACGGGGCTATGTTTTGGGCTTGTGTTGATAACACAGGGCTGTTTTAGGTACTGCTGAGCAGTGCTTACACAGAGTCAAGGCCTTTTCTGCTCCTCACACCAACCCAGCAGTGAGTGGGCTGGGGGTGCACAAGAAGTTGGGAGGGGACACAGCCAGGACAGCTGACCCCAACCGACCAAAGGGATATTCCATACCACGTGATGTCATGCTCAGTATGTGAAGCTGTAGGAAGAAGAAGGAACAGGGGCGATGTTTGGAGTGGCAGCATTTGTCTTCCCAAATAACCATGACACATGATGGAGTCCAGCTTTCCTAGAGGTGGCTGAACACCTGCCTGCCCATGGGAAGTATTGAATTAATGCCTTGTTTTGCTTTGTTTGTGCACACGCCTTTTGCTTTACCTATTAAAGTGCCTTTATCTCAACCCATGAGTTTTCTCACTTTTACCCTTCCAATTCTCTCTCTCATCCCACCAGAGGGGTGAGGGGGAGCTGAACAAGCAGCTGAACAAGTTGTCACCTGGGGTTAAACCATGACAATATTTTCTGCAGTTATCCAGTACTGACTCCACATGTATAAAAGTTCTCTAAGACAATTTTAACTTCAACTTGTAGGCTGTTGCCCTTTTTAATTACTTCTGTAGCAAACTAGCATTCATTTTTCATTTCCAGTATGTAGTAAATATTTTTATGCTAGATACTTACAGACTTCTCAGAAGTATAAAGTTTTAGTAACATAAATCCCCAAGTTTGCTATATCTGTTCTTATCATAGAGTAAATTCTCTTGATGTTACCATTTTTGTCACGACTAAGGTTGAACAACAGTCACCTTCACCTAATGAAAACACCTGCCATTCTGGTCTCCTACTTGGGCAAAGAACTAGTAATTGAATAGAGGGGAAAGATCAACTGCTTTATTCTTACTACCATATGAGTCATTTTAGGGATCTGACGACAGGATAGAGGAAAAGAAAGAAAATAGGCTGCTACTTATGGAATCATAGAACCATTTAGGTTGGAAAAGACCTTAGGCCACATCTACATGTCTTGCTATAATAGCAGAAGAGCCCAGCAGGATGTAGACTGTGTGTCTTCTGGTTATCGTCTCCAGGCTTCACCAGTCTGATCCGCATAGCTGTGGGATCTACTTAGGTTTTGGGAAGAAGAGTTGGTGTAAGGGACCAGTACTGAGACCTCAAAGCATGATGCTGCTTGCTGTGGTATTTCTGTACTTACGTGTTGGTAAGGACATCTTCAAAAGCTGTATCAGTAAGACTCAGAAGGATATGAGAAAGCCACAGACAGTTGCGGATGCTCCAGACTACGAGGCTGCAATGATTCTATTAAAAAAAAATCAGATCACCTCCTTTCTCAGGATGTGCACACACCCTTGAATGCAAAGCAGTTCTCTGGGGAAACATCTGGGCAATCCCTTTTATCGGAAGGCAATTCATTTTCCCAATGGAGGGCAATGATCCATTCATTGTAGGAGGACAAGGGGACACTGTGAGGAAACAGGGCTTAGAAGAAGGTGATCAGAGGCTGGAAACCGAGCAGGCTGCTACCTCCCACATTGGCCTCCTTTCATCTTTCGATGTTTATTTCCCGGGCGTGCCGCCAGCTCCTGTGTGTGCTGCCAACAATGCAGCGCAGCACTGCTGGGCATGGCGTGCACCGTGCCCTGCGCCTGCCGCTCCCGGCTTTCTGTGCTATCAGCCACTGTGGCTGCTTCCCCAGCCCTGAGCTGCCACACTGACAGCGTTTGTCCAGCCCAGCTCTGCTGCACCGGTGCTTCTCAGTGTGTCCCTGACTGATCCCAATTCTGCATGAAAAATTGCCTGACCCTGGCAAGCTCCGTGACTCTGGCTCCAAGCACTCTGTCCCATTGCCTTCTCCAGAGTTTATCCTCTCTGCAGCCTAGAGCAATTCTGAGAAAGCAAATGCATGCAGAGACCTTAAATAAAACTTCTTAATTCCAAGCAGAACTTCATAAAGTTCGATGAAGTTAGTCAAGGCACATGTTCTCCCCTCACTCCTAGCAGCAGCGTCAGTTACACACCAAACCTCCATTAGTGTGTCAGGAGCTGTAAAATCAAATTGTAGTTGAACACAGCAAAATAGTGCCCTTTCAGTTCTGGCTGGCGTAACAAGCCACCATCTCTGCAGACCCAGCATCTCTGCCCTGTGCCCAGAAGTCTGTATGTCTGCAAGAACCATGAGTCAGCTATCACGGCAGGACTTTTGCAGGCTGGAGTACTTGTTCTAGGTCATAGTGACCCACGGCCAGAGGACTGCCCATGAAAGTCAGAGCAGTCATCAGAACTGTGATCATTTGTTGATGCCTCCTTCCAGGCTTTTTTGCTTCAGACTGGAACTAGATGAACACTGTTCTTCAGCCAGGCAGAGAAGAAGAATTAGTGATGGAAAAATCTAAGGAAATAGCAAGGAAAGAGTGCTGGGGTAAAACAATAACCACTTTTTTTATCCTGCCAAGGAATTCTTGGTGTCTCTGAATAAATCCTGTCAGCAAAGGACACCTTGACGTAAAAGGATGCTAAGCACATACTAGATGAATCACAAGATTTGGGAAGAGGGACTTTCCATAGGGACACAGACTTCTGCAAAGAAACAGTGGACAATCCTGGGGAAGGTAGAGCAAACTCACACAAGTGCAGAACCTTGCCTGGTGACTAACCCAGCGAAAATAACCCCAACACGGAACAGATTTAGATTAAGAACGGAGGAAGCCCCATCAGCAGGCCAGTCAGCTCCATGCAGCCAGGCACCTTAAAATACAAAGCGCTACCCTGTTTTGCCTTCACTGACCCCTGACAGTTTTGCTTGCACGCAAAATCAGCCACAGTACAGTGATCTGGTTGTTTGCAAGCACACTCACTGTTAATTTTTACAGGCCCAAAAGTTGCATCTTGCCCAAATAAATAGAAGGCAAATTTGCACTTAAAAATGTGAGAACCTCAGGTGTCAGAAGAGAAATATATGTTTGAAATGTTGACCTGAACATCCAAGCACACCTGCTCTGGCCAGGGACTGCCCTTCAAAGAAACAGCAAGGCTGCTTCAACATGATTCCTCCTGCCGGGCAAAGGACAGTCAGGCTCCAGGACACCTTCAGGCAGGTGCAGCACATACAGTGACATTCAACAGTACTCTGACATGTCCGAGCACCACCCAGGACTGTACGATGTGGTCTTGATCTTTCTTTTACTAAGTAGTACAGAACAACTGCTAGAACCAGTCCCTAGCCTACCCTCTTTTGCTCACATGCTTGTTCATTAAATAGCTTCCAGTCATCCAAAGAGTCTAGAAGTCTGTTCTTGCAGGTGCAAGGAAGGTATCATTTTAAAATACTTTCATTTGAAATGGATTTGTGATCTACTCTGGTACTCAATTACTAATTTGTGAATTGACATACTTTCTTTTGTTACTAGTAAGAAGCATCTACCTTGACCTTAAAATGACAGGCTCTGAAGGTTTTAAGAGGAAGGTAGATGATTTGCAGAAAGTCAATACTTAGCATTTTCTGAAAACCAGGTCCCTCTTTAAGGTATTTCAAACTGAACACATAAAAACAAAGAAACCCCACACCATTAGTTACTTCTGAAAATTTTGGCCAGAGAACACTTTTATAGTGCTGATTGTGGAGTCACTAATTATCATTGCATAGAATGTAATAACAAACCAAAGCTCCCCATGGCCAAAAGCAAACCACATCTCTTTTAGCTTTTTTTTTTTTTTTTTAAACAGCAGTAATAAAACATTATTATGCACTTCCAACCATGAATGTTCTCCAAAGCAACTTGATATTAAAACCGAAATCATCTGACTGGATGAGTTTTTACAGATTGTTACAGCATGGCAAGCCAAGAATGTTATTAGGGGGGCCTAAGGCATACTACTCTTCCATGGAAACTCAAAAACAATTAAAAATTTTAAGTGTTTCAAAATTTATTTTCTCAAAGGGGATTTGTGGCACAGCTGAGTTTAAAGCTGTTCCTATTCAAGCAGCTACATGCCTGATGAGACCTTCGTTTGTGCCTATTTTGTCTAAACGATCTGGTTTATTTCACCATGGCAGATACTGATGTGAGCTGGCGGTTCTGTTGCCTGGACTTGTTTCATTTTCCTTCCTTTCTTCAGCAGCAATGCATTTGCATAGTTTTTCAGGATACAGCAGCAGTAGGAAAAGGTTGGGTTGAAACCTACTTAGTGCCACCCAAATACATTCCTGGTTTGTATTTTCAGTGCTCAGTCCCTGTAACTGCACACTGCCCTGCAAGATTGACATAGATTAGTAATAAATAGCAATGTAATAAAAAAAAAGACAGAATACATCTCAAATTTTCCTAACTCTCCATGAAGAAAAAGAGAAAAATACACAATGTGTTTGTTTCTTTGGGGTTGGTTTTGCTTTTTGTTTTCTTTTTTTGTTGTTGAGGTGAAAATACAAACTATGTACAACTAAAGCCATAATTGAAGAGAGCTACACAAATGAAAATTATAGGCAAATGAGAGTGAAAGGAATGGAATACTAATGAACATACATTTAATCTGAATCCAGTGTCATTTACATAAGGGTAAACCAGGTTTATGTTAAAATTAGTCCTTATTTCCTGTACCAAGGCTGTCTGGATTTACTACAGATTGGACATTGTCCACAAAGTACAGACTCAATAAAGACTTGAAGCTTTATTTTCTCAAAGCGAATTCACAGAATCACAAAGTCACAGAATGGCTGAGGTTGGAAAAGACCTCTGGAGGTCATCTTGTCCAAGCCTCTGCTCAAGCAGGGTTAGCTAGTGCAGGGTGCCCAGGGCTATCTCCAAATGAGTTTTTAATATCTCCAAAGATGGAGACACCACAGCATCTCTGGCCAGCCTGTACTGGTGCTCGATCACCCTCACAGCAAAAAAAAAAGTGTTTCCTTGTGTTCAGATGGAATTTCATGTGTTTGAATTTGTGCCCATCACTTCTTGTCTTGTCAGGTCTTTTTACACATGACTAAGATGCAAGATTCCCCTGCACTTCCTTTTATCTAGGCTGGACAGATCCCCTCTCCTCCTACAGAAAAAGGCTTCAGTCCCTTAATCATCTTTGTGGCCCTGTGCTGACTGGGGTCTCTCCAGCAAGTCCACATCTCTCATGTACTGGGGAGCCCAGAACTGGACACAACACTCCAGGTGTGGTTTCACGAGGGCTGAATGGAAAGATCACCTCCCTTAACAAATGTCCCTCCTAATGCAGCCCAGGTGTGCTGTTTTCTGGGGACAGTTGTGCAGACCCATGTCCGCCGGATCACTTGTGCCCAGGCGTTGTGGCCGCAGGGTGCTGTGCCAGGCAGGTGTCTGCACTGAGGCTAGCGTCAGTACAGTGGTCCCCAGGGAGCTCAGGGCCACCAGGCTGCCTGAGGAGGAGTGAACCAGGCTAGGCTGGAAATGGAGAGGCTCAAAATTCATGGCGATCAACAAATTAAAGATGTTGAGAAAGTTTTAGATGGGAATATCGAACCTGGAAGAGAATTAATTTGTCTTAAATGTGTCTTAAATCTTAAATATTTTGAAAATATTTAATGACAGCTTGACTTCTTTTAAATAAAGGGACACTTTTTAGTACAGGAAAGACACGGACCTGTTAGAGAGGGTCCAGAAGCGTGCCACCGAGATGATCAGAGAGCTGGAACACCTCTCCTATGAGGACAGGCTGAGAGAGTTGGAGTTGTTCAGCCTGGAGAAGGCTCCAGGGAGACATTATTACACCTTTTCAGTACTTAAAAGGGGCCCATAAGATGGGGACAGGCTTTTTAGCAGAGCCTGTTGTAACAGTATAAGGAGTAATAGCTTTAAACTAAAGCAGGGGAGATTCAGGCTAGGAGTGAGGAAGAAATTTTTGACAATGAGGATGCCAGAATACTGGCACAGGTTTCCAGAGAGGTGGTAGATGCCCCATCCCTGAGGACCTCCAAGGCCAGGCTGGACAGGGCTCTGAGCAACCTGATCTAGTTGAAGATGTCCCTGCTCATGGCAGGGGGGATGGACTGGATGACCTTTAAAGGTGCCTTCCAAACCAAACTATTCCATGATTCTATGTTCAACTAACTAAACCATAGCTGTTCATTTTCTAAATTAGTTTTCCAAGCTTTATCTCCTAGGTTAGAACAGGATGTATTACCCTACCTACCTTGCCATTGACACAAAGGGGGCATAGGTAACTAGTTTAGGCAAGACACCTGGTGCTCAGTTAACAGAGGTAGGTAAAACAACTCCCTGATCTCCTGCCTCACACACCCACCTCCACATGCACGCACACAGTGGTCTGGCAACGTAATTAGCACTGACCCAAGCACTTTTTTGTCAAGCACATATCTCTTCCCAAGCCTGCAGAGCTGGGCAGGGACACACCGCTGCTGTGGCTGTACTTGCTCAAAGTAAGGCCAGACACTGCCTCATCCACTTCCGTGTCACCCTGTACTATGGGAGTGACAGGGAAAACAGCGAGCTTTGAGCCATTGTCATCATTTCCCACAGGCATCCCACACTGTGCAAGAAACTTTTCCAGTTGCTCTTCTGGACTTCAAATGGGTTGTTGGGATCAACTTTGGTTAAGTCTCTCAGGTTGCAAAATGGGCTGAACAAACTCTGTGTCTCAGACCTTCACTTCACCAGTGACTATTTCCTTGAGTGCCATGTTTCATTGCCAGCCACACAGACCATTTTTGCATCTGGGATGGAGTCTCCTTTTAGGACATGTCTATCAGAACCAACATCAACTCCAGAATTGTAGACCTAGACATGTCTGAGAAAGAAAGCAGCAAGTTATGGTTGTTTTCAAGCCTCTTCTGAGGCAAGAGGAAGCCTCAGGGGTACATCTCAAAGTGTAAAACAGTGACCAGATTAAAGGAAATTTAAAGCACAGATTAAAGGAGCCCTTATTAGAGTACACATTAGAAGAAGTAGGACAACTAAAACATTTTTCTCAAGATGTTCTCAGAACCACACAGTAATCATTTCAAAGAGCAGTGGCTCATGACTAAAAGAGACAGTTTGAAGTGTTGTTGGACATCATATGTCTCTCATCTTTACCACAGGTTTAGCCTTGCGTGGACAAACAGTCCAATTCCAGCACAAGGGGCATTTATTTACTTATTGAATGATGCTATTTAAATGTCGACAGTTTGAAGCAATGGTGCAATCGCAGATTTTTATGCTCTGACTCTTACAACCCCTCTTCTCCACCCTTGTTGTGTTGAAAACCCACTGGAGTCAACCTGCACATATTGGCTGGGTGAGAGCACAACCTGTTGTCAAATCATACTCCTGTTTCTAGTGCTTAATTTTCTAAGCAATTCTATTGTCTCCAGTCAGGCTATCTCCATTGATAAAGATAGTTCTTGTAGTAAAGGAATGCACTACTATATTTTTTTTTTTTTTTTAATTTGTAACTGACAGAGGGCCTTTTGGCTGGAAGTATCCCTAAAGTGTATGTAGCTATATAACCTGAATAATATTAACTCGAAGAAACAAACATTCATGCCAATCCTTAAAACTTAAAGAGTTCCTGATCTCTGAAATAATTAACTTCCACTGATTCCAGTGAAATAGATACTAATTAACCTTTGAAGATTTGAACCTGGAGCATAATAGAAGGCAAAATGTAACTCACAGAAATGCATAATAGAAAAATAATTATGAGATTAGAAAAATAGCTTACAGTACTGTTGTAGTGAATATTCCGCACTTAGATGTTTCCTTTAAAAGGATTTACAAGGTTTATAAGTCTGGTTCTACAATGTTTTAGAATTCAAATCTGAGATAGACCATGTCCATTAAATTGAAACAACTGCATGAATTCACTTTAAATTGGTTCAACGTACAAGAATGGGTATGATTTTTTTTTTTCAACAGGCTATTTTCTCCTATAAGCATTTGCTAATAGGACTTACAGAATCACTCAGTTGTTCCTATAAGGCTACACTTCTATAAAGTTCTAAAAGCAGGCTCTCAAATTAGTTTATTCCAGTACGTGTTAAGAGACAGCAAGCCACATTGTCTGTTATTATGAACAATATATGTATCAAGCTTTGATGCTAGTTGTCACCTTTGGGAAACATTAAAAGAAGTTGGCAATAGCCAGCACTTAACTCTGTATGATAGGAAATGCAAGCTATGAGGCTAGTCCCAAAATCGAGCTGATTTTGGCCTGCTAGGTGAAATGTTCATTTTTAGGCACAAAACGCTGTAGTTACAAACAGGCAGTTTATATCTGCAGATAGACATTGAATTATCCAGTTGCCTAGATGACACACAATTTTTGGTGTGCTTTTGAGCAAGGTGTTTTTAGCTGTACTGACTCTGGATACCCTTACCTTGGGTTCAACAGAACATAACAGGTTTGTGGGTGCCTTATGGTTTCACTTTATGAAGTAAAAGCATTCATGTAGTTTTCCACACTCTTCTTCATCATATTATATCACTTATCAACCTACTTAAGGCTTTGTATTATAAAATTTGGAAAGACTGATCATTCATGTAGTTTTCCGCACTCTTCTTCATCATATTATATCACTTATCAACCTACTTAAGGCTTTGTATTATAAAATTTGGAAAGACTGATCATTCATGTAGTTTTCCGCACTCTTCTTCATCATATTATATCACTTATCAACCTACTTAAGGCTTTGTATTATAAAATTTGGAAAGACTGATATGTTTTCTATTCCTCAGAATCTCCCCAGGCCATCCAGGTAAAGTTTAGATGGTAAATCTGAGCTGAACCTGAGTACATCCCTCCCTGGGCTTGGCCTGTGCTTTTTGAGTGAAAATTACTGTAGTGCCATCTAGTGCTACTCTGCTGATCCTTGCATTTGCTGTACAACATTTCCAAGGACATTGTTCTGGATTCATTACTTCTAGCTCTAAACACTCTGAAATCTTGAAAATGCAATTAATTTCCCTGGGAATGTTCCCATCTCACACCTGCCCACCCTTTCCTATTTTTTCCTCAGGGAAGTCATAATACAGATTACAGACATTTCTATAACAAACCTTCCAGCAATGCTATGCATTAAAATTGGCTCTGAGCAGTGTAACTGTGTGCAATGGGGAAGGAACTGGAGATTATCTTGCAAAGAGAATGTGTTCCCATATCTTAAAAATATGCAGCTTTTAAAGAAAGGAGTGCAGGAGTTGCTGAGTAAAGCACACCTGGAGAAGGGCCTGACACCTTCCAGCATGGCCACTCTGGGTGTGGGACTGGAGAGCACCAGCAAGGAGAAGGGAGGTATCCCTACTTGCAAGGATGACTTTGAAGCACTAGGCCCAGCCCAAGTGGTGAAGAAACTATTATTTTCCCTGTATATATGGAATTGCTGTGTTTGTTGAACAATCCATAGGGATTACAACATCCCAGGAAGTAAACAAGACCTCCAAGAGTTTCTGTGCAATTCTGTTAACTAAAACATACCTGGATCTTGTAGCAATTGTCCCTGTTACCTCACACAGGTCTCCTGCATTCCTAGACTAGGAACCTTAGAGGATTTTGGTACAGACATAGACCAGCTGCCCTAAAAGTAACTGTGGTTGAAAAGCAGTTACCCACCCAGCAGCTTCTGGCTTTCTGCAGCCTGAAGCGAGGCAGTGTGCCCTAAGCACCTAATGCCATATTTTTCAACTATTTTTCAAGTATTACCACAAAGACAGTCCTAGTGAGAAACCAATGGGAAATAAGCACTTAGGGGCTTGTGGAAATCCTGCAGGGTTCCTATCTACATCTGCAGAAGCTTTTAAATCTGACCTCAAGGCACCTGGTGGTCACGTAAATGTGCTTTGATAAACGTGACACTGATTTTGTGAGCTATGGTACAACGTGACCTGTGGCCTGTGTGATTAAAAGTCGCTGCTGTCGCCAGATGTTCCACGTGTCTGTCTAGGCTGCTTATTTAAAGTGCTGGCAGCATCTACCACCAAGCAGTCCAGCACCCAGTGGGCCAAGTGACTATTTCTGTTTCCTTGAAGAGCTATGATGTCAAAGCATTTATCTGAAGTAGTTTGAGGCTATGTCCATCATAACCACTGGGGGGTGAATAATTTCAGGTTCCACTTAGACTCCACTCAAATTGCCTGTAGAGTAAATGAAGTTCTGCAGATGATCGCAGACTCACCTTGTGGCTGCAGTAACAGGCAAACACAGAGACATCAGGTGCTGGGTATAGAAGAGCTGAGGAGAGGACTCAGAAGAAACTTCAGTCATTGCATAAACCTGCTCCTGCTTCTGCCAGTCGGTAGAGGGTGTAGCAGCCTCATTAAGTTTCATTTGCTGCACTGCTGCCTTCTATGTTGGGAAGGGGAGACTAAGAGCACCTTCTTCCACTCAACTTGGGAAAAAAAAAAAAAATTTAAAAAATCACAATGGGCAGAGGGAGGAGGAGACTGTCACAGTTTCTTCCCCTTTCCACTTGAATTAAAAAAAACAAAAACAAAAACCACCACCACCACCAAAACCACCACCACCAAAAACACAAAAACACCCACATCACAACAAAAACCAGAAAAACAACCACACAAAGATGGTGTTTCCCACTAGGAATAGTACATGCTGAAGCCTGTAACCCACATTCTGGGCATTTTCCTCCCATTTCATAAAGTCTGAATGCCAACTACTATCCAAGCCTCCAGTTTCCCAAAGCATTGCTGTAATAGTTTTATTCAGAAAGTCACCCTTCAAAATGTCCATTCGGAATAGGTTACGGAAGTTTTACATGAGATCTTAATTCCTATAACTCATTTCTTGCTTTGATTAAATCTAGTTCCGATGGGTCTCAGTTTCCCCATTGCCTTCTGCTATTTTTTGCCCTCATGAAAGCAAATTCAAATTGTCAGGATGCAAACTGTGCAGAGTTGAATCATCCTTGTCCTTCTGCATCTGGGCCTGGCCCATGAAGTGCTAATGTCTGAAGAGGGAATAACCAGCAATTTTTGTTTCTTTGCAATAGACAGAAGCTTTTCTAGACTCTGACATTATCTGTTCATTCTTTCTATTTAAGACAAAGAAAACCTATGTAACAGCCATGAAACATCAATGATAGGACACCACACATATAGGTGCTCTACACCTAACCAATTTTTTATTTTTTTTTTGCTTAGCAATCTGAGACCTCTAGTTTTCTGTTTGCCCATCACTGAAATAATTTAAAAGTTCTGTATAATGTTTGTAAATAAGCATCAACTAGACACAGGAAAATAAGGTACGGTGGGAACAACAGTGATCTGTCCCAGCTTACTCAAAGCAATGGCAAAAGTCACAGAAGAAACTAGGAACCTCAGACTCCCATTCCCCGGCTTGTCTTCATCATTTATACAAAAAGCTGTTCCTGCCTGCAAAGCTCCTGCCAAAGAGATGGCTGCACCTGGGCCATTTCATACTGAAGCGAGCAGGGACCTTGACTGCCTCTGGTGTCCCCAGACATTTTGCGTTCTTCTCATGGCTTCATCTAGTGTCAAGCTACAGAAACCCGCTTGTGACTGAAAGCTCAGGAATCTCAGTATCAGCTCACTTCTGCTTAGCTTAAGAGTCACATCAGGATCTACAGGCTCTGCCTTCCAAACCAGTGCCTGGATCTATTTGATTATGGAAATAAATGCAGAGGTCCTGTTAGGAAAAAATCCTAGCCTGTCTGGCGTACTCATGGGATAACCTGTCTACCCTGGGAGGAAAGCGTTCAGTAAAGAGTGCTTTGTAGATATTCGATAGTTTTAAGCCTCAAGGCTTTGTATTGGATGCATTTGCTTCAAACCATCTCACCTAGTCTCACAGGTTGCAGTTGCAGAGAGGTAGATGAGCACAGACAGGATGCAGCACAGAAAAAGAAAGAGCATGAGACAGAAATCAAACATGATCTGAACTCTGCTTAAAGCCATCAAAACTTCTCTCTAAGCACTCTCAGTCTGGAAGAAAAGATGACCTGGGAGGGATATAATACATAAATCAGGAGTGATATGAAGAAGGTGGATTAAGGCTGAATGCTCCTAATCTCTTCCACCACAAGAACTAGCAGACAAACAAGGATCCTAGGAGCCATGTTCAAAGTAAACACAAAGATGTGGCTCACTACAGGTGGCATATCTTGGAATTACCGGATGAAGGGAGCTAAACTGATGCTAGATTTGTATTTGTGCTAAATGAAGGAGAACTGTTCAAAAAAAAAATCTTTAAAGTTTAGGAAATGCACAGAAAAATTGAAGTCCTATTGTAAAGGTAATCAGAGGTTTGGAAAGAAACAGGGATAAGAAGTGTTAAATATGTTCATCCTGTTCTTGCTCCTTCATAGCTACCTTATGCAGCTACAGCTGCTTAGTACCAGCTAAAACCAGTCTTGAGTGTCTGAACCTTTTGTTAAACCAGTATGGCCATTCTGCTTCATTCTTCTCACAACTAAAGCTTTCCTACCCAAGCCTGCCAAAAACTGTTCAGAAATAGTTTTTCTGTAACAGGACAAGCCCTGTTGGTCAGGTCTGCAACTGGTGTAATAAGGAGATCATCACTTTCACAAGTTGCAGTGCAGAACACAGAGACCTCACATTTTGTTAACCTGAATATTTGTCTCTGTGTGGTCTCCTCACCCACACTGACCACGAGACTCCAGGACCTACCCCACTGCTCAGGCACGTGGACAAACACACACAATTTATGCTTGATCCTGATGCACCACCATTTCATTATGCCCAATAACTAGTTCTCTTCTACAGAAAAATAAATATATTTAATATAGGACTCCTGTAGGCAAACTAGTCTGGCAAATCAAGAGATCAATATTGACTATTGATGTAAAAGCAACAACACTGCAGGCTTTTGCATTCCTACATACACCTATTTCCTAGCTAACGTGCCTTAACAGGATTGTTACTAACAAAGGAGAGCAATTCGTTTTTCATAGGCTCCCTCACCTCTTGGCCTCTCTACTGAGTTTGACAACCAAGGAAGACAATTAGCAGCTATGGCAAGGTGGATGCATATTTTATGAGTTTGGTGGCAGAGAGGACACAGTCAATTTTCTTTAATGTGTTTAGACAATGGGCTGGGTTGGACTTGAACTGCTGACCCTGTGCAATAAACCACCATCTGGTATTACTACTGTCTTGAGCCAGCTACTGCCTCAGGAGATTATTTTTAAAATGTGACTAATAGAAGTTCTTTGAGAACACGGCTGCTACTGTATCATTAATACGTGTTTAATCTCTTTGTCAATGATCTGGATGAGAGGATTGAGTGCATGCTTAGTAAGTTTGCAGACAACACCAAGCTGGGTGGGAGTGTCGATCTGCTGGAGGGTAGGATGGCCATACAGAGGGATCTGGACCGGCTGGACCATTGGGCTGAGGTCAATTGTGTGAGGTTTAACAAGACCAAGTGCCGAGTCCTGCACTTGGGTCACAACAACCCCAGGCAGTGCTACAGGCTTGGGGAGGAGTGGCTGGAAAGCTGACTGGTGGAAAAGGATCTTGGGGTGTTGATGAACAGCTGGCTGAACATGAGCCAGCAGTGTGCCCAGGTGGCCAAAANTCTGCAACTGCCTGAAAGGAGGTTGTAGTATAGAGGGTGTTGGTCTCTTCTCCCAAGCAGCAAGTGATAGGACAATGGGAAATGGCCTCAAGTTGTGCCAGGGGAGGTTTAGATTGGATATTAGGAAAAAATTCTTCATGGAAAGGGTTGTCAGGCACTGGAACAGGCTGCCCAGGGAAGTGGTGGAGTCACCATCCCTGCAGGTGTTTAAAAGGCATTTAGACGAGGTTCTTAGGGACATGGTTTAGTGCTGAAGTTAGGTAATGGTTGGACTTGATGATCCTGAGGGTCTCTTCTAACCAAAATGATTCTATGATGAAACGATTAAGAGTGAATGTAAATGACAAGGCAAGTTGCACAGTATTAAAAACACATTAACATCAGTAGGTGGTGTTCAGATGGCATGAGCTGCCTTTTAGTCCCATGATGTAGAGATACATACAACATACATGTATAACAGCTGTGTGAGAGTTGTTCTCCTTATACAGCTGTAATGGTGACATCGACAAGTGACAAGACAGGTTCATTTCTAGTTGCACCTGGATGAAGAGATGCAAAATGCAGCCGGAGAACAGCTATAAAACCAAGCTCTTGTACACTGCAGTAAGAGTACGAAGCCTTGAAGCAATAGGCTATTTTCACTAATAGGACTGCATGTTACACTGCCAATTTCATCTTTCATCCTAAATAAATAATTTTACCTGATGAGACTAAGAGTACATACCACAGCACTCAAACTAAGTTAAAGTGAATGAGACACTAACAGTATTTAAGAAGTAACTTTTATTGATCACTTAGAATAGATATGTCCTAATGATACAATTCAAGTCATTACTGACACTTTGAAAACTACTGTCCCCTGAACAGTTAAGGTGAGTAAATCAGGATCCTTGGTCCAGTCTGATGCATGTGGGTTTGGCTGTGTCTACAAATATCCATTTGGTAAACTCTAAGAGGTAAAATTAAAAGTGTTGCATCTTTATTTCAAGATTATTTTAAGTAATTAGGACCTTTAGATTTCTTTGAAAACAGCTTCAAAATTAATTTTAAATATGGGGCTGAATCCAACCAACACACACAAGAAAGTACAGAATTTGAAACAAGCTCTGCACACAGCTGTGTTGTTCCTTTTCCTCCTTCTTCACTATCTCCACTTCACTTTGATTCTTCATCTTTCATGTCTCCAAATGAGAGTGAACAAGATTTAAGAATGTTACAGGGAATAATCTGCACCTGTCCCCTAGTCTGAGTGACTTAAATAATTTCCATCTTTAAAAATCTACAAAAATAGAAGGGATCAGCAGAATAATGTGCAAAAAGGACCTGGGGATCAGAATAATTGACCTAACAACATTGACCTTTAATGCTGCTTTATTCACAGCAGTTACTGTTTACCCCTTCATATAGCAACATCTAAGTAGCATTGCATCCTTGCAATGGCAGCAGCAGTTCCTGGCCAGTGAGCCTCTTCCAAGTGGGCATGAAAGAGCTCAGGATGGCAGGTAAATTACTTGCTGACATGTTTCTAATTAGTCCTGGCAGACTGTTCCAAACCTTAAGCATTGAACAAGATGAAAGGAAAAGCAAAAAAGAGTTAAGAATGGGTGAGACAAGGGGTGACCTTAATGACAAAAACTGTCTCGAAAGCAATTCCAAGTGGCCAAAGGCCCAAGAACGACTGGGCCAAGAGGTCCTGCTTCAATTATTTCCATTGTGATGTGTACATGCTAAGGAGAGAATTCTTACTAAATCAACTTTGTGTTACAGTCAGGGAATTATTAATAACTGAGTCCATGGAAGTGTAGCATGCAAACATTGGGTAAACATTTATTTAAAAGCCACACTAGTAGAAATTGTTGCCTGAATGATGGCCTCGGATTTTATAGCACATAAAGGTGCATCTATAGCAAGAAATTCCACAATCCAGCTGACCTTTCCATGCAGGAGAGGGCAGTTACTCATTAGTTATCCGTGGGAACAATCCCTGACATGCTGTTGACCCATGGCAACTAGCTCTTTCACATATGGAGCCCAAGTCTTGCTCAGCCTATAAAGTATCTGAAGTATCACATGCAGTCTCTGCACACTGCCTATGCAGGAGTGTAAAAGCACACATTATCCTGACTGAAAGTCATTCTCTGCCAGCTGAACTCACCGNGCACTGTCCAGTCTCTTCTTGAACACTGTCAGGCTTGGGGCCGTGACACCTCCCTGGGGAGCCTGTTCCAGTGTCCACCACCCTCTGGGTGAAGAACCTTTTCCTAATGTCCAACCTAAACCTCCCCTGCACATCTTCCTGCCATTCCCTCGGGTTCTGTCATTGGTCCCCAGAGAGAAGAGATCAGTGCTTACCTCCTATAGCGTATAAGGGTGCATCTATAGCAAGAAATTCCACAATCCAGCTGACCTTTCCATGCAGGAGAGGGCAGTTATTCATTAGTAATCTGTGGGAACAGTCCCTGACATGCTGCTGACCCATGGCAACTACCCTGTTTCCCCAAAAATAAGACAGGGTCTTATATTAATTTTTGCTCCAAAACTTATTCCTATTTTACATGTATACCTGCCTGGACACTATTTAAATTGACACTTCTTCTATGAACTAACTAGGACTTATTTTTGGAGTAGGGCTTATATTTCGAGCATCCTCAAAAATCCCGAAAAATTGTGCTCCGACTTATTTTTGGGATAGCACTTATTTTTGGGGAAACAGGGTAGCTCTTTCACATATGGAGCTCAAGTTTTGCTCAGCCTATCCAGTATCTGAGGGATCACTCCCATCATGCAGTCTCTGCACACTGCCTATGCAGGGGTGTAAAAGCACACGTTATCCTGACTGAAAGTCATTCCCTGCCAGCTGAACTCACTGCCTCCAAACATTCCCAGGCATGCTGAATTCATTACAGTGCACACAGCTAGACAGTCCTATTGAATTCACATGGGTTTGCTCCAGAGGCAAATGAGGAGTAAATTAACCTGCTTGGCCTTGCGTGGGAGAAGTTGAGGAGAGCTCCCATTAGCTGAACTAGGGAAGCACTAACAGAAAACCCGGGAGATTCAGGAAAGGGTGGCCCCCTAAATTAATGTATTTGTCAAAATTACTTGCCTGGTTTAAATCAGACGTGTCAGCATGTTGAAGTTGACTGTACACTAGACCTCTGCTCCCTCAACATCATAAATCCAACTCATGCCAAAAGAGCACCACCATCCCAACCCATCATTCTGCTTAGGATCCCACAGGGTACTTGCTTTTCAGTTTTTTGCTATGAAGTAGAATGATACATCAGAAAAAAGCCAGCGCAATCTTTCTGATGTCAACAGAACTCCGTTTCCTTCCCATTGGCATGATCCCCAAAATAATGACTTCTGGCCCTGCTTTTGTCTGACCAGATCCACACAAATCACCTTTTACTTCACTTATCACTGGCAGGACACTTTTTAGGAACAAAAATACACTCACTCATACTGACCTATGAAGTCAGAGACCTCCAATTTCAACATCCTTAGTACGGGAATACTTCACTACCCATTCATATCCAGGCCCACTCTCAAAGCTTAAATAATCCTCACATTGTTTAAACAAACACATACTGTGATTACACACAAATATTCAGTGGATTCATGGCTAACAGTGCTATTAAGTAGATGTGACTGATTTTAAGGCTTTTGCCTCTCTCTACTAGAATTATCATTGATGGACTAAGGATATTAGATACAACTCCTTTAAGTACATCAGAAATATTATTAACAAACCCAAGCTATTGCTGCTTTAGCAAAATCTGGCTATCATCATCCAGCTACCTTTCTCGAAGAAAACCACCAACCACTGCTGGTACCTTTAACAGAACATCACGTCATTCCAAGTCTGTATTTCCTTCTCCAATTTAAAAATGCCTTTCTGATCTACCACTTGAGGTCTCTGCTTTATTTCTTCTCTGTTAAAGATCTTCAGAATAAAAGTAAAGGCAACCCAAGAGGCTCCAAGTGGTTTTATTTTCATTCACTTCTCATCCTTATTTTCTTGACACAGCTGACAGCAGTTTTCATAAATGAAGAAAGCTAGAGGTTAGTCAAGGCATCAGATAAAGGCTCCTAAAAGTCAGAATTAAGACAGCAGTTGATTATATTCTCCAGGTAAATGACAGAGAGATCCTCATTACAGACATTCAAGAGGTTAATGGCTAAATACGACATCAATGAAGATATGTCAAAGACAAGCTCTGTGACATGCAGAGGGCTGACAGCTGGTGACCCAGAGGCCTGTTTTTTTGCTTGTTTGCTTTTTATTTGGTTTGTTTGGTTTTTGTGGTGGTTTTTTGTTGTTTTTTAATTGCACCAGCTTCAGCTTTTCTTTGGAATTGATGTGCCCAGAGTATCTGTCAGGCAATAAGCCACAGCATGGGTCAGTCTGAACTGATAGAGAGTAAAGTAGCAATACTGCAACAACAGTTGAATACAACCACCACCACCACCTTCCCAAATATCCATTTCAAAATAAAGCTTCATGCACAGCCACTCGTTCTAGGTGAAAGGAAATGAAAGAAACTTCACCCTTATTCCAGCCTCCTTTCCCAAAATGCTCTACCAGCTGCCAGAACTACAGGCAGGACAGATTGCCATTACAGCCAGTATCTCTACAGACTAGTGGCATTTGAAGAAAGGCAAGGTTTTTGTGTTTGTTCATTTGTTTTTCCTCTAGTTTGCCAGGTGGGACAAGATGTGTCTGCTTTGGCAAAAATAAGCTGGCCATCAGGTCTTGTATTTACACAAATAATTCCCCCTCCTTCCCCAAAAAAACTACACAGCTTGTTTATCTGGTAAATGTACTAATGTCAGCTTAGAACATTATTACCGAGCACTGCAGTCAGGACCCAGCAGTAAGGATTAACTGAAAAGCAACAAGAGAGGGGGCAGAAAATGAGCATAATCCAACCTCTATCAAGAAGCCAAACTTAAATGTTTTTAAACTTTCAGGTTGTTTATTTAACTTTGGTAGTCTTTTATTATAATTAGTCCCCCAGACCCTAAGCCTTATGACTCTTCTCTGCCTTCCTTGAAATTGTAACACTGACTTACAGACTGTGAGACCCAAAAAATAAATCAAAACGGATTTGGTTTTAACTCCTGCTTTCTACTCCTTCAGCCAATGCACCAGCTCCAGCTTCAGATTTTCCTCTCCTACAGCCATAGGCAGCAACTACAGTTCATTTACTTATTTGTTTTTGAAAGGTAGGAAGTCACATTTAATCACATGCCTCCATATGTCAGATCTTCAATAAATAAAGGAAATAATGCGAGATGGGACAATATGGTCTCCTTCCAGTGCCTAACCTTTGCTGTTGTTTTTCCCCTAGTTTGCAGCTTGATGAAAAACAACTACAACGTGCATCACAACTAAATCCCACATGCAGAAAACTGCTTTACTGAACTGGATGGGAATTTTTCACATGATTAAATGCCTTGATGACTGGTACCGTAAGTGACATGCCATGGAAAGGAGAAAAAAGGCAGCAGCCTGTGGCTTTTCAGAAACCTGCTTTTCTATATCTCTGGCCAAAGTCTTCACTTCCTGACTAGGCACCCTCTTAGAAACTGTACCGAATGTAATTAAAATGTCCTGTCAAACATTTTAGGAGATCCTTGACGAAATTAAACATGCACACTATAGTGATCTGGTGAAATATCTATTTAGAGAATTAAAATCACAGTCCTGGCAAGGTGTATGTCAAGGGAGGACAGGGCATCTGGAGTTATAGACTGTTCTCAAGAGAAGGCTACTTCTATTAGTAAATAAGAATTAATGCTCTTGGATCATTTCATACCCCATTTCAGCAGACACAGCCTAATTCAGGTAATTACTTACGAACGTAAGTTATGTGCTGAGTATCAACACTTCAGCCTGTCATGATGGTCCCAGGTACAGCACACAGCCAGCTTACTTTAATGGAAGCTAAAAGGACATTTGGTGGCTCACGGTCAGACACATTGCTCAGTCAGGACAATCTGGAAGTGTAAATCACTAGCACAAGCTGTTGTCCTTTATGTTTCCTCCTTGTCCCTCAAAGAAACAGCATCCACCTCTTTCACTTGTGAAGCTTAGAAATTGGGATGTCTGGCACTGGCCTCAACTCAGGAACCTGGATTCTTTGAGGAGTTCACCAGCACCCCACATCTGTGGCAGGTGAAAGGGACACCAGCCAAACAAAAGCAAAGTCAGTAGCATAGTCTCTAGAACATTCCCCATACCTACATTTTGTCAACCTTCTCAGGTATAAACCAAAAAAAGATTTTTTCGTGATGTCTTACATTTAGCTCACAAAGAATAAAAATATATCAAACATGATGGCAATATGTCTGGCTGAAATACGTACTACCATGTTGCATCTCACATACTCGGAAAGCCTTGCCTCTCCCAAATTCTGTAGTGGATATTTCATTTTCTTTGCTCTAGGATTATTACAGCATTTTCAGCACTGTTTAACTGCCCATGAATTGCATACCTGAAAGGTCATGGCTCACAAATTGAGATGCACTTCTCCACTCAGAAACAGTGAAAGGCTCTTTCCCTTCCTTAATCTGTTAAGTGCGCTCCTGACAGAATCCTTAAAGCCAAGAAAAGCAATGCCAACCAGGAGGATGGGACAAGATTATTTAATGGGTCTTCACCATCTTTATGTCTGACAGCTAACCCAGTAGATGAAATCTATGGAACTACGTACACACCTTGGTGATTGGATGCTAATGCTCCATGGCAGATACTGTCTCCATAATTAGAATACAAGCTAGAAAAGAGACACTAGACTAATTAATTATGGCAGGAAGCACACGCTTCTCCATTTCCTGGTAATTAACTGGCACTGGATTATTATTTTTTTTTAAACATCCTACTTTTAAATTTTAAAAAAGTTTTTAGAAATTTCACAATCAAGACCAACTATGACAGAAGAAATCCTCCAGGAGTAAAGGATGCTGTCAGGCACTCAGGTAACTTTGCTTACATTACATTCAGACTTGGACAAACAACTACTTGTTCCCTTACAGATATAATAATAAAGACTCTACAGACATTTTGCAGATCCCAGGTCAAGAAGAGGAAAACGGCCAGAAAGTCTGGATTTGAAAAGCTTTCTGACTTAACAGGATTTTTAGACTGTCCAGACACAGGATTTACTTTGAGGAGGAATGGCTACAACTACTTATGGTACTGTAAATTTGCTATATATGGATAATAGGTATACCATGATCTAAAGAAAAATAGAGGCTCTTCAACTCAAAACTTTCAATATAAAGAAACCTGTAAATAAACATATGTAATAAAGGAAAACACAACCACATGATAGACGGTTAGAAACTTTCGGGGCTGGCCTATAGACGTCACCTAAACCACTTTGAGTTTCAATTATTTTATTTCTCACAGAAAAACCTCTACAGGTGAAAGGAAATAGGACATTCACTGACGACAATAAGGCTATTCCTGGATGAATAAAGGTGGTATTTTGCCCACTGTTGGAATTCATCCCTGTTTACCAGCTGCCTTTTTAAAAGTCATGAGTCATACTTGTGCTTGCCAAGATCTGACATAACCAGACAGCTTCCCACTTTCTATAATTACTTGGACTCTGAAAAGGATAACTAGAAAGAAGGAAAGGTACTTTTCCCCCTCTACAGTTCTCTAGTGCACACACCCCCGAGGGACACTCCAATATGACCAAGAAGTTTGCATGCTCAGATATTGCAGCTGTTGAGAAAAAAGTCCCAGAGGGCTTAACTCAATGCTTTGAAAGCTTTGTATTTGCTTTAAAAAGCATTAATGCCACAGCTGAAATCCACCTGGGTCCTCCTGTGTGTTTCTTGTGGCATGTTAAGCAAATCTCCCAGAGGGAGGCTGGCTGCTGGCCTCAGCTACAAGGTGCATCCACAAAGACATGTTCAAGGCACAGGCAGAATGAATACCCACAGGTATTGCTGTAAAATCCTTGAGCAGCAGGGATTACCTATGTTTTGGGAAATCAAGGCCAGCATTGTGTTTTGCTTATTATTGTCTAGGTTAGTTTGAGCACATTCATCTGGCTTCAGAGTCACAGTAGAGGCAGTATCCTTCTGTCTTTATTAACCCCAAAGTTTACAAGTTAGACATTTCCCCACGTATGCAAAGCTTCTTGAAACACAAAAAAGTGTCTGGTCACCTTACCCCTAAGTATGAATTTAGGGCAAAGAGCATCTTCCTTTTTCTCCTCACTCTACACACAACAGCTCAGCCTCATGTTAAAAACAACTTGCACAAAGACAACAGGAAAATTCTTCTTGGGCAAAGACACCATCCTTGCCCCTTGAAAGGGATAAGGACCCATTCTGAGCCTGGACAATGGATTATGCCAGCACCTCTTTTCTTTCCCCCTCCCCTACCTAGTAACTTGCAGGAAAAGTAGACCTGTATACTAAGGAGAAAGAACTACCAACAACAGTGAAATCCTGCATTTCAAACCTTCCACTTCCTGAGTCAACAGCAAAAGTTTCTGGCCAAAGCTACAAAAATGCAGCATATGCCCACTTTACAACACGCTGTGAAACTCAGTAATTGCAAAGAACTGGGACACTGTCCCAAGAAGGCAACCAGGCTTTAGGTAGAAACTGGACAGAATAGCCAACATATTAGAAACAAGCATAGAATATAATACAAATTGCACTGAGACAACCTTGAATAAAAATGTTAAAATCTAAATTAGCCCAAAGAAAAAGCAAAAACTACTCACTGTATTACAATAAGCTTCCTCTGAACTTTCTGCTTTTCTCAGTTGAGCAGGAGCTTTAGACTATAGGGAAAGTAACATCATAGGAAGCCTCTGAAGAACCATTTCATGTGCACTCTGTCTAAGCTAATACCTCTGTCAATCACCCACAAAGGGCTGAAACAAATGAGATCTGACTGAACCCTTCCATGTATTGGCTTCTTGATTACTCCTCTTCTACCTTCCAGGTCCAATTGTGCTAACAAGCATCCACTTTCCAGGTGGGTTGGAATTACAAGCCATAGCAACCCCCCTAAAAGCTCCTAGCATAAAGATAACGTAAACAAATTCATGCTGAGGTTACTGTCAGAAACACNAGGGTTTTGATGTGACACTGGGTGGAACCAAAGTTGGGAAAAACTGAAGTTCAGGGTCATGGGGGTCATGGGTCGGGGGGGGGGAAGGTAAAAGAGAGGACTCTGGGGGAAGGGTTTCGATGTGACACTGGGTGGAACCAACGTTGGGTGGAACCAAAGTTCAGAGTCACGGGGGGTGAGGGGAAGGCAAAAGAGGGGACACTGGGGAAGGGTTTTGATGTGACACCAGGCAGAACCAAAGTTAGGCAGAACCAAAGTTCAGGGTCACGGGCGTGAGAGGAAGGCAAAAGAGGGGACACCGAGAAGCATTCCGATGTGATAGCGGGTGGAACCAAAGTTAGGCGGAACCAGAGTTCAGGGTCATGGGGGGGGAGGGGGACATGACTTCAGGGGAAGGGTTTCGATGTGATACCAGGCAGAACCAAAGTTCAGGGGCATGGTGGGAAGGGAGAGGAGAGGGCACCGA
>VWYH01001580.1:400115-432895 GCA_013399365.1 Pampusana beccarii | reverse complement strand
TTTTTTTTCCCCCCTAGTTTTTCAGAGCCTTCTTACTTTCTGGTGTCATCTGATGGGTGAAGCGTTATTCTTGTGTGCAGGAAGCTGAGGGTCCACTGCAACATGCGGAGCTCCCTCATTTTCCACCAGGACTCCAAATCACAGGGATGATGTTGCCGTGCAGCTGCTAAGCACAGCCCCGCATCTCATGTAGAATGAAACTCTTTGTGCTATGTGTGTGTGAAATAAATTGCCTTTGAAATAAAAACGTTCTGCCCGGTGTTTCAGCATTACGTATCGTACCTGCTGGGATGAGTCCGTCCTCCCCACAGTCACGGTCGGTTCCATCGCGTCGCTGCAGCCTCGGCAGCATTGCGGGTTTCGTTGGACAGGTTGTCAGCGGGGTCGGCAGTCAAAAGTCTCCAGTCACGTCAAGGCGCTCCAGTGTTTTTTCCTGCAAATTCCAAGGTCCTTGGCTTCTATTATTTTAATTTTAACTACTTATTTACTGTAAAACATTTAGAATAAATACTTAACTAAGAGTAACTAGAAGAGTCTTTGGGAGTAAAGAATGCCTATAATCTACTCTAGCTATTACTTAAAACTTTACAGACAGTAATTACCTCCAATTTACATAATAAAGTCAAAAATAGCAGAATATAAATACTGGAGCACTAATTGGAAGTAAAACCTGTAGAGAAAAAAACCCTAGTTCATATTTAAAAAAAAAAAAAAAAATCGTGTGCTAGTTAATCCACTTAGTAGTAAAGTAACGATTAAAATGTTAGAGTGTAAATAAATAAAAGGAATATTATTTAGTGGGGATTCCAGAGCAGGTTCCAGGTCAGCACATGGTTCTAGAGCAGGGTTGGGTTCTGAGTTGGGGGGAGGTCCTAGAATCCAGTTCAGGGGGTGCTCTTGTTTTGGCATCTCTTAGAGGATATGTGGTACTTGGTGGTGGTAGTGGGGCAACCCCTGGGCAGAACTGGGGACACGTGGAGAGGACTGTGCAGTCCTGAGGAACCGAGTAGAGCCCTGGCCAGGACTGGGAAGCCCTGGGCAGGACTGGGAAGACTGGGGAGTCTTGGGGAAATGAGGCAAGTCCTGGGGAGAAGTGGGGATTCCTGGGGAGCTGAGGCAAGCTCCGAGAAGATGAGGTGAGCTTTGGGGAGCCATGGAGAGCCTTGTGGAGGCCCGGGGAGCCCAAGGGAGATGAAGAGAGGCCTCGGGAGCCCTGGGGAACTGAGACGAGTCCTGGGCAGAACTTGGGAGCCTTGGGGAATTGAGGTGAGCCCTGCAGAGGACTGTGGATCTCTGGGGGGCCCTAGGGAGATGAGGCAAGGCCTGGGGACAAGCTGGGCAGTCCTGGGAAGATGAACTGAACTTCTTGTCGGAGTAGTGGCAGTTTCTGGAAGTTACATTTGAGTTATGCTCGCAGTGGTCTCACTTGTGATTAGTGATGTTCCCTACCTCCACTACCTTTTAAAAGGAATGAACACAAATGGTGCCCAAGGTCACTTGAGGAGAGGTGCAAGCTTTGTAACTTCTCTGTGATTGAGCTAGTAATTCCAAAGTTTCAAAAATGCTTGGATGTGCCCAGTGTTACAGATTCTTCTTTAAAGGAATCCTAAAGCTCATCATCAAGTTCAGCTTTACGGTTGTGCTTCCTTCCAAGCTAAAACTAATTTGATCTTGTATCATTTTGTTTCTGTCCAGTAATGTAACTTTGGCAGACACTGAACTTCTAATTCAGAAAAAATCTCCAAGTAGCCACTAGATGGTGCAACAACGCAAGAGAAATGTAGGGTGAGGGATGTAGAAATTTTAGATGCTCTGAGAAATCATTCAGTGTTTGAATCACTCTGCTTTCAAATCGATGTCCCCATCTTTCTTACAGGCTCCTTTTAAGTACTGAAAGACTGCAATTATGTCTCCCCAGACCCTTCTCCAGGCTGAACAACTACAACTCTCTCAGCCTATGCTCATAGGAGAGGTGCTCCAGCCCTCTGATCATCTTGGTGGCTTCCTCTGGCCCCTCTCCAACAGTTCCATGTCTTTCCTGTACTGAGGGTCCCAGAGCTGGACGCGGGACTCCAAGTGAGGTCTCACCAGAGTAGAGGGGCAGAATCACCTCCCTCAGCCTGCTGGCCACGCTCCTTTTGATGCAGCCCAAGATACAGTTAGCTTTCCGGGCAGCAAGCACACATTGCCGGCTCATGTCCAGTTTTTCATCCACCAGTACCCCCAAGCCCTTCTCGGCAGGGCTGCTCTCAATCCCTTCATCCTGAAGCCTGTATGGACACTGGTGGTTGCCCCGACCCAGGTGCAGGACCTTGCACTTGGCCTTGTTGAACGTCATGAGGTTTGCATGGGCTCACTTCTCAAGCTTGTCCAGGTCCCTCTGGATGGCATCCCATCCCTCAGGTGTGTCAACTGCACAATCCAGCTTGGTGTTACCTGTGAACTTGCTGAGGGTGCACTCGATCCCAATGTCTATGTCATTGATGAAGATGTTAAATATCTGTGTACGATACAATACAGAGTACAGGTTCACACTTCTGAATTAGCTCAGATTACCTTTGTTTGAGTGCAGTGATCCAGGATAGAAGTGAGAGTGCATGGAGGAAGGCAGCACGGTCCTTGTCCAAGACAGGTACCCACACATTGGCAGTCAGGCACAAGGGGGTTCCAGCCTCCACTGCAATTTGCACATCCAGAGTCAGACAAGGAATGCAAGCTCTAGGGAAAAAAAGCTAGGCATATTGTTAAATTGATGGGAAAGGTCATATATATCTGTCACTCCATCTGAGCGAAGTAAATACAGTTCTTCCTGAATTTTGACAGCATTAACAAGGTTTAGACATCTATAGCTGGAAGGGATTTCCTGGTATGACTTACTCCTTTCCCTAGCACCAGCTATTCCTGACAGATGCTTATTTCTTAACAGCTTCCAATGAAGGTATTTCCACAATGACAGAAGGTGGCATCCCCTCACACTACTGCATTCCCCTTCTAACCAGAAATTTTTTCTAATGGTTAATGTAAATCTCTCTTGTTACAAATTGATGTAATTGCATCTTAATTTTATACCTGCACTGGACATAGGCAACAGTTGAATCAACTTCAAGACAACCGAAAACATTCAGCAGACTACTCTATTTCCCCTTCCCACAGTTTCCTCTTTTTTTTCAGCCTAACTTCCTTCTGTCCTTTCTCAGAGCTCAGGATTTCTGAACTGCCTGCCATCTCCATGGCTTTTCTATCAGCTCTCTTTAGCTTTCCATTCTTTTAAAAACACATTGCCCAAAACTGGGCTATTCCAGCAGTGGAAGAAAACTCCAGTGCCAAACGCACCCCCAGAAATTATCTTCTTTGGGCTATGCCCTGTTCTTAGACGAATGGTGTTCTGGGAGGTGCTGTTTTGCAATCCTGACACGTAACTGACTCGCGCTCAGCTTGTGACCCACATAACACTGGGTTCTCCTCTGCAGAAAGGACTCTGGCGAGCCCTGCGTGAAGGTCTTGAGCTGACTCTGAGGGACAGATGAGGGTAGATCGTGCCATGCTGTGACAGCAGAGGAAAGCGCCCTGGGGTCTGTATCCATCAGCCACAATTAGTTTGCACAGAGACCTGGGTACAATCAGTCCCCAGAGAAAGGCTTGACTCTACCACTGGTTTTGTGAGTAGATCCTTGTACTCATGGGATAGCTTAATACAACAAAAAATGGACTGAAACAAATGTAAACAGAGTCCACAGGCAGAGGGCAGTGGGCAACAGAGATGTCAGGCTCATGCAGGTCAGTTTATACACTTAGATGTAGGGCATGAGTCTCAAGACTGTCATGCCTATTGCTTTTACCCTCAGTATGCTGAATAAAATACAGAGAAGAGGGTTCACACCACTAATGGTGTGCTTTTCTTCAGACGTCTTCTCCTTGCCTTGCTTCTACCCCGAACTTAGCAGACGAGTCACCCCAGTTACTTAACTGATCTTAAACTGGTGTCACATCTAATCCCCTTTCAGCTTCCCCTACGGTCTAGGAAAGAAAGAACTACCTCCTGAGCTCTGGATTTGCCCCATTTTGAAATAAATGTCTTGGAGACATAGCATGAATCACCTCATGAATGTGCGGCCTCTCTCCATTGACCAGCAAGGGAGTCACCAGGACAGCCTTAGGCCAGGTGTCCAATTCTTTGATTGCCATGGAAATGCAATCACAATTATTTCCTTAATGATGGGCCAGGCTCTCTAGTCCAGCTGATTACTTTTCCAGGAAAGCACTCATAAACTCTCCCATGCATAGTCAAATTCAGTGTATGTATGAAAATCGATAAAGTTTAATTTAAATGCTGAATATCCTCTCTGTTCTCTGTCTTCCGCACATCCTCTGCCTCTAGCTCTAGTTATCTATAGCAGATTGTCTTTTCCCAGACTTTCCTGGCAATACCTCAATAATCAGCAGCTGGGTCACATTCATGGAGTCACAAGAATGAGACAAAGCTATCAGTTAAAAATGAGATCTCCTCTCCCTGGCTTTCACTCAGCCTGGCATAAACTGACAAAGGGATGTCATTTTTTTTTGCCTGGCCACATTTCTCACAGCACGTAGAAGGAAGTGTAATTTGCTATCACAGCATTTTTTTCCCTTTCACACTTGGCTAACCACACTGTACATTTCACACAGAACTTTTCACTCAGCTGCTGCAAGTAACGGTCCCGAGGTACCAGAAATCAGAGACTATGCTGTCTCAGCCTTTCTAGAAGCCATAGAAATCTATGCTAAAACTATACATGCTTTACTTACCTTATTAAAACAAATGTTTTGGCAGCAAGCTCATGAAATACAAACTGTTGACAGAAAAGCTTTGCTGGTAGAATTTTGCAGAGTAGCATATGCAATTATACAGTACATATATAGATGTAATTATTGTTCTGTTTCTGCAGAACTCCATGCAAGAACTGGAAGGTCAACCCCATTCGATCAGAAGGGGAATGATCAGCAGCTACATCTGGGATGCTAACAGCTGCTCATATGGTTTGGGTCAGAAGATGTCACTATCTAGAACAGGAACAGGAAACTATTTTCTCCATCCAAGCTGTGCTTGATGATTTATCTAACACCACAGTTGTGTCCATGAAAAGTACTGTACTTTTGCCACTAGTAGACACACAGTTGTCCACTTCTGACACTGAATTGATCTGTTGGTTCCAGTGTAACATCATGGGAGAGACAATGGATTGGAAATCATAAGCATGGAAAGGCTTTTACATATCTTGCTCTGGTATATTTGTATTTCGTAACTGGAAAAACTTAATTGTGTGAAATTCATTGGGTGATGGCTCCCAGCACCACTAGCTTTGATTACGGCTGAAACCTTTTTGTAGGGATGTTCCGTGCTCAGTGATCTAGAATTGGTCTACATTTTCAAACACTAGATGGAGCGAAGGGTCCACACATGAAAAAAAAGCTGTCTTTAAACGAAAAAAGAAAAAAAAAAGTTCTATTTAATGGCAATACTGGCATAGCTTGGTCTTTGTGCAGTTCTGTGAATTACTTCAAAATCTGCTGTTGAAATGTCTCGTTACCAAGTAAGCAATGGGAAAAAATTCTGTACAAGATGATGACAGTAACCCATGTAAACTCACAGGTAATTTGGTGCTGGAGTCTACAGAGACGACTGCAATTCAGAAAAGAACTTTCAATACAGAGATGTTACCAGCATGGGCAGGTCCAGATTCCTCTAGTTCAAAACCTTTTCTCTGACAGTGACTGGTACAAAGTGCTTCAAAGAAACCTCCAAGAGCCCTGTGGCAAGCAGATAGTCAGAGTCGCACCCTTCGCCTTAGCCTGGTGTCTAACACCTACAGGTTGACTTAAGCTCTAACATACAAGGCCAAACTTTCCCAAAATGTGTTTCTAATTCAAAAATGGGTTGTTCTCATGAGATATAAAAATACTAGTTGACTTATTTTAACAAATGCAAATGGCTGCAAACTGTATCTGTGCCTACATAATAAGAAAGATGCTTAAAATCTTAAACTTTTCTAGATTTATTGCTTTCTGGAATACAAATTATGTTTGTCCATCTGATAGTCTTACTGGTCTCGCTATATGACCAAACTCTAGTGAATGAAAACCAAATTAGCATAACTTTAAATGAGAAATGCATAATATCCACTGTGTTCTGCTTTACAGCAATATTTGCGGAAAAAATCTGCAGCCATTCTGCAAGCCCGTATCATACTTTCCAGCGGCAGTTTGTATGAGGCTGTTATCTGTGAGATAATGATCTTGTTTGCAGGAAGACTGTTATTAAATTACTAGTAAGAAAGGGCAGAAAAAGAAGGGATACTTGACAACTCATTACCATTTCTATTCTGATACTCTTATTGCTTCAAGTTATTGATGTTCTCTTTTCCCCACCCAGACTTTTCTGTTTGTACACAGTTGGAGTTCTGTGGGTAGAGGAATTTCTGTCTGCCAAGGATATGCAAGAGGGTGCAATTATCTTTTTCTAAATCTTGGGGGAAGGGCTCAGTTCATGTAATTATTTGTCAGTACTGATGCTAGATGCTGGTCCTGCTGTGAGAAGGGTTATTATAAGGAAATTCTCATACGTGTCAGTGTAGCTGGACAGAGAGCCTCTTTTCTCAGTGGAGAAGTACCAATTCTTAAATCCTTCTGATATGAGTCTTTAAGAAGGTTCCTTGGATCCACTCTTGATATGAAATTGTTCCCCGAGAACTAAGCTGTGATGCCTACAAAGTTCTGTGTCTCTGTGTCTTTTGTGGCAGCAGCATGTATGTAAATAAATCAAGTTACTTTCAGGTGACTGGTCTGCAAGACTACATATATCTTACCAGCACGCTTACAGAGTGAGGCTCAGTCCATAGGCAACAGAAATGATGTGATGTAGCCCACCGTAAAGCAGACTGAGCAAACAGAAGGTACCACGTCCCTGTTGTTTTTACATCTTGCATTTACCAGAACTACACTGCTTCAGGAAACTTGTGTGCAGAAGCTGTTGTGGGAGGGTGCATAGGACAGCAAACATACTGAAGGGAAAGCACAGGATACCTACGCCTAACTGATGATGACGTTTAGAGACACCACAAAAATCACGGAAGTTGTGAAGAATTAAGGCAGGTCACTAATACAGAATAATCTGGGTGGCATGGTCAACTGGATACAAGCAGAAGATAAACATAAAAGTTATAGATCTGAGATTAAAGGATGCAGATAATATTCAGATAACAGGTGAAGGCTGGAAGATTTGTCCTCTGAAGATGTGACATTGGAAAGGATTTGGCAAGGAGTAAGGCCGATTGTCTGCTGAGCATTCAGCTTCTGATCTGATCCTGTAGTCAAGAGCACTAATGCAATCCATAAATGTACTTATAAATCAAAAGTGAAGAGGCCTATTTGATATTTGTGTGATTGAACTCCATTAAGTTCAGTGTTGAGACACTGAGCATGTTTAGAAAAGACTCACAATTGCCATTAAAAATTGGAAAACATTTTATAGTGAGTATTTCGGGAATTTGCTCTGTTTTGCTTATGAAACCAGTGTAACTCCATAACCTTCAGTGCAGTTCCTCTGCAGATTAACATTACTTCACATGCCCACTGTGTGCACATTTTCTATCTCATTTTGACACAGTTACATTTTGCAAAGTTAGGTTAAATATTCTTAAAGAGAGAGGGGGCCAGTGACAGGAGATTAATCTATTACACATTCATTAGGGATCTAATGGAAATAAGGACTTTGATTAAAAATCTGTTGTGAGAATCAGCTGCCTCAAGGTTCAAGTCACATCTGTCTGAGCAGCCAATTGCTGTGACATGACTCCCCAAAATCCAGGGAAGCCCTGAGCACACGGGCAAGTACTGCTGACACATGACTACAATTCATGCAATCTGGGGATGAGCACAAGCTGGAGGGTCGTACTGCATTTGTGGGCCCAGTACATCCTTGATGCCCAGACATGGAGCAGTCCTGCTTTAAGTCCTCCTTCACAGACAGAGTCTCATTTCCTAACATTGTAACTGGAGATCATCTGCCGAAGACTGATTACCCTCAAAAAGCTAACCTCAATTTCTAGATGTCCTTACAAAACCACCTACGCAGAATCAACTCAAGCCCAAAGACAAGAATCTGCAAACTAAATGATACTGGTGCAATGCTCAATAAGCAAAACCTCCTCACTAGCGAGCAAAACATCAAATAAATGGTTTTAATTTAACCATTTTTTACTGAAGACAAAAGGTATAATAACTACATATCCAGTAGATATGCCTGAATAGTACATAATGCACAGGTCAGCCACATAGGAAACTTTGCTTATGTGCTAATAAGTAGCAGTTAATCTCAAATTAAGGAATAATGAGATATTGAATCAGATCACGGTTCATTTACCAGTTTATAACTATTAAGAAATTTTAGAAGTTACCTACATCTGAATTTTTTATTTGAAAAAAACCTAGAAATCTTAGTATTTACATGCTTTATAGTGAAGTTACAAGGTCTAATCTATTAAACGGTAAAGTGTGATGACATCCGCAGCTAGAAGATGTTAGGAACAAATAAGATTTATTTGAAAGTAGAGAAAATGATCTGAACAAAAAACAGATTTGGGTAAATTAATAGGAGGAAAATATACCCGGTTTCACTCTATTAGGATGAATGGCATTCTGCCTGGAATATGAGTCATGGAGAACACTATATTCTTAGTGTAAGAGATCGGTAGGCAAGAAGGAAAGGGCAATAGTAATCTGGAGGATAAAATGCAGGAAGAGATAAGTGGGAATACACAGTGGTGATATCAATACTGCATAAAGAACTACTTCAAGACCAAAAGCTAAATTGTATCTTATTACATTGAAAGCCATGGAAGTTATAAAAGGTTCGAGGCTTCTGCTGATGGAACGAACCAGATCTCAAAGGCTGGCTACAAGGCGTGAGAGCGCAGGACGAAGCATCCTCAGTCTGGGACACCTGGCTCTGGAAAGAATTTTCAGTAGAGGTTAGATGAATCACGGTCTGAGCTCTCATGAGTCATCGCAAAACCTGCATTAGCACTTGTAGACATGAATAAATATTCACAATACTAACTGAAACTCCCAGCTCTCCCGCAGAACAATGAAGGATTAGCAGAACAGCCTGGCCCAAAACAAAGCTCTGAAGAAAGTGAAATGTGAGGAAAGCCAGAGACTCCAAATCGAAACATTATTAATTGATTCTATAAAGAATCCCCCAGAATTAGTGATGCCATTTCCATATTCTCTGGCCACATGTATACATTTTATTGTTACTTAGACATTTTGGCAAAATGACAGTAGTAATGCTGGCATCTATCCCCACTCAGAGCAGTATCTCAGCTTGTGGTGGCAGCAGTTTCCTTTGGCTCTTTTTTTGTGGACTAGGGTCACTCAGACCTCATCTGAACTGGGACCATGTGGTATTACTGTCATCATCACCAGCAACTCTATTCAAAAGTAAGGACACCAGGAAGGCAAAAGCGTGTCAGGACTGAAATGAGGAAAGATGTGGGGATATCTGAGTGACAGCAGGACAAAGCAGACAAACTGACAGTGAACAATTGCTATAGTACATTTTATCTGTACTGCTTGCCAAACACAGTCCTATGCAGTGTCATTAACAGAATCCAGTCTTAATAAATGTCATTAGTGTAGAGTATTCGCAGGCCCTGATTTGACACATCTATTACTGATACTACACAAGTCCTGCTTTGAGTCATTTTTGATTGAATGTGCTGATACAGGCTGCAGTCAGAGCTCCAGATTGTTGCTTCCATAGGATTTTTTGAAAAATATTTCTTGCAGCAATAACCCGGTCAAAAGATGCATCTAGTACTTTTACACATTATATTGCCTAAAAATATGTTTGATAATGTATATTTGATTTGCTGCTATATTTAAATCTGTTCACTTACGATTTCAGCAACAAAGCAATTCCCCTACACGCTTCGATGCACTTCGCCTAAATTTTTTGTATTGCAGTGCACATGCTCTCTGAATTTTGGTTTGGCAATGTATGAAGCTTATTACCTAGCACCTCTCTTGAAGCTATCAGTTTTATTGAGATTCCGTTCAGATTTTAAATTTATGGCTAGGCTTCGATTTATCTGGCTTGATTCAATGCCCAGTGAAGTCAATGAAAAGTTCCTATTGACCTAAAAGGAAGCTGATTCAGGCACTTTAGTGTGCCTGGTTTGATCTGACATTAAAGTTCTTTTCTTCCCTTTGGTTGTCCATATTTAGAATGGATTAGGAACTGTCGCAGAGTACTGAAATGTTTTCTGAATGCAGAGATGTGAAAAAAAGCATTGCTCATGAAGGTCTGCCCCAGGTCTCATCAAAATCAGCAGAAGCTGTTTCATTTACTGTGGTGAACGCTGAGCTAGAGCTGAACATCAGAACTACATTTACTCCAGGATTTATTCCAGGAAGTGAAAACCTAATGTAAAAACCAGATGGTTTTGCCCTTTCCGGGTCTTTATTGAGGACAGAGAGTAGGATCCCAGTGCCGTTCACAACTGCATGAATTTCGTGAAATGCAATTTGTTGATTTAGGTTTCCAGAGTTCTGTGAAACTCACAGCTTTCATGTTAAAATAGAATGAAAGGAAAAAAGTAAGTTAACTGCTTTTAAGACTACAGAAAAAGGTGGAAAACCATATATCCTAAAAGCTCAAAAATAAGAAGGCCAAGTCCCTCTTCCCAAAATGATTTGTGGTAAAATGCTGTGATTTAAAAATCAGCTTCTTAGTTTGGAGGTCTAGTCCACTTTGAAATACTTATTATTAATGCCTTTGTTTCACTGTGTTTGATAGTTATTCTCTGTGCCATGACATTTCCCAAAGACTCTAAACAGAGTCAGCACTCCCATCATGCCAGGGGCTGTCCAAAAAGTCAAAATTTTAAAAGGTGAAAAGTTATGTAGCATGTCAGCAAAATTAATTTTACCATGAGCTATTATGCAGAAGGATTTTTAAATGCTGTTTAAACTACAACGTTATAGTCTGCCTCAATCCTTTTATAAAATCAAACTGGAATCGATGTTAGAAGACCTTCTGCAAAAATATCTAAGAATGCATCAGGTTATTGTTTTTCTAGAGGGAAACCTGTGTCATATACAGAACATAATATAGCTTTGGCAAACATCTGCATATGCAAATGCTTATGCATATATGAATAGTTATTTCAAATTCCAAGAGTTTGTTACTGGTACAAAAATTATTACTGACAGCACCATCAAATTCTCTATATGATCTGTTGATCGTCTGCTGCACCCACGTTTCTTCAACACTGAAACTATTGCAAGAGCAACTACATAAAGCAGACTCCCCACCAAATCAGAGGAGCACGGATGAAATTTCAAGGAACTTCTTGTGTGTTATTTATTATTCTTTGTCTGCCTGATTAACACCTAAGTCTGAAAGTCATAGTACAATATTTTAGGTTCATCTTTGCTGGAAAACCTTGATACAAGACTAGTAGGAAAAGGAACTTTTGTTTATGGCACCCAGCCTGTTTTGTGATTAGGGGGTTTTCATTAATATTTTCAGCTCTGAAGTTCAGAAGAGGTAACAGTCAACATGTCAGAAATCCATGCCTACGCCAGCTGATTTCACTTGCTGACAACTGATACATACATTAAGCATGGCAGTACTATCTAAATTTCCATCCATACTTACTTTCATTTTCTGTACATCTTTACCTATCATCTACAGTCTAAAAGGCATCTGGTTTTATTTCTCGAGATTTTTATGGAGAACTGTGAAAGCTGGTGCAAGTCCCATGCTGTGGAATAACACTATTCTTGTTTTATAAGTTTTATGAGACAGGAAAATTTTCTGTACCAGCTTCAATCATAAGTGGGTGGATGAAAGGTTGTAGGGAAACTTTGTGAGAATTAGAACAATTTTGTTTTCCATAGCATGCCAACCAATTAAAACCAGACCTTTGCAAAAACATTGTTAACACTATTGCATTAGCTAAGTTATGATAAACCATCACATGCCAAAAAAAAAAGTATACAGATTGAGATACTGTAATACAGAGAAGATCTGTAGCTGTATACATCCATACCAGAAAATACAAACAAATCAACATAAATATGTATCTTACTTAGATAACCATCCTAGGTATATTTCCCTTATCTTTTCCAGTGTATTACTTGTCATGACATTAGTTTTTGTGATCTGCAGCATTAACTCTTGACCACTCTCTAGATAATTATGCAGATGTACTACATACAACACGATCGTTTCAGACATCACACAAACACGACGGTGACATACCTCAAGAGTTTTCTGTCTAAAAGAAACTTTGGTGTTTTATGCCAAAACTCACAAGGGCATGAAGTTTAGGCTGATGAGTCTATCATTTCTGACTTCTCTTCGGAGCTGAATGCAAACCATTTCTCTTTTGCGGACCTTGTAGAAATCTATGAGATGATTGCAAATGGTTCAGAGATTAAGTTCAGCTAATTGCTTGAGTAAAAGGAAAATCAATAATGTCATATTTCAGATGAATGGCAAAATCAGAGAGCAATTGGCGATTACCTACTGTTCGATCCAGAACAGCCATTGCTGTACATGAAGATGTTGTCTCAAATTTATAGATATGAACAGATTTTACCTTGTTCTGATTTGCCCAGTAAAGAGCCTGACAGGTTCCCCCGTACACACCAAGTGAGGCGAGCCTGCCTTGTGTTGATTGCTGTGAACACAGCTCACGCTGGTACTGGGAACCCCACGCCAGTTCTGCTAGCTTTACAATTTCCTCTATAATAACATTTTCCAAACACAGTACAAGATTAATTTCATAATAGCATGGGTTAAAGTGCCAATATGTCATTAGGGAAAGCCTGGATGCTTAACATGGCCAGATACGCAATCAAGACTCAGGAAAACGGGCTGTTCAGCATCGCTCAAAGGCAGCTGTAGTTGGATGCAGGGAGAGGCAGCTGGGCCAGGACTGGACGGGGGAAGGATGGGGTCTGCGGGGGGACTGCAGGTGCCAGGCAGCGTGCAGCTGAGCTGAGGGGCAGGTGGCTGTGCCGTGCCACAATGGCCCAGCCCACGCCATACCGGACTGTGCCATGCCACGCTGTGCTGGTCATGCCATATCAGCTCATGCTGGGCTATACCAGGCTGATAGCCCCTGCCACCTCACTAGCAGGCGGGGGGGTGGCTGGGGGCGACAGGGCTGCCCCAGGAGCAGCAAGCTGTGCTTCAGGCAAGGCACCTATGGGGCAGCATGGCCATTTCTCAGCTGCAGGCAAGTCCACCTGGCTGGCACCACACTGCTCTTACCTCTGCTGCTTTTTGCTCTCCCTCTGGTGATTAAGTATTCCTTCCCTAGATTTCGCTCTTCCTAATTTCTCCATCCTAGACAGTACTGGAAGAAAGTGTTATCTGTAATGGGAAATTAGTTGTTGAGATCAAGGGTGTTTGGATTTTCCTGGCTGAAATCGCTGCAAAGAAATAGAGCCAGGTTTCGCTGAGTAAGGTCCGCACCTTCTGATGGAAGGTTTTGAGAGTTGTGTAAAGACAACCTTTCCCCAAAAGAGATAAATTTCAATAACAGTCAGCTACAAGAAAACTGTGATAATAGGATTCTTTTTTACCTGCTCTCTTGCTAGTTGAGTTGCTCTGAACAGAGGCCCTCTTCCCTGTCAGAAGCTCCTAAACCTAAGGACATCCTGTTCCAGCACGGCTGCGGAAGAGGGCTCTCAGAGCCTCCTCCTGCGCTGGTTTTAATGTCAGATGCAAAAAGGAGGGAGCCATCTGGGGCTGCTGGTGCCACCATCTTGGGGATGCTCTAAGGCTCAGCAGGACCTTCAGACCAGTTGTATCCCCATCCTGTGATGGGCCAGGAGGGCCCCTGGGCAGTAATTGTCATTTCCTAGCTATGAACCTCTTCAGGACCTTCTCTGACCATTGTCTCCTGCAGTATGTGAAATGTGCCCTACACATCTGAGCTGTAAGAATTTAGCACGTGCCTCCCAAGGTCAGGAAAACCAGCCATTCCTGACACACAGGATGCAGCCAGTGGCTGGCTTATCTCCTCTTTTATGAACAGCACCCTATTTCGACTTCTTGAGAAATCATTTTTACCTGTTGAGATGCTCGCTTGCTATAATGGCTTCTTATAACTCATGGGTCTGCCACATCAGATGCATAAAGAATCTATTTAATGGAAAAAAAAATTGTTTATTTTTAAAAACATCCTACTTCCAAAACTGCCCAGGGTTTTGTTTCCTTTCATCAATTTTTAACAACATGGATCATAAATAATCTGAACTTTACTCCAACAGATTACATTTGTATGCTTTAAAATCTTAATTTACCTTTGGAAATCCATTCCACGCATTAGTTCTACCATTGCCACTGTTATTTTTTAAATTCTGGATATTCACATAGTAGTAGGCAGAATTCCTCCTATTACTTCTTTTGTTGAAAGCATGTCAAGGATAAGCCTTTTAGTAGGGGTCCTTTATGAGTCATTATTTAAAGACCAACTAAAAAAGCTATCTCCATGCAAAAAGAAAAATCACCAAGTAGTTACAAACGTATTTGTCATTAAGGAAATGAAAATAAGAACTCCGACATAGACAATTTTGTTTATCCTCCATTCTGAGAATCTATTCCAGAGCCACCTTTTAAGAAGCTTCCCTTCAACTATGTATGATAACTTGATACTAAAAACAAAGGCCAGATCTTGAAAGTGTTTACATGTATGTTTTATCTTTGTTCACGTGGAATTTGCCTGGACTAACATGATTAAAGCGATGCTGGTGCCAAAGTGCTCACTGAACCGAGTCATATGTAAGGTCAGAAAGTACTCACGGACAGTGCTCTTGAGACCAAAAAAACACCTAGGAGTAGTTTAAAAAAAGGAAGATTCAGCACGTCATAATAAGTGAGATTTGCAGAGCACATCCTTTGTACTTAGTCTGACTGTGTTTTCCCTTTCTTTCGCTAAGGTCATCTGGCATTTACCTCTGTTTTTCCCCAGCAAGCTGCTCAGTTCTTTGGCCATTTTAAGGCTATGATAATATTGGAACATTGTTAATAATTTGTAAAGGCATTTTTTAGGCAGTACTGCAGTGATGACTTATTTGAATGAAGACAAAAGGAGATAAGATGCAGGGAAGAAGTACATACAAAAGAAAGGTACATTATGGAAAACATGAGAAATGCTTTACTCAAAAAATCTCCTTCAATGAGGTGCATCTTCTGCTCAGTTTCTCTCATCCAGGAAAATTTTCTTCCTCTCTCATAAATGCTCATTCTTTTTTATCACTGCTTTTCTGGGCTGCAGCCTTTTATTCGTGAAAGCGAAAATAATGATTTATCTAGTGCTTTTACTGTGACTCACATTTCATTCAGGGACCATGGCTTCTGTGTGTCAACTTGATTTTGCTCTCATTGTAATTCATATATTTGGGAAGAGGTTCCTCTACTGCTGCATTGGAGTCCTATTGTCTCATGCCCTCAACTCAGCACACTCATTACTTGTAAACTTGGGATTCTAGTTTGATTCTTCAGAGTTTATCTGATTTTCTTTCTGTATAACAGATCCATGTCATTCATCAAAATATCGAAAAACTACAAGTACTGTAAGACTTCACATTCAGAAGGGCAAATCATTGTGCCTTGATTTGCAATCAGTAAAACAGTTGAACAAATCGAGCTTAATCCTAGAAATTCATCACGTTGTGACTGGGACTGAAAATGGTCAGAACTCAAAATCAGTAAAATCTCAGCAACATTCAGACCCAGGTGAACAGTTCAAGACTGGAAATGTACCTGAGTCACAGATTTGAACCTAGAGTAAAAACCTTGCTTTCTTGAATGGATGGAAAAAGTAAAGTGCAGGTCTGGATGCAAACCCCCACCTCCTCCTACTGGGTCTTCAGAGTAACTCCACAAGTTTACTGCAGGTTTTTTCATTAAAGCCATTTGCAAGGGTTGCAATGCACACGTACATTTCCCATTCAGCAAATTTCTGTTTAGCTGGACTGTACAGCTCACTTGCTGCATTACAACTGTAAGTCCCTCAAGACCAGAGTTTTCTGCACTAAAGTCAGATATTTCCGTTCCAGTCTAAGCTCATCTCTGTCCTTTTAAGTCACTTAGCAATGCTGTCTTGATGAAGGTCATGAGACGATGACCACCAAGGATACTGACAGGTTTTCCCTTTATAAGCACCACTTCTTACCCTTCTTTTGTTAGTTATTCTCCAGTTGTCTTACGGAAAAGATCTGTTTTTCAGAGTCTTGGATGTTGTGTTGAATAAAAGCAAATAAAACGGGAGATAATAGTAAACAGAACAAAGAAGGAAAAAAATGCTGTGAGCTCTTAATGCCCAGCAAGGTAAACCAGAACAGCAAATACTCATCCTTCAAGGGATATGTAAAACAGTAGCTTTTTGAAAAGGTAGTTTGAGGAGCATGAAATGTGAAAATAGTTGTATCTGTTGGAGTGGAACCAGCCCATAGTAATGACGAGATCTCAATATGAGTATGATCGTTCTCCTTTATTCACTATTTTAGCAGAGTATATATAGGTTTACCACAGAAGCATGCAGAGCAACAGTATTGTAACTGGTCAGCTTTTACTGATTACACACAATGCCCCCCTCACTTATTGGGTAAAGTCCTTTGTCCATGCGCTCTAACAAGTATTCTCTCATCCTCTATTGTAGTTAAGCTCCCGAATTCTTTAGTGATTACGGAGCCCTCTTTCTTCCTCCTTTCCGATGTTCAAAGAAACTTCAAGGACACCACTCACAGGCTTCTTCGCCTGCTTCAAATCCTGGGTTGCTCACCATGATCAGATCATGACCCTTATTCCTCAAATATTCCTCCACAGTATCTGCAGCATAAAGCAGTCCAGAGCTGGTCACTCTTGATATCCACCACAAGTGACAGAGTTATGTCTATTTCTGTAGCTAGGTAGCTGAAAGCTGATGGCTTACTAAGGGGTAAAGCTGCTGGTCTCCTTCAGGCATTCGGAATTCCCACTGAAGTGAATGACTACAGCAGGAGTATTGCTCCTGGAAACACCCTGCAAGCTACACTAAGGAAGTATCTCTACCCAAAGTCAGACAAGCTTGATCCATATTTTACATTCACTAACTCAATCTTGAAGTCCTTCCACAACTGAAACTCCTGCTGCATTTATTTGCTAGAATGACATTTAAACAAACCAGATGATTTTTTTCTCTTCAGCATATTTTCCTCTTTTTTTTCTTTTCTTTTTTTTTTTTCATTCAGCCACTGATTTGTCTATACACATGCTGCTTAGCTAAAGTTCTGTCCTAGTACTTACTCCATATGTGAATCCTTGGCAGCTTGAATCATTTGGAATGTGCAAAAATATACCTGCCTGCTTTCCTCCTCACCAAAAATCCTATTTGTGATCCAGACATGCATAAACTGTGCCTCAAAGTAGAATGATTGACTAATAATTTGAATCACTGTTTTAATTACGATTTAATTTGGCAAATGGAAATTCCTGACACAAAAGAGTTTATAATTTTCCATTCCCATGTTTTTGTTGCTTCCCAAAAAAAGTTGGATTCTTATTGATTAGTAATCTAGTGTTCAGTCACAGCAGAATGTAGTATCTACATCAAATTGGGTCTTCTTTTTGCTAATCAGTGACACGTTCTCTACATACACAAGCACTTATTTAACATGACGTATTTATTCAGAATTCTAATGTTTATATTTTATGATGTTAGAAAAAAGTAGCCGATATTTCTTAGAGCTGATTTCTTTTTCACTCCTGATTAGTGTTAAGCTATATTTAGGTGCAAATTTGAATTCAAATATAATAAGGGCATTTAGATTATTAAAGTAGTGGTTTATTAGGTGAATAAAATCAGGTTAAATTCCTAGCTATAGGAATAAAAAGGCTTGTCAAAACAAAATTTCCATTTAAAATGTCACCTTATCTTCATGTGAACGATTGTTCCCAGGCATGCCATCCTTCACAATGTTAAAGGTAATTTTATTCTGAAACTGGAGGAAACAGAGTTTCTCATCTTCTTAGTATCTCAGCTCTAAAGCACCTACATGCACACTATTTGATCCACAACTGCCATGCTTAGTCCACCTGACTTACTAACCTCTTCAGAATTTCAAAGGCAGTATTGAATTTCCTATTGGTATTAACAGGCAGACATGCAGGCTTGAAGATCACAGCTCAAGAGCTCAGTGTCTACAGTTTCTGATTTGCACCTATACTGCTGTGACCATGGGCAGCCCCGTAGAGCTGGCAGAGAAATCCTCTTCAGTCCTTACTTTATTTAGACTTCACCTTTCCTTCTAGGATCATGCCTACTCATCATTCAGCACTTACACCCTTTCTTTTTGCAGGTATGCACCAGATACTTATGAAGAAAGTGGTTGCGTTATGCAAACTTGCAAGGGAAGTGGATGTACAACCAAATCTGTGGAATGCTATACTTCAGGTGCAAGAGGCAACTCTCATTTTCAGGACTGAGACTGTGTGGTGGTGAACCACCCAAAGGCTCAGACTCACAGCCAGGAGTGAAGTCTTGATACTGTGGTAGTGCTGTGCCTCCGTTGAACCATGAAAAAATGGCAGATAGCTCTGCAGTGCCTCCCAGCCTGGAGAAGTGGAAAGACCTCCAGGTAGCAGCTGCAAGGCAGACAGGTGGAACTCCATCTCCATGCCAAGTTCCGGGAATACCTTCTCCATCTCATAGGAGGCAAGGGTCTCTTACAGACAACAGGAATAGTGCCAATGATCGATTGCCTGGAGTTTGTTTATAACAGTAACAAAGATTATGACAGTGATCGCAAAGTAGTAATTTTTTTTAGTAGGAAATTAGGGTTTACATAGTACGGTTTTATTATAGTTTATATAGTTATTTGCAGCTTTTTCATAGCAGGATTGTTTCATGTCACAGAAATGCTATCTTTTCTGTCACTATTTCCCAATCAGACTTCTTAAAAGCTTGCACACTAAACCACTTACCATGATCTACAAGCAGAAAGAGATTGGTAGGAGAGTGTTCTCTGTCAGACGTACTTAATTGAGGAGCTGGCACCTCACCCTGAACTGAAATAGCCTCATGGGCATGCTGCAAATATTTTCCAATTGCCCAGACTTCTCAGTGGGGAGGGACTTGGCAGGAAGCTAAGGTCTGCATGAAGGGTAGATTCTGTGACCTGTTTAATTAAGATCTAACCACCAAGCATACACATTCTACTGGCAGCTGCTGATGGCACTGCTGGTCATCTGCTGGGTTTGCCAGATCAATTGTGTAAGCAAATCAGGGATGCCTGTAACTTTCAGACTGGTGCCTCTTTCCGGACAGAAAAAAAGATTTCTCCCAAGTGAGAAGCTCTCCTTTCTGTTGCAGGGGCTGAGACTATCAAATAATGAGCAAACTCCCTGCTTGAAAAAATGGTCCACGTACCAAAGAACCAAAAATACGAAGAATGTTTGGCAGTGACCCTGCTATATTCCTACTGTATTCTGAACAGCAACAAACACACTGTGATACTGGAGGTTGCTTTGTAATTGTCATAGCAAGGCTGAAAATGCACTGGAAATGGATCACACTGTAAAATACGATCTGTTTTGGTTGACAGAGGTCTCACAGAACAAGCAGAGATTTTCATATGCTGACCACAGACTACAATTATAAACTAATTGGATTGAAATAAGTGAGTGCTCATGTAACCGGACAGACAAAGACTGGGCCGAAGAGGAGGAGCAAATGGGTTCAACCATAGCTGAACTGCAGAATGTGAGCCATGTACTTCACTGGCTTATGCTAATGGGACTGGGAGTCCTTAATGCCTCCTTTGAATTCACCCAGAATTTCCATAACAGCCACAGCTGAGTATTTAAAAAAAAGAAAACCAAACCACCAACAACAAAAAACAAGAGAGAGAGAGAGAATTCTACAAAGAATATAGTAATGGTAACTAGTATATAAGATATTATAAGTAGGCCTGGATGTCTAATTTTTAACCAGATTACATATGGCAGTGTACAATCATTTATATTCACTAATAGTCAGGATAACACCTTTTTAAACCCTCAGAGCTTTAGAACTGCTAGCCCAACACTCCTCATTAGCACTACACTTACTGACTTTCCAAAGCACTAAAGAAATGCTTCCAGATCACAAGCTCACTTATTACTCAGTGTTAGAATTCGATGGCGTGTAACTGGAGTGCAGTAGGACCATCTCAGTGCTACCGCACAAGTACTGGCAGTAACAGCAGGGTTTGGAAGATCCTACTTTCCTTCCTCTAGTTTAAGAGCAGCTTACAAAACAGATTGCTCTTACAGTCACTGAAGCTCTGAAACCTGCTGGGGTGCCCACAGTTGTAGAAGTAAAATAATTCCTAGTGTTAAACCATAGTGCTTGCTATTAAAAAGTCAGAAACAGCTACACAGTCCCAGAGTATCACTGCCATCTCCCTCTGGGGAGATTTTAGGGGATTTTTTGAGCGAGCTCCTGAAGCTGATTTTGCTAATGACCCAAATACCGTGACCTTGGTGAAGTCACTTGCAGCTAGCCCCACAAAAAAGACGTCAGTGTTCCAGTGCTTTATTGCTAGGCCAACTCATGTGCAACGCGATCTTCAGCACTGAGGTGGGCACTGCAGCTTTCCCGCACAAAAGACTGTGTGGTGTTGAAGGCTGAAGGACAAGATCCTAAAAAAGCAACAATCTGAGTGAGAAGCTACCTAAGCTGTATTGAGGTCTTAATGCTTAAAGGTTGCTAAGTATGAAATTCCCAAGATGAAGAAGAGGAACATGTCTTCAGTCAGACTTTCACCAGGAACTCCGTTCTAGAGATAAAAGGCAGATTGTTCTTATAGGAAAGAGGAATACACGGTGGGTGATATATGAGTTTTCTGATTAACTGAAGCGTGTTTAAATATTGACTACTGCAAAACAACAGTTCATTTCATAGCTGTTCTCAGAAGTAAAGAACGATATTCCTGTAAATTTTTATGCAGACTTACCATATTTTAGAGTAATAAACTAAGGTCGAACATTTAACAAATCACCTTGTGGACACATATGTGTGGTATTGCTCGGCATTGACAAACAGCAGGACAGCCACCAGCCTCATTCTTGCAGTCTTGCAAGAAGATCCAAAATTCAAGGAAGAATTTTCTCATGCTGATCAACAATTAAATGGAAACAGATTCTAAATCACAGTTCGATGGCCCTAACAGTAAAAAAATAATTGCCAGACACTGATTACTACATTTGGTATGTTTGTGTTATGTTTGGAGAATCTGTACAAGAGAAACAGCTTTGTTCTCACTTCTCGTTAGCACCTTGCAGTCTCCTAAAATTCTTGCTAAAGGATAAAAGTAATTAATTAATAGCTATCCAACAAAAAACAGACAAGGTGTTCTCTCACTGTTCGCAGCATAATGCCACTGTAACATTTTAATAGCTGGAATTAAAATGACCTGCTCAGCCCCACACCTCATCCTAACTAACAAAGCTTACAGAAAACAAATTTAACTACATGGACCTGAAGACACTCTGGCAGTATCCAGATTTCAGTAAGAGCTGGATGACCACACACCTTTGAGGATCTGGACCCTTAACCTTTGTTCCTGAGGATTCTGTCCCACTTCATAAAATTTTATGGGTTACTTTCCAAAAGATACTTTGATGAAAAAAAAACAGGTCTCCCCAGCCAGCATCGCCCCTATGAACAGCCAGAAGATACAAGACTGACGTAATCTGTTTCTACACTGTCTTTTTTATCCTTTCTGGCTGGCAGAGTTAGGGTGCAAAATAAAATTGCCAGCTGGCAGGCAAGACAAGTATGCCACAGCACTTCAGAAACTGCTGCCTGGTAGGCTGCCCTTTGGAAGTCATAGCCCATTGTAAAAACAGCGAGGCAATTTTATGCCCGTTCCTAAGAGACACTAGCAGAAATTCGGTTAAGTGGACCACAAAGAAATATGGCCAAGTGGTTCAGAGAACCATTCTTCTCCACGACTGCCCCTTTCCTCCACACGAATGCTTCTACATCCTGAAGTTAGGACTCTCAAATACATAGCAATGTTACAGTGCCTTCTGCAGGATTCGAAGAAGAGGACAAAGCTGTATTTGTTCAGCACTCAAAAAATATTTTTAATCCTCTCCCTTAACCTGTAAGAATTTCCAAGGACAGATTGGAAAAGAGTCATATCATGCGATGATATACCATGCAATGTATATATTACAGTAAGTCAGTACTGCACTATCAGCTTATTTTATATACAGAAAATGCTCAATCATTAGTTAACAGGCTGCCTCATTTGTACTGTGAACATAATTTATTTATCACTAGCTGGAAATTCCAGCTCAGAAGTCCTGTTTGCCACTTTCTGAAGGGAATACAGAACCAACAAGGTAACATGATGGTGTTTCTTAAGACCTCTTGGATCAAACAGTCTTTCCAGATCCTTAAGCACAGGGGAAAAGATCAGCAGCTATTGCATCGCTGTTTACCTGAATTTTTATTAAAGCTTTATTGGAAATAAACCTGCAGTAACAGTAAATCAGACGAAACAAGTGGCATTTTTTAATATACCATCACTAATATGCCACATTTTGTACCCTCTTCATACAGTGCAGTACCTTATTACACAGCTTGATGTAAACACCTGTTCTCAATGGAACCAACTTGATGGGAATTAGGTCCCTTGCTCCCTTTAAATATTTGCATCTCTGAACCAAACTAGGGGCAATACTTGGAGAAAAATACACTATTCTACCTCAAGAAGAATGGTAAAATCTGACTACCTGAATTTGAATCAAAAGTTTATATTCTATAGATGTTTGGGTTTTTCCCTAACAGATTGATGTATTTTAATACCTAAACTTTCCTCAGCATTCTTTATTTTACCAATTATATAAATATATATATAAAAATATAAAACATTTTTCACATGCAAATGTACTTCGATATATAGTTGTGTGTTCCTCAATGCACTGTAATCCTGTTGACAAATCTTCTTGAGAAAACATTGTTCTACAACAACCTGGATATACTTTAATATTTGGCAGAATCGGGATAATATATTGTAACCCACAGGTATCCAAATAAGAACAACTTAAATGGATAGTTTTATATATGATATATTCAAAAAATATCCCATTTCCTGCCTAAGTTTAATCAACAATGAAAGCTGAACAAATTATACAGATTAAGTGTTTACAAAAATAAAACAGCTGTATAGCGCAAAGCATTAAGTACTGGTGGTGAAACTTATCTATATACACACATAAAATGTTATGGAAAACTGTTCGAATGGACCTCAAGGGGAAAAAAATCCCATATGAAAACTGCGGTCTACTTATTTTCTGAATTAACTAATTCCTTCATTAAAGGGGTTCTTGCGTAAAACTCTTGTCTTAGTCTGCCCTGGTCATACAGGTTTTGAAAATATAGCAGAGACAAAAGACACAGAGAGACAATCCACCTCCTAGCAATCTACATATGCCACAGTTGGTTTTTTTAAATGAGTTCTACCCCCAACCTGACACCAACCTCCTCAGCAGCCTTGGCAAAATCAGCTGAATGGTTCTTAATTATCTACCTTGTGTGGGGTTGTGAGGGAAAATGAATGCTGAGTGCTCAATGACAGAAGCATGCGCTTGTGCTCCACACACTTTTACTGTTGCTAGTACTACAATTTCCTCCCTCAATCTAAGCATTGATTTTTTCATTACAAATACAAAGGCAAGAATAAAGCCAGAGCATATGGCACTTTATGGTAGAGCAGTCTTTATAAAATTGCATTTCACAGCTAGCATGTGACAGGCGCACTTGTCAAAACCTGGCTAACCTACATATTCACCTCCAAGTAATCTTCATGACCTTGCCATTTAGAGCCTTACATTGGAAAGGATACAAAACTTTTAATTATTCGCTTAAAGAAACTTAACCCTCAAATAAATTGTCCCTGGCACCCAGCTGTTTCTGGGAAAAAAAATACCCAATCTTCAGAAATCTTTTATGGAATAAAAAGGCATAGAAATTGCAAGCTAGCTTATATCCTTCATATTTGCATGATCATTTGTTTTTAATTTAGCTAAAATAAATAATTTTTAAAGTCTTGTCTTTCGTAATGAATATATGTGACTGTCATTAAAAACTTTGATTTTTTTCATGTACCATGTATTGTTGTCTATTTATTCCTCAGTGCAACTATCAATGCTGCTCTTCCTCAAAGCTCAGCAATAACATATGCTTGTATGCTAGCCAGGTGCAGAGAGGTATTTATAATAGGAAATCTGGACAAGACAGAAAGAAGTGAGGGTGAATATTATCAGCATGACATGTTCCGATGAGAATGGCAGCAATTAATGTTGCTAATATCTCATCATCCAAACAATGATATACTTTAAGCTTAGAGCAACTTATCTTTCAGTGACTGCTTCTGGCACTCTTTGAATCCAGACTGACACCACTGAATACACAAAACATGCCTGACCTTTTAAAGTTATCTGTGAAACCCAAATAAATAAGGACTACCTGAAAACAAAACAAACAAATCTGAGAATCTGTACAACTCTTCCCTTATATCACTTTCGCTTACTTCCCATCCTTTAGGAAGCAATGAATTTGGAAGCCATAAAAGGAAGCTACTCATCACTGATATGTCATGTCATAACTTTTTCAAAAGCCTTCCATAGAAAGGCTGATATCTAAGACAGTGGAGTAAGGTCTTTGCTTAATCCAATTATGATTTAAATATTTTAATCAATAAAATATGACTATTGGATTGGGCTAGATGCCAACTCCCTGACAGCCATGGCTTTTGTCACACATAGCTGTAGTTACACTGATGTGTTACTGAACAGTAGAAACCAGAACACCGAATGTCCCTGACACAATCTGGGAGCTGGATGAACTTTAAATCTGTACCTTCTATGGCAGCAAAAGGAATAACGGAATATTAACAGCAAGGAATGATTTCTTGAAGACTGAACTGATAAACGATATATTTAAGATGTCTGTGATGAAACCCATTAATCAGTAAGCAACTGTGTGTTCTGTGCGTTTGCATGTGACCCGAAACAGTTAATAATACTGATATTTAATCATTGTAACCATGATGAGGCAGAAGAAAACCCCTCAACATTTGTTTTCCCAGTACCACTTGGCAGATGAGCATATAATAAGGGCATTTGCTGGAAGCACTTACGCTTAATGAATCGCTAACATTGCTAAGTTCAGTCTGCATCTTTCAGTGCAAAGAGAGAGACAGAAAGGAAGGAGAAGTAGTTTCTAGAGGTTTTCTACTGGAAATATCTGCTTTATTAGGTGGTTATCTGGCCTCAAAAATCTACTTGCTGTTTATTGCAAATGAATGGTAGCAAGGCAAAAAAAAAAAAAAACAAAACAAATGTCAGAAGTGTCTTTATGAACCATTTAACAAAGTAATCTTTACCAGCAATACCCACATGAGGAATACTCCACTCAGCTATTCCTTACATTTCCTGGCAAGGTTTCAAACAAATTCTTCCAGGTTACTCCAACACATGTGTTCCTGTTGCCCTTCAGCAGGTGAAGTAAGCACTCCTTGTCAACAGACAACTCAGGTTTTCTGCAGGCCTGTACACCTCATGCAAGTTCTGTGAACTGTGGACCACACCCATAAAAGTTGATGAAAAATCCATTTCTGATGAATTTCAGATGATAACTTCTTCCACAAAAGCACAAGTCTGGGAGGAAGACACATTTATAATCCTCACTAAAAGAAACATTTGGTTCTGTTATTTGTAAGGGCTGTCATCACGCCTTATCAGATTGTCCAGCCAGCTCTGATTGGGAAAGCATAAATATTTTTGATTAATAGCAAACCTCAGCTGTGATCCAGCAATGTGTTCATTCTCTCATGATATTCAGGACGACATTTCCTGTCACCATTATTCTGTCTTGTACCCTGCCACATGCTTTTTTCTAAATCAGTGATCTGGTAAGATACTGTAAGCGAAAGAGATACCTGCATGATCCCACGCTGACCCACCACTCACTGAGCAGACAGTTCTATTAAGTAAGTCAGCGACTGGGCAGCAACACCCCAAAAACCACTCTTGGATTCTCCAACATCCAAAGCAAATGACAGAAACAGGCCCATCCTTAGGCCATATATACTTACAGGAGATGAGGAAGCCCTGTTTCAAGACAGCGAAAATAATTACTTGTCTGAAGGGGTTTGCAAAGACTTTATTAGCCCCAGAAGGCCCTATCACAAACTAAGTTTTGCCATACCCAATGTAAAGAGCCACAGCTTCTGCTCTTGGCTTACTGTCTTCCAACAAATAATTAATCTCTCACGCTGGGGATTCTTTCTGCGGCTGGGAAACTTACAGCTTTGCATTAAGAAAATACAGCAACGTGGCAGTCATTGCATTACTTTGTGCAGCTGCTTAATTCAATCCATCATTTTTTAATTTTTGCACATATTTCTTATGTCCACTGATAATAGAAAGGCATCAGTCATTCTTGCCCAGAATTTGTAACAGTGAGATTGGCAGAGGGTCCTGGCCTAAGTGTCTCTCTGGGCAGTACAATGCTCCGCTAGTTCAGAACTAGTGGAGCACAGCATTGTCAGCCGGGCAAGTGACACGATTGTCCTGCTCTGCTCTGCACTGGTGCGGCCTCACCTGGAGCACTGTGTGCAGTTCTGGGTGCCACACAGTACAAAAAAAGATAGATAGAAAGCTACTGCAGAGTGTACAGAAGAGGGCTACAAAGTTGGTGAAAGGTTTGGAGAGGAAGCCGTATGAGGAGCAGCTAAAGTCACTGGGTTTCTTCAGCCTGGAGGAGACTGAGGGGAGACCTCATATCGGTTTGCAGCTCCCTCATAAAGGGAGAAGGAAGGGCAGGCGCTGATCTCTTTTGTGACCAATGACAGAACCCAAGGGAATGGCAGGAAATGTGCCGGGGAGGTTGAGGTTGGACATGAGGAAAAGGTTCTTCACCCTGAGGGTGCTGGAGCACAGGAACAGGCTCCCCAGGGAGGTGTCATGGCCCCAACCTGACAGTGTCCAAGAAGAGACTGGACAACACCCTCAGACACATGGTGTGAACTGTGGGGTTGTCCTGTGCAGGGACAGGAGTTGGGCTCAATGATCCTTGTGGGTCCCTTCCAACTCAGGACATTCTATGATTCTATGATAACTGGAGTATCTGTGCAATCCGAGGTGCTGCAGAGAGACGGGCTGATGATAGCAGTGATACCACAACAAGCTTGTAGGTGCAACAGATTTACAATCTGAAATGTGTACATCTCTTATTTTGCTAAATAAGAGATTTTGGAGTAAGTCTGGGCCATTCTCAAGAAAATCTGAATCCAAACTGTCTGGTGACATCCCTGTATAAAAGACAAAGACTTTCTTACTATCCTGATAATGAAGAAACAGAATAAACCTAAAATGGGAAAAAACCCCACCACAATCCCACAGGTAAACAATTAAAATAGCCCTAATGGCTTGGAGTGGTGTTGCCCAGTGACTCTCCTGGATGGTCCTTTCTCCAGCTTCTGAAGCAGAAAGAACAGGGTCAAAAAAAATCACAGTGACAAATGGTAAGGATGGGGAAGAACATGAGAACACCCTGATACAACAAGGACCCTTCAACTGTTCCTGTTCAGTTTTCATCTGACTGGCTGCCACAGGCACAGTACCATTTTATAACTAATCTGTTATTTTCTCTCAATAATCTGCATCAAAATGCTGCCTATACTTAGCTCAGTAATAGCTCTAGCCAATAAACATGCAGAAACACCAAGGACAGTATAGGAATTCAGCAGTACTGAGGAAAATTCTAATCCTACTAAATTGGGCAGCGCAAATCTCTTATGTAACCTGTGATTTAGAGGACAGTCTGATCATCTGGAAACATTAATGTGTACTTCTCAGTACATTAAACAAAAATGGCAACTTTCCATTATAGAATTTCTTTTGTTTTTCACTGTATATGTCTCAGGAAAGGTGTCCTGTGCTCACAAGACATTTTTAGTATCAAAAAAACTGGTTTTATATGACAATTCAGTTATACAGAAGGTATATCTAAGTTTAAAATCTAACTTTAAGTGCTTCTTTTTCAAGATTCCCTCGAAATGTGGTGCATCTCAGAGATGCAGAAGAGGGCTTGTGATCTAAATTCAAAGCAATGGTTCTCCAAAACAACACTTGGAAAATGGGATTTTCTGAAAGTTGACTGTTATATCAGCAAATTTTACAGATCTCAGGAACTGAATTTCTCAAGGCTAAGGAGGTTTGAAAGCTACAGATGGAAGATCCTAAGCACGTACAAACCACTAGAACAACAAACTGCTGTTTGTATTGACTGTTGAAAAAACCCAAAACACTGTCCTCCTTTTCCAACAAAATGACATTCTAACATGCAAAAGCAGCTGCCCATTAATAGGATACAGGTGCACGAAAGTTCTATTCACAAAATAATTATGAACAAAGGATCATATTATTTAAATCTGTTGTTCTTAAATCAGTTACAAAATGAGGTAAGAGTTCAATCAGTGCCAATATTTATGGAGTGCAGTAAACATCCAATTCATACCATGTATTCAAGAATTACAAACAGTAATGCTTTTGAAACAGAGATACTGGCAAGTTTTAGGAAGACAAGAAAAGAAGTTTTATTCACAGAATAGCAAATATCAATCAATCTTATAGAAAACACCCATAAAGGGTGAAGAGTTCAGAGAACACTGGAGAATCTGCCACCTGAAATCACCACACAGTCTCTTGACAAACACTTGCTGCCAAACTTGAAGCCAATTATAGACATTTTCTTTTCATCTATACAAAGGACATGCCATAGAGATGTACACTAATATTAGAATTCCTTGATGTGTTTGGAAAGAAGTGGCCACCATCACGTGGAAATAACTTTGTAGGCTGCCAGCTGTCATGAGCCAGCTAATCCACATGCCTCCATTCAGTTCTTAAGGTAGGTGAAGCTTTTAAAACAAAAAGCAGCATTTCTTTCTTCTTTTGGGGAGCCCAGCTCATTCCACTACCCTGACAAAGCTTCTTAATAGATCCAAAATGCTGAAAAGAATTACCATTTTAGCAATTGCAGGATGTCAACACATTTCAAACAAGAAACTCTGGTGACAAATGCTCAATAATGGATAGTTAAGGGTGACAGGAAATGTGAGACAACTCCCTTGAGAGGGCTACACAACTAGCAAAACCACAGCACGACAAGAGCTAAGAGCAAAGAGAATAACTATATCCCCAGTATTCTTTATCTGCTGCCACTAACACATAAAAAGCACAGCAATTTTTCAGTCTCCATTAGTCATGCAGTTGTCTCAGTAATAAGGTATGAGAATAAAAGGAAATCTAAACCAGAGTATCTATTCATAGGGAAATTCTCATTGATAGTTTTTTGTTACAGTTGAAAGAAAGTTGCAAAAGCGATTGCCAAGAGGAGACTGCTGGGAGGAATAAACACTTAAATAGGCCTAGTTAACACCCCACCACGGATTAAGAGCATGATTCTTCTGCCTTAGAATGCATGCACAGTAAACACTTACTACTCATCATAATTGCTTTCTTATGTAGAAATTAACCAAAGGACAAAAGAAACGCAGAGGCACCGCTCAGCCTCTCATGTTCAGAGAGGCTCACTTCGACTTGTATGTCAAACCAACGCTGAAGAGAAGGCAGCCTCTTTTGATCTTTCAAATTTGACATGTCTATAAAGCAATTACATCATAGAATTCAAGACCCAGTTTCAAACCAACTATTTAAAAGCCAGACTAACTTAGCAAATGATGAGACTGAGACCTCGCATTAGAAATTGATGCTCGTTATTTTATTGCCTTGGGCCACCAGATGCCATATGTAAAGCCTCCTCAGAGGCTGACAGGGGAGCCGCTCATCAGTCTTAGTGTCAAAGGGAGAACTGGCAGAGTAACACTCCAGGTTTCCATTGTTTAACAATTTGTGATTTAACCATATCTACTGGAAGCAGAAACAAAATCTAACAGGTCAATTGCATTAAAATCTGAAGAGTGATACTTAGATGGGAGGACGTAATAGTTTGGGGTGAGAGTAATTATAAATACCTATAAGCATAGAGCTAAATGAAGGTACTACTTTAATGAGATGACACAAGCTCATATTTTATACATCAGACAAGCGTAAGACTCAAAATACAGCAAAAGAATAAAAGTGTTAGTCTCAAAGATCTATGTAACGTGCTTTCAGCCTGTCCACTAGGATCTTCTCATCCACTTTGAACTGTATCAGTTGCTGCAAACCATTTGCTTTAAATATCAATTAACCTTAGTGACAAAACAACAAAAATATTATGTACATTTCTAGGCAAACTATCAGGCTGTCTTTACCTCCACTCTCATTCCAAGTAAATGTATTATCTTCCAGAAAGTAATATTCACAAATTATTTTAGACAAAAGTTACTGTACAAAGACACAAGTTAAAGTTCATAAGAAGACTAGTCAATACAATTAGACAGAAGTTTGCTTGTAGTTCTTCGTATCCAAGACCTTCTTGCCACACATTGAGCAGATGCCTATAAGCACACAAAAGGTGTGTAGATTATTTTCAGAATCATGAAAGGTTTTCTTCAAAAACACAGTTGCTATGTTTTTGTAAAGATCATTTTCAAAAAATACTTCAAATGAGCTCTCAGTGACAATCTGTGCATTTTCTCACCAGATATTGCAAATTCAGAAGTAATGACTCCTAATGCAAATTAGTGTTTGCAGCACATGTGTAATACTGCCACTTCAAAAAAAAACAAAAACCAAACCCACAAGAACTACAACAAAAAAACCCCACACCTCTATTTTGAGAGCATTATGATTCACAACATTGCCTGAAGCCTCTGCAATCTGCTGGAATACTGGAGGAGAGCCTGGGAAGGCTCCCATGTGGCAAACAGGTAAAATGGTATACTACTAAACTCTGTAAATCCTGTAGCCAAACAGAGGCCCAAGAAGGACACAAAGTTGCTAGGCTAAGAAAACAGTCACCAACAAACTGACTGCTAAATGGAAGATTAACAGGTCAGCAGCTTCAGACAACTGAGAAAGCTGAGAATAAATACAGTTTCAGAGAATTAAGCTATTTTTTATATATATATATATACACATATTTATAGACTAGTAGAAGTGAGAAACAATGGACACCAAAAATACTTGAGAGTTGACGTGAAGATGACCACTGATGTCCCAGAGAACTTTGACCTAAACCCAAAAAGTGGCAAGTCAGAAAACTAGAGCAGCAAAAAGAGTACCAGTTCGGCAAGGGCAGAGGGGGGGTTGTCTCAAGGTTTCTCTCTCCTCCTAAAGCAGAAAGGTGCTAAATCTTCTGTTTGCTAGGGCCACATCTCGTTTTACAAGACCATTCATCAGCAGACAATAAAAACGTCAAGTGGCAACTATTCCTGTTAGCTATATCATGTGATGTCATATATTGACATCAGGACTGGACACATATCTAAGAATCCATTAGGAAAGAGAACAGCAGGGAACATGTCACATGAGTTACTTTGGAGAGCAAAATCCAGCTCACAGGCTGTTTGTTCACTCCAGGTCTAAATTGAGAAGTAATTAACTTTAGACTGCCTCTCAATTTCAGACATGTAACGGAGGAAGCACTAAGCCATATGGCTGCATTCGCTTCAAGAAACATGCCACAACCACATCTTTGATAGTCAGAGTCTAAAGGTAGAGTCTAAAGGAGTTAGAATTCTGAGTTTTCTGAAGAAAGCAGATTCAATCTGCAAGGATACACAAACAAAGACGAAATCCTGAAGACCACCCAAACCAACCATAAGTTTGAGAACAAGGTTCTACCATCTGGCATTCAGGCAGCCATCTGGTGAGCATGTAGCAGCTAGAAAAGGCCACCCTCCTACAGCAGACTGCTAAACCACTGACTCAGTGACATGGTGTGCATTTATAGAACAATTAAAAGACATTTCATAAACAAAACTTACTACTGGTTAGCTGTAGCTCTACATCTAGCAATTACTTCGCCCCATGTCTGGGTACGATGTGGATTCCTCCGTATCAACAATCTAACCGAGTTCATGTTGCCTTTTTTCCCTCCCTCCAGGAATTACAAATTTGAGCCCTTTTTCTTATCTGCTCAAAACCACAAGACTATTAAAATTTTTATATCCTTAAGGCTCTCCATCAAATTGACTAGAAATTCATTTTTTTTCCCCTCCAAAATTTTCAAACAGTTATTAACAATACTGAAGACTACTATAAATATGGGAGATAGCTTCCATATAAAAGCAGAATTTCAGTGCAGTCATTCACACATAACTCACGTACAGGAACATTCTATAGATTATGTACTGCACAGTGCAATATCTTGCTTTCTAGGGACCACTGTATCTTTTTCATTTGTCAGTTTCAACTTAAGACAGGCTTGACATACAAGGCATCAAGTACATTCACAACTTGACCAGAGACTCTTTTGAAAGAAATTAACCTTTCAATGGCTTATATTAAGACACTGAATACATAAGAATAGATGCAGGCACAAAGACAACCATGAACACAACTTCCCTTCAGTGACTGTTTCTTAATCATTTTTAAAACTCCATTTATTTTTTTCTATTTTTTTGTTCTGCCTTTTATTCTGCACGTGGTATTCTTTTGTTAAGCTAGCCTTTGTGGGCTTTTGGGGGAGGGAATTTTTTTGTTGTTTGGTTGAGGTTTTTCTTTTTTTTTTTTT
>VWYH01001580.1:358036-400031 GCA_013399365.1 Pampusana beccarii | reverse complement strand
CAAGGAGGGGTGATTAGGTGGGATTGTTTGGTTTTGTGGTGGTTTGGTTGTTTGGTTGGGCTTTGGTTGGTTAGTTTTTGGGCTGGTTTTGTTTCATTTTTCAAGACCACTATTTAGAATTTTAGATTTAGCTATTATAAAAGGGGAAGAGAGGAGAAGGGAGCAGAAGAGGGACTGCAACAAGCAACTGGGTTTTACAAAATCTCATTTAGAAAAAAAAAAGAAAGATCAAACTTGCTAGATAACAGTTTTCTATGCAATTGCCAGGATTAAGCTTACAATTATTCTTCCAGTCCTGTGACTTTAAACACCAGATACATTCTAAAAGCAGCAGAATCATAGAATGACTTAGGTTCGAGAGGATCTCCAGCAGCCTCTAGCCTTCTCCCTGCTGCACTCAAAACCACAGCCAACTTGGATGGGGCTGGCTCGGGGCTTTTCAAGTCAAGCTCTGAACACCCCCTGTAGACATTCCATGACCTCTCTGGGTCCCTGTTATTACATTTGACCAGCCTTGTGGTAAAAATTGCTTTCCTTGTATGTAATTAGAATTTTCCACGTTCAAACCTGTGTACATTTTCTCTTATTCTATTACTGTGCACCTCAGAAGAGTCTGACTCCATCTTCTCTATGCTCTCCCATTAGTAGTTGAGGATAGCAACTAAAACTCAGCCTTCTCTTTGTAAGGCAAAATAAATTCAAGAGTTCCACTTGCTCTTTAATTTCCAACCAAACTGGGGTAATTTGGTACTCAGTGAAACTCACCTTTTTTATAGGCACATCCTTGACAATAGTGAGACCCTGGCTGATGAACAGAACTCTTACAAATCCGACATATTGCAAATTTGTTCTTTCCATAAGGATCAAACCTGGGAAAAAGGAAAAGTATCTTATTTATGCACCTTGAAATAAAGTATTTCCTCTGCCTTGCCTTAAAAAGTCTGAGCCAGAGGGCACAGGCAGAAACTCCAGCAAAAACTATAACTGAGAAAAGAGACACACAAAGATTAATTTCTAAGAGGCTGCCTCAAGTCTACAGAAAAGCTCCCACTTTCTCCATTAAGAGAGATTTCTTGCATTATGGAGAAAAACTTAACAAAAGCAGAACTAAAAATGTGTCTTTTTATTAAAATACTAGAACTCAAACATCTTTCAGCAGCATCATGCCCCCTTGCATAACAGAACATCCCCTGAAGATTAAGGAAATGCTCAAGAGATTGTACTGGCAACCTTAACACAAAAAACAAGCCTTTCTGGCTCATCTCAGAATAGTTAACGTTGGAGGGGACCTCTGGAGATCATCTAGTCCAACCCACCTGCTACAGCAGGTTCACCCGGAGCAGATCACACAGGAATGTATCCAGGTGGGGTTTGAATGTCTCCAGACAAGGAGACTCCTAACAAAAGCATCAAACTCTAGCAATTTTGGTGAGAGCTGCAGTAAAATACTTGCCCACACTTAGAATTCAGCAAAAAGTACCCATGAAATACGTTTTGACATACTTTTACGAACTAATCAAATGCCATACCCTCTCCCTCCCAATTATCTCTTTTTTAAAAACGTGTATTTTGGACAAGTTTTGAGCAGATGCCCAGATATGCAGGAAACAGGCCTCAGCTAGAGCAAACAAACTTTTTTAAAGCCAAAATCAGTATTAAATGCTAACCTTGCTTTCTTCGAGGTCAATGCCTTGTTTTCATTTAACTTGCGACCACCACTTTCTACAACAAGAACAGAACCACAAACCTGTAAGTTTCCCAGTTCCAAGCATGTTTACAAGTTCACAAGTTTACAGCTTTTACACACGTGCAAATAAAGTCACAAAGAGAGATAAAACATATAGCACAGCATGGAAACACAAGACAACAAAATACTTTACACTGTGCTCTGTTTGTGTATCATCATTCCATACAAGGAGAAAAAAAAAAAAGGCAATTTCAATACTGAAGAGCTCAGAGTAAATAAATTCCCAATGCATTGAATTAGCTTGAGAAGGAAAATACAAGGTTAAAAATGAACCTGAGTAACTATTCCAAATTTTAGGCTCAAGATCATAAGATAGCTCAGGTGACCAACTGTCTTTAAAACACCTGAAAAACAAGTGTTAAACCTCCCCAAAATCACCTGTCGTGTTTCTTGCACCATCTTTCCACGTATCGGGAGTGATGACCGTCCCGAGCTTCTTCTCACCTACGTAAGGAAACATTGCATAAGTAAAAAATTAAATCTACGCGGCCTTAACACCCGCGACAAGCGCTGCCCCCGGGAGAACGCCGGCCCTCACACGGGCCCTCCCGGACCCGCCACCCACGGCCCGCCCCATACAGCCTGGTGTTGCTGCTCAGCTCAGGGGACGCCTGAGACCCCCGAGAGCAGAGGACCCGGCGGCTCCGCAGGGCGCCCTCAGCCCACTCACACTTCTCGCACACCATGGCGGCCCCAAACACAACAAACAGCCGCTTCCGGGACCGCCCCGGAAGTGACCGTTGAGCGCGCCGGTTTCCGTTGCCGGGCGGCCCCGCGCGCGCACACCGCGGCGGCGACGCTGCGGTAAGAGACGGGACCGGCCCCTCACCCACCCCCTGCTCCCAACCTCGCACCCGCCCCCCGGCCCGGGACGGGTGTCAGGAGGCCGCCCCGCCGCTGTCCCCGGGCTGCGGAGGGAGCGGCCGGGAAAGCCCGGGCGCGGCGGGGGCTGAGGCGGCTCCCGCCGTCGGGGAGCGTCCCGAGGAGGTGAGGGGGCCGGGGCCCGGGGCCCAGCTCTCGGAGCGTAGCGCTGCTGGGTCCCTGGGTTTGGGGCTGATTCTTTAAAGAATGGCGTTCTTCTGCGGTCTGCAGCTTCTTCACAAGGGGAGGAGGAGGGGCAGGCGCCGAACTCCTCTCTTTAGTGACCAATGACGGAACCCGAGGGAATGGCAGGAAGATGTGCCGGGGAGGTTGAGGTTGGACATGAGGAAAAGGTTCTTCACCCTGAGCACTGGAAGAGGCTCCCCAGGGAGGTGTCACGGCCCCAAGCCTGACAGTGTCTTCACCCTGAGCACTGGAGCACTGGAACAGCCTCCCCAGGGAGGTGTCACGGCCCCAAGCCTGACAGTGTTCAAGAAGAGACTGGACAACACCCTCAGACATATGGTGTGAACTGTGGGGTTGTCCTGTGCAGGGACAGGAGTTGGGCTCAATGATCCTTGTGGGTCCCTTCCAACTCAGGACATTCTGTGACTCTATGAAAATAATCACTTTCACCCTCAAAGTAAGCTCAGAGCTCTGTGTGTTGTGACTAGGAAAAAAAAAAAATCTCCTGTAGCGTTTGTACTGTTCTAGTAACAGATGCGACTCGCTGTCTTGCAGGTGGCCGGTGAACAGGGAACACCATGAAAGAAGCAGAAATAAGGAGGCTCTTGGCTGCCAACCTCCTCTGTGTTTTTTCAGTTATTCTGACAGCAATTGTTCCACCTTTCTTCTGGGACGGATTCACAGTTCTGGGCACGCACCTCGCGTGGCTGTGTGTTTGTTCTGTTTGTGTTAGTACCCTCAATATAATCTTGCACTTAGTCCTTAAACCAAATCTGTCTCCTAAGAGAATTTCATTTGCTCACAAGGTAAGAATTTTATTCTTAAATAGCTACCATACAATACATAAGGGAAGCAAATTATTTCGCTGAAATAATCAGATAAGAAAGCAGACAATTTTTGGTGGTGAATTCTTGTTTTTTATGAATGAGCTGTATGTAGCACCTTTTGAAATAAGTTTTCCAATATTTTTGTGACGTTAAACTTCCACTACCTGTAAATAACCTGTTCAGCGAGCAATTCTGAGCCTCTGTTTTTTCTTGTCAATATATTGTCGTTTGTAGTACCAGCCGTTGATCTTCCAACAATTTGCATGGTGGCAAAAAATCAGCAGAATTGAATGGGCACAGAACTAATTTCATAGTCCAGACCTGACCTTCAGTGTTATGAAGAAACATTTTTCTCATGTGTAGTTATAAGTTTCTAATAACTTTAAAGGAAGAGAAATATTTTTTAGAATTTCAGACAGAGAGATGAGCTCATTAAAATTTAAACCAAGTTGGTAAATTTTTAAAAATTACATGGAAAAGTATTTAAATGGCCACATTTCCTTGAATGATGAAATTTGCACACGGAACTATCTAAATCTGAGAGAAATTTTTGTAGTTTCAGTTTGTATCAAATGCATTAAAGGTATGAATCCCAATGAAATATGTTTGAAAACAGCAAATTTGGAGCAGTGCACAACTTGTTCAGAAGCAGCGTTCTGAGGTCAGGGGGACAGTTTTACACTCCCAGCTTGCTGAGTCAGGCAAGAATTAGTGCTCTGAGATGGCGATTCTTAAACATCCAAGCAAACATCCCTGAAAGCAGTATCTTAGTCTGCAAAGCTTTTACGTGTTTTACTGACTGAGTGGGATGTAAAATACACAAAGTCATTACGGAAAACAGGTATTTTAACCATCTGTGCTTTAAAAATGAAGCAGGCTTTGTGTTCTGGGTGAGATTTCATCCCAGCCTAGCATGAGGAATAAATATTTAAAAAAGTACTCAAGTGAAATTATTAATTTCCATTGGTGACCTGATCCAAACAGATCTAACCAAAACTTTTACTAAGTGGTTGTACTTCTATATGGTATAGTGAGTACCCAGAAACAGTTGTTTAAATTCAGAGAAAATTGTATGTGTTTTGCAGACTTATAGAAAGTCATGGACATTTCTCAAATGGGTTTAAAATTTAAGATGCCAAGTTCAAAATGTGGTTTTTATTTAATGTAATTTTAAGTGTTACCTTTGGTTCTGAATGTCTTTTGTTTCCACAGTACGTATTTTCTTGCTTTTAAATATTTTTTTACTTTCTGTGAATGATGCCTTTTAAAGAATGGCCGTAACGCTCAGATGTAAAACAGAAATGTAAAAATACACAATAAAATTATCTCTGTTTATCTTGTCATTTGCAGTTGTATCTTTTGTATGTTTGCTTTACTATACTAGAATGCCTGAAAAAAATAGATGGAATATGATCATTTTTAGTTAATTATTTAGAGTACTAAACATAGGGAAAACTGTTTTGAAATATGCCATGCTATTATCATACTGTGCTGTAGCTGAAATTAAATAAATAGGTAGACTACAATGCTACTGATAAGATATAGACTATGTATGTTACTTATGTTCTCTTTTATTTTGAAAAAATATTCTGATATTTTATTGCTCTTTTTTAGATATCCAGATTTCTAAAATGCTGTGTATACTTTTTCATGTCTTGCATACTGTTTCATGCGATTATTGTTCTTTATGGAGCACCTCTCATAGAGTAAGTCAGAAGACCCTTCTTTCACTGAACATTTTAAGGGGCAATTCTCCTTGCAGATATTGGTATAAGTACTAATATATTTCCTGGCACATTGAAAGTTAAAGGATAAGCTCCTGGCTGGGGGAAGAAGGGTGGCTGTGCTGGGGTTTGGGGTTTTTTTGTTTGTTTCTTCTGTGTTTATTGGTTGTTTGATTTTGGGTTGTTGGTTTTGGGCTTGTTTTTGAGGGGTTTGTTATTTTTTTTCTGGACACTGGCTCTTACAATTTCACAAAATCACACACAGAATCACAGAATGTCAGGGATTGGAAGGGACCTGGAGAGATCATCTAGTCTAATCCCCCCACCGGAGCAGGAACACCCAGATGAGGTTACACAGGAAGGCATCCAGGCGGGTTTTGAATGTCTCCAGAGAAGGAGACTCTACAACGTCCCTGGGCAGCCTGTTCCAGGCTCTGTCACCCTCACTGAGAAGAAGTTTCTTCTCATATTTAAATGGAACCTCCTGTGTTCCAGTTTGTATCCATTGCACCTTGTCCTATCATTGGTTGTCGCTGAGAAGAGCCTGGCTCCATCCTCGTGACACTCACCCTTTACATATCTATAAACATTAATGAGGTCATCCCTCAGTCTCCTCCAAGCTGAAGAGCCCCAGCTCCCTCAGCCTTTCCTCATAAGGGAGATGCTCCACTCCCTCAATCATCTTTGTGGCTCTGCGCTGGACTCTCTCCAGCAGTTCCCTGTCCTTCTTGAACTGGGGGGCCCAGAACTGGACACAATATTTGGACACGTGTTGTTTAAAACAGTTGCAAACAACTCCTTTTACTTTAATATCTATGTTAAACATATGGGTACAAACATTTTTCCAAGTTTCGTTTAGTCATTTTCCATGTAAGATTCTAAAACACGCATCTTTTTTCATCCTCCTTATATTCGCATTTTAATTTTTAGGAATGATTAAAAAAGAAAAAAAAAAAAGGGAGAGGCATGAACCAGCCACATTTCTGAGAGAGATACTAAGTTACTGAATAATAATGGCATCATGTAGTTTGGTTTCATGGTTGCTTCCACAACATCAAACCAGAAAAATACATGGAATAATGCAGTAAATATTCAGGCGTACTTCAGTTCAGAACTAATGTTCTGTATGAGGTGCACCTGTGTTTTTAAAACTGTTACAGGTATCAGGCATTTAAAACAATGACTGCATTTTGCCAGAATTCTTTCCATCTTTATTATTCTACAGAGTAAGAGGAAAATACTTTTTTCTTATGTGTGAGGTTTAAGAAAGCATGCATGCTTTCACAAATTGACTTAGAGGTGTTGTTTTTTGTTGTTGTTGTTGTTGTTTTTTTCCTAAATCTTGGGACTCTTATAAAATTAGTAACTGCCTCACTTAATTTTGTAATATTCCTTCTTTGTAGGTCAGTGACTGAGACATTTTTGTTTGCAGTTCTCCTGTCTACCTTTACTACTTTACAATGCTTGTGTACGCTGGGACCAAACATACAAGCGTGGATACGGGTATTTAGTAAAAATGGGTAAGTTCTATTCTAAAGTTTCTGATTTGACCAGAATAGAAATGGACAGAATTGATGTAAACAATGTATCATTGAATTTTTTGTAAAGAAAATAAAACTTCCTGAATTATGGGTGTTTTTCGTATTTGTAATTAGAAGCTTATGAAAGCTTTTCTGACAAAGAAAATTATTCTTTATTTTAGAAACATTGATTCAGAAAATTGGCTTTTTACTTTTGGTGTCCAGACACTAAATCTCGCTTCATATGTGTCTGAAGGAAGTAAAGTTTCAAATGCACGTTTTACTGGTGTAAAACCATTGTGCAGTCCAGTATAGTGGTTGTCAAACAAAGAGGAGACCTGAGGCTGCACTGTACAGGGAGAATCTTGCACACCACCCAATAGTACCTTCGTAAATAGAGCTTTTAAAGTAGGAATAACAAGCCAAAAACAAGCACTATTTTAGCAGTACTTTTAACTTGGATACAATGGTGAAAATTATATATAATTTACTGTGGTCTTAAGTATATAATCTTTACCCATGCTCTTCTTCAAATTTCCAAGAAAGCTGTTTTCAAGCATTTTTTTCAAGAGTATGTTTAAAGTAAAATGAGCCTTTTAACCTCATTTTCACCTCAGTGACAGCCATGACATCAGCCTGTATCAAGGATAATGTACTTCTCAGAAGTTTTCTCTCTCTTCTGCCTTTTTTCCACTCACTAAATAACAGGATTGTTGAAGGACTGGGATGCTGAAACATAAAGAAGCCCCAGATATGCTTGAGATTTAATAATAAGTTGTTAGCATTCCTTTGATTTTAATGGTTCATAAGGGTGAAGTCTTATCTCAACAAAGGGAAAAGTTGTATAACACTGCTAACCTATAGAGCTACTGTAGGTTTAACACCTAAAGGTTAAAACTTCTGTCTACGATGAGAAAAGTAGACTTTTTATAGTAGTTTCAGGTATTGACTTCTGGTTTATCTCAGTTCTCAGCTTACTGAAAGGTATCTTGAATCCTTATTCTAGCCAGTTATGCTTTTTTTTTTTTTTTTTTTTTTTTTTTTTGGGTTTAATTTTTTTTTTTTAATTTTTTGTTTTTTTTTTTCAAAAAATTTTTTTTTTTTTTGCAGTGTAAGGGCTGAATAGACTTTAATAAAAGCATGGAGTTGTTTAGCCAAAACATATCATTGCTGGTTCACTTAGTCATCTTTGGAGGTTTTGCAACTGGAAATAATAGTTGAATTCAAGAAACAGATGTTTGACAACAGCTGTCTTTGTGCCAGGTTAGGTTTTGAATGCCTGTCAATTTCTCTCCCAGACTAGATCTTAATGTTGTTTCAGCAGGAAAGAGAGTTGTCTTGTTTTGGCATTTTTGCTGTGACAACTTGTACATACTTCTTACTAGGGAGCCATGTGATGTTATCTGAATAAAATGTCTATTTAATAATGATGTTTATTTAGACTGGATTTTCAGTGACAATAGACTACAAAGCAATATGGTAGCAAAATTATTTATGGATTGTAGCAAGCTGCTCTTTTAAAAATAATCCTGTGTTTTTTCATTTGACCTCATGACTGAGTTGGAACGCCTCACATATAGGTGTGAGCTGAGTGTAGACATGATGTATTGAAAGGTGGTCTCAACTGTGTAGAATGAGGTGGGACTGGTTGAGTGGGGGAAAAGGATGGTTAGGTAAGATCAACACAGCTATTTGCCTTGAAAGAAGATTTTAGCGAATTGAACTGTACTGGAACAGCAAGCTGGAAAGTCTGATTAAGTGTATATCTTAGAATGAAAAAGGAATGTGTTTTAAAAATAGCTGAATACAATTTAGACTTCAGTAACCACTGGCATTTAATTTTCTTACTCTTATTTGCCTGTACAATATTTATAAGATCAAAATGTGCTTGTGTTATTGTATTTGCAGAAAGACAGAAAAATACATTTAGAAAAAAAAAGTTTATCTTGATATATCAAGTGTAAGTGAGTAACAGATACTAATTATATAGCTATTACCCTCAATAGCTTTTTGCTGGTTTAGGTAGTCTAGTGTGAAAATACTGATGCGCAACTGAAGTTACATTCAAACAACTTGTGTGTGATCTATTGCATCATAATAGCTGTAGTACAACTGAGTCAGTCTGACAAACATTTTGGGGATAGTCTTGCAAAGTGTTTATTTTTTCTGCAGAGATGCTTATCTTTCTGTTTCTACTTGCAGCACTAGGAAGTGCAGGCACCGCTAGTAAAATCACTTCTGAAAGGGTTACTGCAAGATCAATCTTTAAGCACCCATGCCTCTAGGAGGTAGATTATATGTGCTGTCTCGTGGTAACATGTAAGCTGCGACACTGCAGGCTTATTGTTGGTATTATAAAGCTTGGGTTGTTGGTGGGGCAGAGGGGAGGTGTTGTTTGGTTGGGTGTTTTTTTCTGTATACACGAAACAATTGCATGAAACACAAAACAGAAAATTGCCCATGCTCCACATTTTCAAACTGAGTGCACTTTTGAATTAGAAATGTCAATTTAATTTATTGTTTTTAATTACTTTGAGAAATCTGAACAATTTTTTCATACTCACACATTTGTAGTCTATATACACATAGAATGTTTGAGAAAAGTAAGTTTGTGTATTCTACATCATAAAAACTTCAGTTCTAAGTCAGGCTGTAAATAGGTCTCTTTTTGCTAATTCTGCCTTTGGGAAGCGGGGGGCATGCCAGCTACCTCTGGACTCTGATATCTGGTGTTGTGACCAATGTCATGACACTGATCATATGCTATCATGTGCTGCCATAAGCAGACAGAGGGAAATAAAAGCTACAGGAGGGGTTATTAGAAGCAGGTGACATTCTTTAAATGGCTTTTCAGTAATTGTTGGCTAAAATAACCTCCTTTATAAAAGCCTTTAAAATCAGCTTTCAGTTGCTGATTTTTATTGCTCCTTTTGGAGACTGTTTATTTCAAATCACTACTCTGAATAATGGTGTTGAAATTTCTGGTATAATAATAATTATGTCACCTGGGTAGGAAATAGATTTTATTTGGACCTTGTGAAAAATAGTATAGAACCATAACTTTAGGGCTCCTTCCAGTTTTCGTTTCACCTATTTTATCACTTGTTTGTGAACTGTGTACTCTTACAGACTTGGAAATGTCCTTTGTAAAGGTAGGTGTCATCAAATACCAAGTGCTGCTTACTATTTCAGTCCTGCCACAGCCCGAAATTCCAGATCTTGTCTATCCAGGAGCTGTCTTAGTAGATTCTTTAATGTTAGCTTAACTTCTTAATTCAAGCATAATTTAAAGCAGCACTTAATTTATTGTATTATTTAAAGGGGTTAAATAATTACTTTGGGCTTTAAAAAGCCTTTGTGCCACTAGTGAACATTTATTATTGTAGAATCATTTCAGTTGGAAGAGACCCTCAAGATCATCGACTCCAACCTTAACCTGTCTTAAATATTACTAGTTTTTTCTGCAGAATGATCTTAGTTGTAGTTTAATTGTAGTTTAAAAACAAAGAAACTTATAAAACTCAAAGTTTATAAATGTTGCTGCAGTTGTTAGCCTCATGTAAATGAGGGGTTTATTTGATGGTTTAATGGGCTAAAGAATACCTACAGAAATCCCAATAGGTGGCATTCCATGAAGAGAGTAATCAAAGCATTGTTCCTTCAGTTTGATGTTGGAGGACAAGTCAGGTTGTGCTTGAGTAGCCAGTGTCCGTGCTGTGGAGTGGCTGAATGTGCAGCTCAAACGGTTGCAAAACTGCCAGTGGCTGTTCTTCACTTAGGCGCTGCGCCTTGCTAATTCTGTTGTTTTGGTTTGGATTCAGTCTGATATCTCCATATGGTGCAGCAGTATGTGCGTAGCTTTACCAGATAAGATGTCTTGTGGGTGCGAATGTGCCTCAGTCAGTCCTCAGCATATTCTGCTGGCTCTTTTGCTGCTTTAAGGCTGTTGTGAATGTTCTCTTCCCTGTGCTGCCTAACTCTCTGCTCAGTTATTCAGCTTCTGAAAATAACTTACAAGCATTTTCTATGTGCAGACCCCTGAACAGTTCCAGAGTTAAATCAGGACCTTTCCCTTTAAAAAATATATCAAGCTGTTAGGATTGTGAATTGAAATTGAGTGTTTTAAGTTAAAGGGATAGGGTTATTGTAAAATAAACAGTTCTACTCAAAATGTCAACGTTGCACCATAAATATTATAATCCTTATGACCTTTATTTTGCAAAGAATGGAAAATACTTGCTTTATACTTGTGAGCCATTTGGTCAATAGCAAATGGAGCAGTGAGTTAGGTGTACTCAGAAATGAAGTCGGAAACTTTAGACTCTTCAAAACAAGGTGTAGGCTTAAGGCTTTCGTGTCATGCAACATAAATAGCACATGTGAAGTTGGGAGTTTACTATCCTTCTAGTTTTAGCCATAAAAATGCACATCTTTTTTCTTCTGTTAGCTAAAGCTAGGTTTGTGTTTATAATCCGAGATGTAGCAAACTGAAGATTCAGATCTCTTACTTTATGGATTTGGGGAGGGGATTTCTACCTGGTTCTTCTGTCTGGAAGTTGTCCCCTACTGTGTTCTGAAAGTCCGCTGCTCTTGTTTTTCAATTGGTACCAAGTACTCAAGTACTGAGATGTTCATGGCTTGAGAAAATAAAAGCAACCACTTGGTAGGCTGATGATGGGCAATGAGTGCTTGTCTGTTAAAAAGAAACCCAACTTTTCCAAAACTTTTGAAGTCAGTAGTGGTAGAAGGCCATAACTGAGAACTGAAGTCATTAACATCTCTTATGATAGGATGTGTTGTGGCATGATTGGCAATGTCAGAGTTCTTCAGCTTGCAATAGATTTACGCTGCAGCCAGTGTACTTGAACTTTGATGCAATGTTGCAGAAGGGCTGCAACATGCAGGTTACGTTTATTTGCAATATTTCTTTTCGGTTGATGGAAATTTGCATTGGAATATTCACATAGTGGACTTCTATTTTAGATTTCAAGTTGTCATAGTCATCAAATAGCAACATGTCTACACCATAGAATACTTTGTGACTGTACATGTGTTTTCGTGTCTGCTTCTCCCTGCAGTGCACACAGTATCATGATATTTTCATTTGCTCAGTCAAGTAGTATTTCAAGCTCATTGGGAGCATTTCCAGGTAAATAAATTAGCTTTTGCAGTAAACATCTCAAGGGAAAAAAAAAATCCTGAATGTGAGGTATAAAAATATTGTGATTGTAGCTGGAATATGCAACTTACACTTTAGTTATAGTTCGTATCTTTTATGAGAAACCTGCATGCTACTTATCAAATATATGGATTTTTGTATCTATTTGTAGTCTCAAAAATCTTGGGAGAAACTGGATCTAACATTCTGACATGGTAATTTCTGCTGTTGAAATCTTGTAACATACTGTTTTTACAGAGCTACGTCCATCTGGGAAAGCAGTCTACAAATTACTACCATCTGCAGTATATTTGGAGCTTGGTTCGGAGCATTTCCTATTCCTCTTGATTGGGATCGGCCTTGGCAGGTTAGTATGTACACCTTTATCATAAATAAAAAAATATTTATTTTCTAGAAATGCATGCTACACAAAATTGCTCCGAAACTGTATAGGTGTACTGGATTTACTCATAAGCTGTTCCTACAGGGTTATGCCAAACATTTAAAAAGTCATTGGAAGCATCTGTGCTTGCAGTGTTAGGATGTAAAATGCAAAATTTTTACCTCCATTTTTAAGAAGTTCTTTGTTATAGATTTATGAGCATCTGTTGCATGGAAATTTTATCATGAAATAGAGCTGTAAGTTCTTTGATAAGAAGAAGCTAGACAAGCAGGAGGAGAAATGTGAAATGAAGATGGCTCCAGGATTGTCTGCCTTCAGTCTGGTAGCTTTGATTGTTTATGGGTAGGGAAGAAAAGATGCTTTCCTAGTGCTTTAGTTACCTTCTGTCTTCTTAAAAGCACTTAACAGAATGCATTTTAAATGGATTTGGATTGATTTGTGGAAATGGTGTGGCCAAAGCACGGTACTAAAAACTTACCTTCTGATTTCAGAGGAAGGCAAGCCTTAGCTTCGTAGTTGCACAATAAAAAATGGCAAGCTGGCATTCCAGGTTCTGTCTTTATAAATTCAAGTGTCAGTGCTGTGTTCTTAATATTTTTGTTGGCATGGAGAAATGATTCCGTTAAACAGAACTGAAGTCTGCAGTTGCCATAAAATGATGACACTAATAAGACTTTTTCCTACATGCCTTCAGTGGATATTTTCTTTCCTCAGGTTACCAAACTCATACACTCTCAGCTGAGTAGTCTCTACCAGGCCTGTTCTTGAGCAGATGGTTTCAAAGGTTTTTTTCAGAAATCGTTGTAACAGGCAACACACTTTTCTCTCTGATATTGTAAGATGTTGTGGCTTACAACTGCAATGGAAGTTTGTCATCCATAAGTAGCTAACAGCTTGCTTTTATGCCACCACCCTTTCCAACAGTGTAATGAGATACTAAAATTTCTATTTAAAAATAATAGAGGAGTAGGTTAATAGTTTAAGTAAAGAAATCAGGTTTTCTTCCTAAAACCACTTGGTTTTACTCTTGCAAGAAGTTTCACCATCAATCTGACATAGGTATGTATTGGCACTGGTTAATTTTTGATGGAGGCAAATGTAACCCCAAAGTCAGTCTTGTATCTTCTTGCAAAGTCTTACTCACTTTTCCTGTTCCAGTGAGAGGTAAGCACTTTTTTCTTGCTCAGCTAGGATTGTAGAATGGCTCATCACATCTGCAGGTTTTATTTGATTCCCAAAATCTGAGACTTTGCTGATATGCTCTGTATAAAAATTTCACATTGTATGCACCAATGATATAAGGAAAAATTCAGTAGATTCTGATGAACAAAACAAAGACACTACTAGATTAAGACAGATACTTTAAGTACAGTTAATTTTTTACTTTATTTGTCCATTCACCTATCTTCCCATAGTAGGACACACAAGTTGGGTAGCTTACTGGCTGCTTTTTCTGTTTGAAAACTCTTCCAAGTTAATAAAAAACAAACATGACTGACAATGTTAAGCTCTGTAATCTATACTTAAACATCTAAAAAGATATTATATGACTCCTGAGATGAGCAAAGCATCTGCAGAAACCTCAGATACCATAACTTGTCACTAGCTGTTCCTGGGCGTGAACGTGCCCCAGAGAATTCAGGCAGCAGCAAAAACTGTATGTCTGCATTTCCTTTTTCCTTCACCATCTCCACCCTCATTTCTGACATACTCCTGACACCAGAGTTGGCAGGGGAGAGCTTCTGACTATCAATTCCTGCATCAAAGCAATTTTCCTGTGCCTAGAGCCAGAGCATTTGCCACTATGTTCTTTCCCTTAAGTTCCCCTCATTTTTCCATATCCCCATGTTTCCATCTTTTGCCTTGTAGCATTTAAAATAGTGGGGTAGGAGAAGAATCTTGCTTTCCGTTTTGGGTCTGAACTGCTCAGTCATTACTGTCATCATCATGTGACCAATTCAAGAGCAGCCACAGAGAAGTTTACTTATTAGACCTGCATGCTTTGAAAACTCTAGTTTTAAGTGCTAATTTTTAAAGATCTGCTGTATAAGGAGTGACGGAAGAAGTTCTTGTTAAAATGTAATGCAGTTTTAAAAGTCAAATTATCTCAGCAAAGCAACACGGTGAAGCACCAAAATGGTAACAAATCTTCAAAGCAGAAATGAACCTCTTTAAAGTAGCTTTGGAGAGACCCTGTTCCCGAGTCTCAGAAGTTTCCGATCACCTATTGAGAATTTAATATTTTTGTGAAGGTGATCTCTTAAATATTGGTCATGAAGGCACAGAAGAAGGGGGAAGGAGGGGAAAAAGTGTCCTGGCCAGGCATTTTCAATAGGTGCCCAGGAAACACTGCTTCCCAGTTCAGCCAAGCTAAGATATGTATGAATCAGGTTCTCTGGAAACACTGAATTTCGTGCAATAGTTGACATGAATCTTTCATCTTTCTATCCCCAATGAGCAGTATGGATTCAACAACACAGGTGTTGAGCTGCACATGGTAGCTCTGCATTGCTGTCTCAGAAATCTTCCGAGCCGAGAGATGTTTCTGGTGTTCTTCAGAAGTTCGCAGGGGACTAGCAATGCAAGAGTAGTCCTTTTTGCAAGAGTAGTCCTTTTGCCACCTGACATCAGGTGATTACAGAAACTCAGAGTAGATTCTTCCACTGTAGCAGTGAAAGAGAGCTGCTTTCTGTGGTGTCTTCAGCCAAAGGCAAGGGAAAGAAGAATGGCCCTCATAAAGGATTCTGCTGTTGTTGCAGATCTGCTTAGTTTGGGAAGAAAATCTTTACAGCAGATTGCCTATCTCCTGAGTGACTGAACTAACCACTGATTTATTGAACATAAAAACACCTTTACATAATGCAGTTGCAGGAAGAGGTTCCTTATTTAAAAAAAAAAAAAAAATCCCCCCAAAAGACACAGACTGTCAGTGTTTTGTATAGACCCTAACCCAGCTGGTATGTTTATGGGAACACTGATGGATCAAGTCCCAAGCAAGGTCTGAAAAAAATCATGTAGATCTTAATGTAGGCTTAAAAGTAATCAGAGCCCAGTCAAAGCCCAATTACTTCTAGGCATCTGCATGAATAAAGTATTAAGCTGGCATGCTTTTGACATCAGCTGTTTCTCCTATTAGCCTAAAAGCAGAGAGTTTAAGAATTACAGTTTTGGATTTACCCTTCTCAGATCCAAAATGGGACTCAAATGGAATAGTTTAGTCTTTGGACTCAAGACCAGGTTTTGAGATAAGAACAGGTTTTATTAGTGTTTTCCTTTTCATATTTTAGACTTTTTGTTGAAAGAAAAAAAATTAAACTCTGTAGTGGAACAGAGTTTCTGTTCTGCTCTAGAACAGAAAATGCGGTTTAAATCTTAGTATTATAATTTTAGAGAGCAGTGTTAAGGCGTTTAAGCCTGCTTGTTGCAAAATCTGGTTCTGATGTTTCTATTGGTTATGGTTAGTATTTGCGGTGTAACAACGTGTTACGGAAACACAGATGCATTTGTACCTTTAGCTTCAGACAATTCTTTAAAGAGTATTGTAGACAAGGTGAAATTGCTAGTACAAGACTTGGATGCGTCAACAATAGCTGAGAAATATCACTTAATAAAGCACACCAAAGGGTTGCTGCTGCTGCCTTTGTGCTCCGTTTGTGGCCCTGAAATGTCAGAACTTAGCAAAAACATCTGACATCCAGCAGGGGCAGAAATGTACTATGAGTTTGGAATTAAAAATGCTATTGCTGTTGATTTAGCTCTGTTAGAACAATCTCATATAAGCTGAGGTTCACACAAAAAGTAAAGCACTGTCTTTAATTGGTTTATTTTTCCACTTCATGAGGACTTAGCACTTCTTTAAACTGTAGACAATTTCAGAGTGTCCACAGTCTACTTTTAAATTGACTGTAGTCCAGTTCAGAGAGTGCAGTATGTAAAGCCACTTCTGTGAAGTCTGTTTATAGCAATGGCTTCAAATGCAAATGGCCTGTTGTCACTCACCTGAAGCTAACAACAGGTTGAAGGAAGAGATAACTGAGGATGCTGGAATTCCAATGAGAGTGTTGAATGAAGCTGCCTGCACTTTTCTGTAAGGCACTTGTTGTCTGAATTGCCACACTTGATACATGTGGCAGTTCTGATGTCACTGTGTTGCTGCTTGAAAGAAAAAGCAATTGAGGGGAAGACTAGGTTCATTTTTTGCTGATCTATTTCCCAGTCCTTAGCTGTTGCATTTGGATTAGTATTTTTTCGTGCAGTGTTAATCGAACTGAAAAGTTCTATAGTAGTCGTCACTTGACATCATGGTTGAGATGTATTAGCAGAAGCTGAGAAGTTTGTAGTACCATTGCCTATATCTTACCTGATCAGAAAATCATGTGTCAATATGTCTTGCACATCTTTCACTACAATTTGTTTTTACTTTTAAGTACTTCAGACTTCTGTGGAGTAAACTTAGTATGGAATCATCAGGAGTTCCAATTCATGTGCTAATGGCTAAAATCAAAATGCTACTTCATCCTGAAGTATCATAAACCAAAGAAAACCTACTGGTTCTTTACATATACCTCTTGTGACACGCAACAAAACTGAGATAAATACAGATGTGTCAGAAAATCTTCACTTTATTTTCCATGTTTACGTTTGAAAAATATTGCATACAGGGGATACTCAGATTAGTGGGCCTGTCTACATTTAAAATAATGTAAAATGCATTTTTTTTAGCATACAACAATTTTTACGCTAAGTAAATATTACTTAATAGAAACAGAATGTTGGTTTGGAAATAAAATGACATTAATTATCTGAATAATGTTTCAGAATGAAAATGAAAAATACATAAAGCATTTCTGTTAGAAGTACGAAATTTATTACTAAAAGTCAGTTGGTATCTTGATGATTGTTTTTCATTATTCTGTTGTTCTTAAAGTAACTTTTTAACATAATTTGGGCATGCCTGTTGCCACTCTGCTAGTCTTCAGAAACATTTGTTTTGTAACTATGCAGAACAGTTGGTCAGGGAGGCCTGCTCTGTGCTTGCTCCTCGTTATAGGTCTGCAGAATTAAGCTTATCTCAAAGGTTAAGGTAGTTGCCTTACAAGAATGCAGGTTAGTCCCTACAGTATTTAAATTGCTGTATTTAAAAACAAACAAACACACCCGAACTTTTCAAGACTTACTCTGTAAGATATTAATATCTTATCTGCAAGATATTAGTATTTTTCAAGTGTCAGACTGGTAGAATAAATTTGCCAGTGTTTTGAGATTACTATCTAATTCTTAAACAATTTTTAAAACAGTTTTCAGCACTTAATTATGACCATTTATATAAGGCTCTTTTGGGTGATGTTCAAAAGATGAAGTAGTTGCACATCCACTTATTGTTGCCTCTGGCCCTCTGATGCACAGTGGGTATGCAACGGTTACGGTGAGTTATGGCAGGTATAGCAAAGAAATAGAAAATAACTTCCTTTGTCACAGTTGCTCAATTTTTTCAGAGTGCCTATTTCAAGTTGGCGGTGTACTTTTAGTCACTGCATGTGACTGGGATCCTGGCTTCATGTGTCATCTGAGAAGTGGCACCTTAAAGCACACCCCCACTGAAACAGAACAGGATCGCTAGGGTGTTACTAGATGCATTGTGACACTTCCTTTCTCTGCTCAGCCTGGGGTACCTCAGTTGCAGAACAAGATGGTATAATTAAAGAGCAAAACCTCATCAGCATGCTTTATAGGCGGTGGAACTAGTATTCCAGACACACCATTCATCTTTGACAGCAGTGAATTTTGGAAATTGTGGAGTTCCGGGGTTTATTCCATGTTTTGATAGCAGACTTTTCAAACATGTTCCTGAGTTTACTGTATGCATGCCTGCCCATCTGTTTGTTTGGGGGTTTTTTGTACCATAATTTTGACCTGTAGTACCTGTAACTAACGATAAAAAGTAACTTTGAAATAATATTCTGCTTACATTGTTTTCATATCATTAGGTAAAAGTGAAATTGATGTATTCCCACTTCATACTGGATGCCACAAACATAATAGTGCTGATATAACTCAAATGAGTTGATTGACTGCCATGTGATTTAGCCAATATGACTCTAAATATTAGCAGAGATACCTCTCAGACTTTTGTAACCTGAAAAATAATCTGTTCTTGGTAGTTACTCGAGTAAGTTGAAACAGGACTATAAACTTTCACACTATTCATTCTTCACACAGCTCAGAGTGTTTCCTTCTTTCTTGTATTTGCTTTTGGATCTACTACCTACTGTGAAAGTTCTGTTGTAAAAGAAGTTGCTTTACGTGAGTAGAAGGGATAATATCTAGTGTTGGACTCTTTTTAAACAGAGGTAGAAGCTTGTTCCACTTTAGTGTGGTTATCATTGTTTATTTAGTGATATGTTTTCTTAATGTAAACCTTCATGGTGAGATCAAAGGCAGTTATGCTTGCTATAACTTTAGATCACAAATCCACAAAACCAACTTCTAGTTACAAATGCCAGCCTGAAAAAAACCTCACACTTTCTTCTCCTCAGCATGTGCTTGTCAACACACACATTCTGTACAATGTGATAACACACTTTTAGTTAACATGTGCATACAACCAAAATAGATTAAAGGCATGTACTGAAATTTTTAACACAGTACAGACTAAACAGGAATTTAAGGCATGTTAGAAACAGGAAGGGAAAGTAATTGTGCTCATTTATTCAGTTTTAAAGTGAAACAAAAACTATTACATAGCTTTCTAATTGACAGTCAGAAATGGGTCTTTTGAAATAGTAAGCATACAAAAAAAATCAGGTTTAGGAATATGAGAAAAGCACTCATCTAAAGGATGAGACCAGTTTACTAGAAAAAAAAAGTAATTACAGGAGATTGCCTCACTGTACTTGCATTTGTATAATTAAACTTCCAGCAGTCAGCTGCTAATTTTATAGTATCCTTAAAACCGTTATTAGGTTGTTGCTCCTTTGACCCATAAGAGTCTGGCCTTTATGTCCTTATCAATGTCTATGTAATTCCCACTGCACGTGATGCAAGTTACAGACTTGTAATGGATGACAAAACTGTCATGCAATCCGAATTCTGGTTCAACGAGCTACATGCATAGTACAGCAGAGCCAGATGCCTTGCTGGGGTCCTGCAACATGCTCTGCCTTCTGTGCAACGTGCTAATAAGCATTCTCACATCACTTCATAGGTGTTCTAAAGAGCGCTGAGGAAACTAGCTCATCTGTGCCCTGAAAGGTTAGCAATTCCTATTTTGAGTCCGTATTCTTAAAATGAGTTCTAATATATACTAGAAAACTTGCAGTTCTGCAGTAACTGTTCAGCAAGACTAAAGAAATCTCTGTTAAGTCCTATCAATTGCTGCCAGATGAAAATGCAACAAGAAAATTTAAACAAATAGCAGAAGTCAGGATCATTTTGCATTAACCACTGGCTCATGCTCTGTCCTTTAAAATACCATTTTTGTGCTTGTTAGGCATGTAGGGGGAGATTTGTTTTTGCCAAGCTGCTGTTCAAATTCCTAGTAATCATATACAGGTTGTTAAAAGTGCCCTTTTCTGCGCTCTTTTGATATGTAAACTAACTCTTCTTGTATTAGGCTGTGAGGATGGTACCTGATGCTTCCCAGCTGCTGGGACAAACAGGGCATTTCATGACAGTTTCCTGAAGAATGTTCTGTCCTGTCTCCTGCACTCCCCACACTTTTCTCTCCACATCCTTCTTCCCCCTCCAAAAAAATGCAGTTAAAGGATGTTGCCCAACATCTTATTCCCCGCTGCTAACCCAGCCTAGACATGACATCAGTACTGGGGTAGGATATGTCAGCTTCCTCAGCACAAAGTAGGAGAAACTGCGCTGAATAGTTCTAGGGGGATGAGGGGTATATTACAAGTTGCATACTTCAGACAAGCAGAAAGGAATCTCTTAGAACAGGCAGACAATTGATATTAGCTGCTTAGATTTTTATCACTTAGGGTCAGTTCATACCAAGTCAGGCAAGGTAAGCCAAGTTTAAGAGATGACATAAAAGACAGGGCAAAAGCAGACCGATCAAGCAAGTCAAATTCATTTAAAAAGGTCCAGTGGAAAGCGATTGGGTCTCAGAAAAACAAGGCCAGCAGCTAATGCAAAATAAAGCAACCCACTTTCATAGACAGACAAAAAGCATATGCAAGGGCTGTTATTTTAGTGGAGCTGATGTGCTTAAGAGCCACATCTTAATCTGTCTTTGATAACTTGCAGCTTTAGATATACCCATGGGTGCATCTGGCTGTATGTAGCCTAAAGGCCGGCAGTCAAGAATAAAAGGTGCAGAACTAGTATAATTACTCATTTGTTAGGGGTTTTTTTACCTTGCCTTGAGGGTTAGAGAAAATAGCATAAGGACAGCAACACTCTTAAGTCCAGGCTTTTAACTCCTATACTTGGGGAGTTTTCAAAAGGCCAGTGAAACTTCCTTCAGAACTATTTTGGGCCATCTGACCAGCATACTAAGAACAAGTACCTGGCCTAGTTCTATGCCAGTAGAAGGGATGAGGTGGTGCTTACTTTCTGTCTCATTCATAGACAGTGAGATGGGGAGTTTTACGGTTTCTTCCCTTTGCCCCGTCTTGGCCAGCTGCCACTGGCAAGAGTTAGATTTTAGAGGTCAGAGACTCATGTGTTTGAGACAGCTTGAAATTTCTGTAAGGTAACAATGATTTTTAAAAAGCAAAGCAAAAATTGAACGTTTTGGAAGACAGACAGAGGCATAATTAATACTAAAATTTACATAACTGTTGAAAAATCATGTTCCAAGTTGTAGTTCAATCAGGTAAAAGCAGCTACAACAATCATCAGAGATCATTTTAATCGTACCAACAATCGCCCACCGTACACAAAATAGCAAAGGATACAGGGTCAATGGGTCATCAAGGATATTGACTCCCTAGTTAAGGGAATATGAAATATTTGGCATCTGATGTCTACCTATACTTCTGAAAAGCAAATAGGCAACTACAGATTCACCTAATGTAGGTAAAGTTTAACGAAGGATAATTGATCACTCAGAGAATTTGGTGTAAAAAGACCACTGAGTTATGAAGTCTCTGCTCATAGTTTTGTGGATATTAGAGTGGTATTTGACTTCATCAGTGGATAAGAAAGTAGGACTCCTGTTGCAACTGAATGTTACTGAGTGAGCAGTTGGGGTTGCAGGGGCTTTTTTATTGTTTTGTCCTTTAAATATGTGTAATAAGCAAAATGCTAGAAATAACTTAATTACATTTCATTGAAAAGCTGAAAAAATCCACCTGAAGTGTAAGTTTAGCCAAGGCCACAAACTCATGTGAGTTTTAAATATACATAATATCTTACCATACCAAAGCATCTCAAGGGTTTCTATAGAAGATCTACAATACTACTGTTAAATGAATGAAAACAAGCAAGTCTTTGGTTTGAGAGGCAACAGCCAAAATATTCAGCAACAAAAAGAAGTCGCAGAGACAGAATGTCCAGAAATGGAAGAATGAAACAAGGTCAATAAAGAGTACCTAAGGCACCTTGTTTACAGTCATCTTTGCTACACTCCTTAAGACCTCCAAATAATATATAAAACTGCAAATGCTAAGGAATGTGAAGATGAAACAGCTGAGGACAAAATACATTACTCTTATTCCTAGTTAAAATTCCTGTGATCAAAGGATGTGAATAAATATATTTTTTCCAAGTGATAATGAAGTATAGAAAATCAGAGCTAGAAAAATGAATGAAAGGAGGAACTAGTGCCATTAAGAGTAAGTTCATTTGATATTAATGAACTGCAAACCAAAACGAAGTAGAAAAGAAGGTTGGACACTGAGAAGTGGATATTTTCTGTAATAACGTCTAGTGCATTTCTCAGTCTTGAGTACTATAGAAGGTGGAAATATCCCCCTTAATTTAAAAATTAAAAAAAAAGAGGAGAGTGCAGTCTGTACTCGCTTCAGGAACATGCACGGTACACCAGGAAGTGTAAAACTGCCCTTGCAAAAAAAAAAAAAAAAGGCAAAGGAGAATTTTGAAGGGGAATGGGAATTCAGTTTATTCTACAGTAAATATTTTTAATCACCAGCACAACTGAGACTTCCATCAAATGCCATATGGAGTTGACTGGTAACATAAGCTACATCTGAGGACAGACTGGTTATGTTTTGACCACTCCTCCCTGCAAATCAATACCAATTAAAAAAAAAGGCGAGGTGGGGAGAATCCCATTACTTCTTTGCCTCAGTACTAGATGGTTTGTGAAAGTGAGTCAGCTATATTGAGTCAGTTTCCCTGTTCTCATACTAGGAAATAGAGCTTATAATTAAAGCTCTCTTTAACATAAGTGGCTTACTACATGTTTGCTGAACTGGGTGCAAGATGTTCAGTAAGTTTCAAAATCTATGTTCCCTCCCTACTGCCAGCCAGAGGGAAATTGATCCCTTTGCCTACTTTTCAAGACAAAAAAAAACCCTCTATCCATCTCAGTCTCAGGCCTTATTTGAATATTAGTTAGTTATACACACCTCTAAAAGTTTCAGAACACCATGAGAGACTGGAAGGAGAAATCACCATCTGTAGGTTTCTGAATGTGTGCAACAGAACAGAAGGTCAGCTTAGCTGAACACTTCAGGGGATATAAATACTGTAATTTTTTTTCACATAGTTTTGGGAATATCAAACTGAAGTCTGCAATAGCCAGAAGCCTGGTTACATTTTAATGCATATTAATTAAAAACTGTACAACAGCATTTAGTGTCCATAAAGATGATTGTTACACTTTTGGCATTTTTTGGAAAGCACGTCAAGCTTTAAAGTAGAATAAGACACTACTGTCTTTCAGTACCTAGCTTACACTGAGAATTTGTGCTCACGAAGTACAAAAAGCCACAAAGGCTCTCCTTGTCGTCTGCTTTTACCTTGTGTTCTCCCCTCAGGTATGGCCCATCTCCTGTTCCCTCGGAGCGACCTTTGGCTATGTGGCTGGTCTGATTATTGCACCTCTGTGGATACACTGGAATCGGAAGCAGCTTACATACAAAAGCAGATAACTGGAGCAAAGAGAGACAAGGTATTTCTTTGTGCAGATTCCATACAGACTGTGCAAAAGTTGTTGTTTTTATAAGATATATATATATATATGTAAAGTAAAAGCAGAAGACTATCCAAATTAATTCAGAGTATTTCAGGCCAAGCATCTCCACTCAATAAAATCATATAGATGCTGTTTCAACATGGTGCAGTTTTTGCTTCCTCTAGACTATGTAACCCTGAGAGATTGTACCTTCCAGTCTGAATAAAATATTTGTAACAGATGTGGTGGCTTCTTATTACAAGTTCGTTGCGTTTGATTTTATTCCTGTGGATTTCACCAGCTGTAGAAGGCAGAATCATGGTTTCAGCTTTCAAACTTGTAACAAGTTCGCTGTGTACTTGATGCATTGTATTTGAATTCAGTAGAATTTCACAGTAAGCCTGGCCATTGTCAAATGTATCTCACGTGATCAAACAGCAGTTTATGCATCTTGAGCCTATTGTTTTCTTCACTGTGTGTTTCTTTGGAGTTAGAATGGCTATAATAGCTTCATCAAAAACGGTCTTCAGTCCTTTCTGTGTTAAAGCTGAACATTCCACATAGCAGTAGGCTCCTATCTGTCAAGAAAAAAGTTAATTCAGTAGCAATATTTTTCAGCTGCTCAGTTGTATCTGTGCACTTCTGCATTATTTTTTTTCTGTAGTGACACCACAATGTTTGGCTGCAATCTAGAAAAGTCTAAGTGTACTTCCCCCTGTAGTATAAAAGATTTGTGTTTTGGCCAACGATCTGGAATGTACTTAAGTTGGTTTGGTTTATAAAAGGGAGCATACTAAATAAGCTCTTTAGATTGGCAGCAGGGTCCTAAGGTATTTCTGATAGCTAAACAGCAAAAAATAATTACAGAATTACATGACCAATTTACATTTCAAAAATAAGGCTCTATGAATAAGTGCCCTGATAAGCATTATCCATGCAGTGTGTTAAAATTCTAGTCTGTCATTCTCAAATGTCTTAAAGATGCCACCGACTTTTTCCTAGAGTAGGAGAGGCCACTTCCAACTTCAACCACTGTCATTTTAATTCTGTCTGACTAATGCTCATATAGTTTATATCAGCATCCACACAGAAAGTTAGAACTATTACTAACAGGGAAGTGCTATTGCACAGGTCTACTTATTAGCTGCATTCAATATTATAAGCAAATACTGTTAACTGGTAACCAGATATAAGGTTTCTATATGTTGACTGGTAAAAGAAACGGGTGAAGTGGTAAAGGAAGAAGTCAATTGGAAATAGGCTTTTCTGCTTCTTTGCTACTTGGTTTCATGTAGGAGTACCCAGTTTACCTCTTTCGCTAATTTCTGTCCTTGCTCCACAGATATGGGCTTCTCTTTCATATCATTCAGTCTTGCCAGAGTTTTTGGGTCATCGCGAAGATCAATCTAGGAAGAAAGATTGCAGTCACGTTGGATTGCTTTTTCTAAACAAGAGTCAGCAGGCTATACAATACCCTCTTTGTAAAGCAGAATTATTTAGTTAATGGAGTATTACATGTATAAAAATGGATTTATGTCATGATTCAGATTGTGAATCCTTCCTGATCCAAAAGCCCTGGCAATTTAAGCTGTGAACTACTACCTTTAATCCAGAAGGAACAAACATTTATCCTGTAATTCAGCTCTTCAATTAGATGTGATCATCTCAGAATTACCAGAAAGTATATCCAGCAGTGGCAGAAAGATTAACCCAAACATAATATCAACATGTGGGTCACTTTGTAATTTAAACCCAGTTCACTGCCCACAAGAAGCAAGAGGAAATTGTCTCACTTTTCCTCTTGCTCCTTTGCTTCAGCAAATATTGGATATGACTAATAGCTGCAGACCCAAGTAATTCCAGTAACATGAGTATGAACAGACAGTTTTATTTTGTAAGTCCCATGACTTTATAGAAAGTCACAGAGAGATGCAGCCAATCTTGCATATATTTTAGCAAAATGGAGGTAGCTCATTAGAGGACAACACATATCCAGGTTCTTCTGCCCCTTGTTAGGATTGTTCCTCCAGAGCCAGAAGGAGATGCTGCTCAGGTCCTGTTGGGCCTGAACTTCCAGCACACAGAAAAGGCATCATACAATGATCTGAATTGTTTAAATTACAGTAGAACAGAACCAGATGTACCTGTGTTCCTACTAGTAAAAAGGGAACATTAGGTGCATATTCCTTCAACTCCGGTACCCACTCTTCCTTCACATTTTGAAATGAAGCAGGGTTTACCACTGAGAAGCAGATAAGGAAGACATCGGTCATAGGATAAGATAAAGGTCTCAGACGGTCATAGTCTTCCTGAGAAAGAAAAACTCTTGTTATCTGCAATATTAAATGGTTGCTTGCATTTTGTTAATTTTAACAGTTACATTCAGAAACTGTATTCGTTATTTCAGGAACTCTGATGAAGCAAACTTTCTGAATGTTTACTACTATTCCAGGTTGGTTAGTATGGCAGAGCAAAATCTGCATATAAGGGTAATTATATGTGAATATAAATAACAAAAAACACTGTGTGTTAATACTGGTGGAAAGTTACTTCTGTATGAGAGTATACAGAAGACCACCCTTTAGAAAGTTTTCACTTCAAGAAAAAAAAGAGAGGCTTATGATTCAAACATACTTACGGATCAAAGATTGCCATTTGTTTGACCAAAGAGAAATACACAGATGTGACTGCTATAGGGCCATCCAGGTTACACAAAGCTAGGCTAAGTTGAGGCTATTTAATGCACTTGAATTAAATGTTCTCTTTTGGATCACACGTAGAGATGATATTTAAGGCCCTCCTTAGAATTTTCTTTCTGTCCTCAGAAACCTTACCGTCCTGTTGCTAATGATGAGGGCAGACAAAGTAAGGATCAGAAAAGACTCTTAGGTCCAGACTGCTTTCTGTAAGCAAGCCCAGCACAGAGTGGGGAAGGAACAGAAATTAAAGATCAAGAACGCTGTCAGATGAACAGTAATGCCCTTTGGGGCAAAGGAGAGAGGGAGGTAGCATGAAAAGATGATTATTTGGGTTATTCAGAGCCATAGCATTTAACGCCACCAGTCCTACTGCCAGGGCATACAATATCCTGGCCGCGGAGGTACACAGGAACATTGTCCCTACTGTAAAACAGACAGAATCTCTCTAACAAGAGAGAAGGAAAGTGGATTTTGCCATAGTTTTTAGCTAAGAGCAGGAGGGAGCATGTCCCAGCTTTTCTCTGCAAGGCTTCCTTTTGTCTATGGCAGTGAACCAATGCCCTACCATTCCTACCTTAGGCTTTGTGGTTTGGTTTTTGGGTTGTTTTTTGTTTCTAAAGAAAAGAAACAACAACAAAAAATACAGATAACCAACACTGAGCCCAGGCATTGCAGAGACAGCAAAGAATGCTGAGTTTATGCCTTCTTTTCCACAATAAACACCACTTTATTATGGCTGCTGCAGCAGCCTCCCTCTTCCCTGTGCAAGCCCCGCATCTTAATTAAATCTCACAAATATTGGAGCAATTTGTTCATTAAATGTAGAAACAGGAATGTAATTCAACTCTATGTTTGAAATGAGACAGAAAATACACATTTCCGTTTCCTTGGCAACTGTCACATAAGCAGATTATTAACCTATAGTTACACCTTCAAAAAAGCCCTTCCTTGATTGTTATGTTTTAAAGATGGCATCGCTAGAATTTCAGAAAATGTGAGAACTCCCTCAGAGCAGGTTCTGCTAGACCCGTCTTTTCATCTGGAAGTCAACAGCTGTGGGAAGAGGCTGCTGCCCTCATCATGACACGGAGAAAAGACTGATGAGAACAAGCACTGGAGGAGATTCTGCATTAGAAGGGAGGCCAATTGGCCAGCTCTCTTCTGTGTCTAGTTCCACAATGTTTTGTTTTGTAATCAGTATTCTCATGTGCCATTTTGATTATCCTCTCTACTGCCAGTCTTGTATGCTCTCCATTCTTGTCAATAAGCTGGAGCATGTTTAGCTGTAAACATGGGCTCCCAATTTCACAACCACAGTAACTGACACTACTGTGAAATCGCAACATTTGACAGGCCTTTCTGAAGCTCAGTTGTCTCCCTGCTAGCGTCAGGCTCCTATCCTGTTTCAAAAGAAAAAAACTAGTAACCATGTCTTTTCCACATCTGTGGATGTTCACCATAGAAGGCTGAAATAACTTTAAAAAAATCACAACAGCAACCTGAAACTAGTTAACACTCAATTCTTTTTTTAAGCATGTATTTTATGTTTCACTTCTACTACTGAAGGTAGTTAGATCCTGCTGAGGGTTGCCACTCCATTTTCTAGGGTGGAGACCAAAATCCTAAAAGAAGCTTCCCAACTGCAAATTAGGCTATTCCCTGGAGTACAAAATGTGCATGCAAGAACACACAGGCAGATCTGTCAGTTGCTTTCAAATTCAGCTCTACTAAATCCTATGCAAGGTATTACTGAAAAGATTTTCTTAAAAAAAAAAATCTAGTTTGAAGTCATAATTTATTCCTACTACCAAAGAGTTGCCTTCACTACATCCAACATTTTCCAAAAACCTCACACCTGGGTTACAATAATTAAGAGCACTGACTACATGGAATACTGGAATGGAGAAAACATTTCATTGTCACCAGGAATTACTGTTAGTCCACTGACCTTAAAATACCTCTTAGATTATCCATTTCAAATTACAGACCGACCTTTTATTTATAGCAAATTCTAATAATTTTCTGATCTCGAAGACAAGTTACATTTGCGTGGTTTACTTCAGAACTTTCATATTTAGTTTATCTTTTTGAATCCCACTGGATACAAATCCCTGTGCATTTGGTTCTCCACCTCGCTTCCCACGAGCTCCTCAGCACTCATCTGGCAGTGAGCAACGCTACCGCGTTTTAAGGCGCGCACGTCGCTGAACTCGTTCCTGCCCCTGCATCTACTTACAGGCTTTTTGATTTACACCTTGTCCCATCCGCACTGCGCAAGCTGTGGGTCCATCCTGTGTAATTAAGAAGTTAAACCGAAGGCAATTACAATGCGATTGGATGCATCAGGTACCACGGCCAAAGATGTATGTGGTGTTCACTACAGTGACTTCACTGCATTTACACTTACTTAAATTAACAGAGAATTTGGCTATACTCACCAATCCTGCTGCTTGACACAAGTCAGTGCTGTCAGGCTCTCCTTTAAACCTTGTCTGTGCTACAAAAATTGGGGTTGTATTGATACTCATAATGTTAAGTAATTCTAATAAAGCCTCCTTCCACATGATTAGACTGGTTCTGGGTCCTCCTAAGAGGCACCCTGGCTTAAATGTTGCCTGCATCTAGTAGATCATCTGTGCTTAAACACTTCTGCTCCCCAACAGTCCTTCAGAAATAACAACTGAACCTGAAAACTTTCTCTGATGTATTTGGTTTAAGGAACTGCTGTGCTTGGTAGAAGAATCTGAAACACCAAATGAATTTAGACTGAATATTAGAGAAGCCTGGAAAAATATGATTGCCTCAACTATAATTTATTTCCTGAATCCAGTGTAAGGGAAATAAATGTGGCTTATTCTAAAATTAAATGCAATGGCAAAATCTAATTATACTAGCCAGTCAACATAAATTCCAATTTGAGTGCATGTACACACCACGCTGTACAACAATTAGACTTCCAGTCTAATTGGGGGAGGCACTGCATGTATATTTAGGCATTAAAAATATCTTAAAAATTTAAGTGGAATATTTTAAGAGTGTGAATAAGATGGGCAAAAAAAGCCACTAAGGATCAAAATATGCAGTACAACTCTCAAAAACTCCAGGCTATAGTGAAATGGCTCATTCTCCATCACACTATGATCTTTAAAACAAAATTGTTTCCCGTTTGCTGAAGCAAATGAATACAGATAGAAAAACATGCTGAAAATGTGAGAGTTGCAGGAACTTTAAACAAATTGGACACGAGTTCATTGGTTTAATTAATGATCCCTATAAAAGATATTACATTGCAGCAGGACCCTCCATCATTTGTGGCAACTCAGGGCAGCTGCCAATAGAGAACAGACATGGGAAAGGAGATGAGATGGAGGAACTACCGACTTGGCTTCTCAACCACAAAATGGGAAGGACCGGTTTTTGTTTTGTTTTGCTTTTAAGAGGGGAGAATGGAAATTCATACTTTTCGATTTTCCTTTCACCCTAGTTTTGATATTCTGCAGGTAAGTCCAGCATTGCCTTTATCTTAGCTCCTTAGAATCTCTCCTTTAGGTCTCTTTTTCCATGTTACAGCACCTAATAATCTGCCCTTCTGAGTCTTTCTGCTGCCTTGTACTTGAATACTGAATCACTGATTTTCACTGCCTTTTGGGTGTTCAGGTGAATTTGTTTTAGCATGCCCAAAATTTGGCTATTTCTTTTCCTGACATTTACCTGCTACAATCAGAGGTCTTGAGGAACGTTTTATATGCAGACTGGCGAATGGTATTGCAGTTCTGCAGCATTATATTCTTCTTCATTTCAAGGGTTTGCTCAGGCTAAAAGCAGAATGCGGTCCTGTATTTCAAGTTGTACAATTGATTTTGAACTAATATTTTTTTCCCCAGTCCATGGATATCAGCTGAGAGACATAGCTAAAACCACTTATTCCTACCTCTGCCACTGACACAATATGTAGCCCTGAGCAAATGATTATGCTCTCTCCACTTGCATCTTCCCATCCATAGAGGTTTGCTAGCTTAATAATGCATTAGTCTTTGCAAAGCACTCCAAAAGCCTTTGATGTACATAGCTTACGTGCAGTGGGATGTTTTTTAAAAAAATAAACTAAGGCAAAGAGAAGTCTAATAATTTCTGGACAACCTTCTTGACCCACAAAAAGCATTGTTACTGTTACCTTGTATTTCTTAGAAAGGTGAAGAGGTGAAGGCACACTTGAGATCACATAGTACTAGAGCCCCTGCAGCTCCCATTTTATGGTATTACGCTCTTCCCTGCCTAAGCTAAAGTGATGGGGACAGAGGCCCTTACTCCTCTCTTCAGAAATGTGAGACCACGGGCCTGTTTCTCCTCTGGAATGGCATGGGGGTCTCTCTATACAATTTGGAGAGATGAGAGGCAATTAGAGGGGTCACCTTTGCAGTCAATACCTTCCCATGCCTTGTCCAGGACCTTTGAGGAAATTCACACCTCTCAGATCTGCTGTTACAAGTATCGAAGAAGATGTTAATCTAGATCTGTCTGGGTTTTGGTTTTGAGGTTTTTTTCCTTGCAAATATGAGGGCTTGTGTCTTTAAGTAAATAAGAGAAACCACATTCGGGTATGTCATTAACATTGTGGCAGGGCCCCCGAGCAACGTGTGTCATGCTTATGTTTTAATCCAGGCCCAGTGTTTTGTCCTCTGATGGAACCAAAGTAGTTAATGATTTTATGTGTTTCACAGCTTAGGAATACAATTTTAACGATACATCTCCAGTTATACCGACATATTCTTATAAACAAAAGGATGTGCCTATTTCTTTTGTATTCTGAGAAAGTACAAAGTGGATGGGAGGGAACAACATAAACCTTGTACAACTGGAAGAAAAACTGTAGCTTAACAACTCCAGGTTTGTTATCTCTGTGTTAGCAACCATGTGTTGCTTTCATAGCTTACAACAGCAGTCATAAGAGGAGGTTCTCACTCCCAGCCATCTGTTTTTAGAGGGGCAGCCAAAAATAGACATCAGGCAGAGTTGCTGGAGGAATCCAACCTTCATGCAGTGAAGGATAATCACTGCTGCTCCTCAGAAGGTCTCACTGAGCCACACATATGTAACGTGCTGGTGTCTGCAGAGCCAAGTCCCAACCACAAGTTCAAATTTTAACCCATTTCATAGTAGGGCTTGGTAACGACAGTCGAAAGTCCTCTCTCGACATTAATTGCCATGCTTTAATTTTCGAAGTGCATTTCAAAGCTGCCCCTCAAGACTGCTTTTTCCACAGTTTTCCTCCCTGAAAATGAATTTCCGTTTCAGGAGGCCCCCTGTAATATTTCAGAACACACAACAAGCGAGCCATAATAACGGTTGCATCTGACATGTGCCCCGGGGACTGAGCAGCAGTCCATAGTTACCCCAGTGGGCATGTCCGGCCAGCTCCCCCAGATTATCTGGAATTAAAAGGTTGACGTGCAGCTCTGCCATAAGCACCTGGCAAAGCCTCCGAGAACAACCGCCTACAGACCAGGAAACAGACTTCACCCCGCGGCATCGCCCCGTGGTTTCTGATCCTGCAAGAGCCTTGCGTGGGGGAGGAGAGAGCGGGAAGTGGCCTGTACTGCCCCATGCCAAGCACAGATTGCTTCCCTGGCTCAAAAATCTCTGTTGGTTTGTTTAGGGTTTTTTTTTTTTGCCATAACCCTTTGGAGGGAAGGAGCGGCGAGCGGCCCCAGGACAGCGTCTTCCTGGCACTGCCACTCACCGGGCACCACTAATGCAGGAGCATTTGGCAAGCGGCGATTTGCCCTGACGCGGCATCGCCACAAAACGACTGCTTGCCCGATTCTGCAACCCAAGCCCTGTTACGCTGATCGCTACGTTTGATTTTTTTCAGTCGCCTATATCTGTAGCCATCAGGTTCTGAACACACAAAACGAGATGTGGTGATTATTCCCTGGCTGTCTCTTCACAGGCTTCTGGGGATACAGCTTGCCTTGCTAAAGAAAGCAGAATTGTCCCAGTGCGGCTCATTCGCATGGGTTTCCCAGGGAGTGCAAAAAGATGCCGATTTGGACCCAGCATCTATTTTTAATTTATAGAAAAGGCTGCAAGAATGCAGGGTAAGTGCTCTTCCATTGTATTCTAAAAAATGAAGTAAGCTGATCTAAATCCATCTCTCCATTCCTGTGAGGAGGACTGTTCAAAGGCAGTATGAATTATACATTGAAAAAGCCTAGGGTTTGTGAATTACAATTTTTTTTTTTGACGAAACTTCCCTTCTGGCATACTTGAGGACTATGTAGCTGCTTACATGTCAGAAAAGCTTTTCTGTATAGAGAGAAATAACTACCTGGAAGATGGAGCCTAGTAACACGGATTTTAGAGCATTAGAGAAAAGAGGACAGAATATTTCTTTAATTATACATGCAATTGCCTTTAAGTGATCAGAATGGATCCCAGTGTTAATGTGGGATTAAATACCATTCAAATCCTACATTTTGCCATGTGGCGATGCTATACTATTTGCCTAGACAGTCTCAACAGAACACATCCTCTCTCTGTCACCACAGGAACTTAAGCTTGCTGGCTTCTTTGTGGTTTTCTAAAAGTAGAAGTCCTCGAACTTTTTCTAGAAGACATTATTTTAGCATCTGTAACAACAGAACATGGATTCATCTGACTGCAAACAGTATTGGCGAGCACAGTGTCTCTTAAACACCTTCTACCAGCTGCTTATCCACTACGGAGCTCCTAAGAAGAGGCAGAGCACCTGCTGTGGGCAAAGCGCTTTCATCCCTTTCCGGTGAGAAATCACGAGGCTGTGCGGCGTTTCAGTGCCAGTTCCCTTCTCGCTGTCAGTAACCTTGCAAACAGCGCTCTTCCCATACAGCATTTCCACTTCCTCCAGGAAAGCAACTCACCCCAGTTTTGTTGACTGCAGCCACGAACAATCAGGATTTTCCATTGTTTCAGATATGGGCAATCAAAGGAAAAAAAGTAGAATTCACCCTTGGCACAAGGGATATGGTCGGATCCTGTGCTGGACCTGCTCTTCGGAAAGGTGGGTTCTTCCACTCTGTTTTTTACAGAAGAATATGACCATCAGTAAATCTGTTCTCACACGGAAAACAGACTATGGAATACAGATGGTTTAATGTGGTTATCTATATCATATCAGGCATTAGAACAGGCTGTCCAGGGAAGTGTTTGAATCACCATCCCTGGAGCTGCGTAAAAGATGCATAGATGAGGTTCTTAGGGACATGGTTTAGTGAGTGTTAACGGTTGGACTCAATGATCTTGAGTGTCTCTCCCAACCAAAATGATTCTACGTCTTTTCATGTACCAAGTATATAAATCCTGCTCCAGCAAGAAAGACTTTTCAGTTAGGTGTCCCATTCCCTTTTTACAAATAAACTCCAGAAGCACATTCTTCACTCCAGTGTCGAGTAACAGCTTTGTAAGACAGAAGCCTCACACTGAGTCTTCAAGATTCATTCCCATCATGCATCTTCTCAGAAGACAAAAGTGCCAGAGTACCGGCGCCACTATGTGCACATGGAATAAACACATCACGGTGAAAGAGCTTCTGGATTAAATGAGTTCCTAAGAGTCTTCTGCACCTTGTTTTATGTCAAGTCTCAATTTATCAGTTCCCATTGAAAAACGTGGTAAAACACTCAACAATTTTACTGCATCAGATGTTAAAGCAGTTGAAAAACTGCCTATGGTTTTTGGTTTTTTTCCTAATTGAGGAATACGCCAGCCATCTCACTGCCCGTGCCTGGGCTATCTGTTGGTCATAACTAAAGATGCAGCCCAGGTCACGCCTGGCATGCAGCCCTTACTGACTGCATCCCAACTGGAAACCAGACCAACAAGGAACAAGCATTAAGTCCTACCGATGATCTTTCAGCATTCACGGCTACATCTAATTTAGAGCGCAAGCTGCCTGAGGCACTTTCAGTCCGTGTTTTATTCATCTGAAGCAATAAGCTCACCTAGGATGCTGACAGATGTTCCTTTGCTCCGGAGAGTAACGCTGCCACCTGCATTTTAATACACACACCAGCGAGTGCCATCCATGGCAAAGAATTATTGCGCACCTGCCATGACATGGATGCAGCACGGAGCAGGACTAAAACCAACTGAGGGCATTAGCCACTTAACAAGCCAAATGACACATGCTCCTCAGAACCGCTGAAAGTGTCATGCAGCGCTCAGACACATTTTTGTTAACACAAATGATCCAGTCACCAATCCAAACCGATAGACTGCTCATGAAACCACAGAACAGAGCAGTAAAAAGATACAGTTCCACTCCTCTCTGCCCTCATCTGGCATTTATTCTAATTAGAGAATGGGCAGTTTTCTTAGAAATGTAACTGATTATGCAGAGGTTTTTAAAAAACGTCCTGAAGCTCTGTCCCAAAGCATCCATTTTAGTAATGTTGTTTTTTATAATTCACAATAAAACTACAAGATTTGGAATCAGTGTGCTTTATATTATTTCTTAAAGCCCAGGTTCCTGGAGTCCCATGATTATATAAAGAAAAACCACATCCTTTTCACCTTTAAATAAAAGATAAATTTATAGTACCCCACAGATACAGAGAAAACTCAAATACATGAAGCCCAAAAGCTTCAAGAAAACCCACATCCGGGAAAGGGCAAAGTCACAAACCATTTTAATTTCCTAGGTTTTTTAGGTATTGGTATTTAGGTACGGAGGATAGGAATACCTCTCTAATCATTTCGAATGCCTGGGACTGACAAAACCTCAGTATTCACGAAGTAGGCTTTATGTCCACTTTGTCCATATGTTCTCAATAAAGGAACTGGAACAAAGCTACTGAAGTCAGCAACATGGTGCCACTAACACAGCTTTGGTTCACAGCCTCGCACACGCCATACGTCCTTTTGCGTTGCAGGTCTGCACTATGGACGCAGTACTCTACATTATATTCAGTTGGTTATAACATGTAGTTTGGAGGCTGAATCAGGAGTAGGCTATACATGAAAAATACGCAATTTTTATACTTTTGATATTTACCAAAATATAAAGAGCTCTTTGCAAATGAAACTGATTTCAACCAAGAAGTCTGACTATGGACCTGCCAAAAATTCCCAGGGTCTCGTGTTCTCTGTCAGAACAACTCTGCCAGCTCATGCCACCTTACCCAGTTGTCCCATTCCATCACTCTTGCCTCCTGCAGTACAGCTGTAGATTATGCATTACTCAACTGAGCGCAGGTGCAAACTCCATCTTAAAATGAAGTCAAGACGTAAGAGGATATCTGATAAAATTGTGCTGAAAAAGCAATAATTGCCACTTATGTTCAGTGTTGTCTTTTTAGCTGGTGATGTTTGGATAGCATCAAAAGATGTCACTGTATCTTGAAGAAGTTATAAATTAGTAAAATCCAGAGAGAACTCTGTCACAAACTAAAGGGTATCTACTGACTCTTAACCCAGGAAAAGTGGATTTTTACTTGACCACATAATCAATGTTTAGCAAGTGTCTCTAGGTCAGTAGTCTTCACAAAAAATGTGCTTTTAACATATCATAAATTGAAGTTTCAGAGAACCTCTCAAACGTAGTTTGCTTTGCCACTAATGTACTGTTAATTTGGTGAAGACATTCTGGATTGATATTTTTCGAACACAGCCCTTGCATTTGATTTTAACACAACTCAGTGCCACTATTCAGAAGTGCTGTGGGGCTTTTGACAGTAAAACCAAAACATAATTATCTTGAGTTTGCCGCATATATTTAGTGAATGCTTTTGGGAACTTAAGAGAGCCTGAGACTCCCCATCTGGTGATAACAATACCCACCTATCTTTCTAGGAAAGACACGACACTTTGAAAGTGTGAGTCCCAGCTCAAAATGAGGTGTCTGAATGTAAGCTTTGCACTGGGATAATAATAATCCCAGTCAGAAGGCCATTTTTAAAAGCCAATCTAAAGGTAAGAGTCCTTCTCCTTTTAAAGGGAAAGCCTGTCTTTGCTTAAACACTTCTCTAAGAGAACTCTTGACATGGAGGTGGTAAGACGAGGCACTTCACCTCCTTCTTTTGCCTTGAAAAACTGAAATTTCAGAGATGGAATCTAGGCACTTCTCAATTTTATCTGCAAATATCCAGTTGTGGCTGCAGAGTGTTTGAATCTTCGTGGCTGGCAGCATCCTTCGGCAGGGAGCAGCTCGGGCCGAGCCATCCCAGGCCAGCAGGCCGGCCGGGAGCGAGCCCGCGGCTACCAACGCGGCTGGGACCACGGCAAGGGGGCGAGGGAGGACGGAGGCACAGGGGAGGACAGAAAGGGGACAAGATGGTAATTGCTAACGTGCCATTTCTAGATCTGCCAAAATGGCGCCATAGGTTTCAGTGTTTACAGCTGTACAGTAATGGAAGGCAGGCTTTGCGTTGTGCGGGACCGTCCTCGCTTGTTCCAGGCTTGAATTTGGCGTGACAGCTGCGTGGTAGGTGCACCTCAGAAGGAGTAATGTGGTCTGAGGAGGGACATTTCTATTTCACAACAGACCGGCCAAAACGATCAGCAGCTGCCTCTCCTTTCAGTAGGAGACTGAAGTGGTACCTGCTAGAGCAGGGCTACCAACCAAAGCTGAGGCAAACAGCCAGCAAGGAATATAAAGATTACTGCTATTTCTTGTTTAATTTATAGCAACCACCACAAGTTTGGTGACCACCAATTTTAATAATCACACCTCCATTGTCCTTTCCCACAGGCACATTCACAGTCATAACCTTTTGTTTTTACACCTGCCCTTAACACAGACACTGGTCTCACTAATACCTGATTTAGCTTTACGCACCTGGGCAGCCCAACCAATTTTAACATAAAATTGCCTTTAATATCATGACCTCTGTTACAACAAGAAAATCAGTGTATCTGAATTATGATGGCCGTGGCTACAAACAGAGTAGCCATGAGTGTCTGAGTTGAGAGGAACCAAGAAGTGACTTGTTCTGCTCTTGGGCTTAGCATGTTTTGCAGCTACTGTTCTAGTGACAGTTTAGCAGGCACCGAGAGCTTTACTGTATCAGACCTACAGCTTGTCCTACACGTATTAGGGCCTTTAAGGCAAAGAAATAAAAAGCAGAGGAATGCAGTTTGCCTCAGCTCTGTCCAACCAGGCCACGCTAGTATCACAGCAGTAAGCAAGGCTGAGGGATATAAATGTTATTATTAGGCACTGCACCATTGCAAGATTCACTCCGCTCCCTCTGTACCCTGATCTGCGCTGCCCGGATACTGGCTTTGTGCCAAACCTGCACCAGCCAGCCACGCTGTGCCTCAGCATCTCTCTTCCCGGGGCAGTAGGAACAGCACAGGCTTTGCTCCTGCATCCTCCCCAACCTCCCTCCAGGTCCTGACGGTCCTTCACAGCAAAGACACAAGGGCAGAGCACTCGCACGTGGTCAGGACATACTGGAGGAAAGGGACCACACCATGAACAAAAACCCCCAGCAAGAGACTGAGAGGAGGATGGATCCCGGCTGCCATTTTAAGCCAGCAGCCTTCAGTATGGAGTGAAATCCCCAAGAGGTTAACTCCTCGTGTGTCCTCCCACTTACTCCGATCCTTTGGGACATGGCAAGGGGACACGCAGCACACCTCTTCATTAGTGTTTACAGACGTTTCTCCAAAAGTTTTAATATCAAGCGAAATGGCAGTATTACTTACGATAATCACTTGTCACTAGTTGAAAAGCACATGGTGAAGTTGACAGACCCCTGAGGAAGCCACAGCTCCCTTTCCCAGGCTGATTTTGCCACATACCCCTGCTCCACAAAGAGCACTACTGACGCAGTTATTCTCTGAGAGCAAGAGCCACTACTGCAAAGCCAAAGGCATCCAAGCGTCAGCACCACGAGCACGTCACATTTAAACTTCAGTGCGCTGATGCTCCCAGCTCCGGGTGATGTGGTTCCAGGTTCCACAGTTCTCACCTTCCCGGGGAGACCACAACCCACTCCCAGCACACACAGTCTCAGAGCACGGCCATGCGCAGCAGCCAGGCGAGAAGAAGCTGCGGGCTCCACCTCCGTGAGGAATTGCAGGAGGAATGTTCTCTCGGACACCACCTGCACCCAAGTCCCCTCCAGCTCCCTGGCACGGGAGCCTGCCTCCACAGCTGCAAACCCAAACGGGCTCCAAGAGCCTCCACTGCCCAGCAGCTGTACTGGCTATTTTCTGCTGAACCAGGGCCTCGGCATTTACAGCCAGAGAAAAGCCTGCCTGAATCCACATACACACAAAGCGGGGGAAGGAAGGTCTGGCTGCCTCCAGACCGAAGTTTGTGAACTGCTAGTGTCATTTTTCCCTTCTATATACAACCTGGAAAAAATGGGATTTTAATACATTTATTCTCAACTCTCTTAAAACTCGCAAAGATATGAGGCATTATGTCACCAGTATAATTACCACATCTGATCCTCTGTGTGTTGTGAAGAAGTGAGCTAGAAATGAGTACTGGATGACATGAACTCCAAAGCTTGCAACTCCTCTGCCAAAGCGAAGTCTGTCACAAGTTGCTAAATACATAACCACGCAAGTTAAAGAGACGCACAAGCTGGTAAGTCAGTATTTCAGGGCGATGAGCCTGCTGTGCACCAGCTAGAAATCAAAAGGTCTTTAATCCTTTCACTGCTACAGGATTCCTGCATGGATTTGGAGTAGGTCACTGTATGAACCTCCACTGACCCCCTCACTCCTCTTGCCTCCAAAATGAGATCTGTAGATTGCACCGATGCACCCCATCCAGAGCCAGGAGTACAAACACGCTGAGGATTGTGAACTGCTGAGATACCACAGCAATCACGCACTGCCAAGTTTAGATAAAATGATACTGCCAGGCCAGTATTTTACAGTATAACTACTTGGGAGTGATAGAATTAGAAACAAAAGCACTGATGTATGCTGGCACAGAAATCCCGACTTTGAGCAGCAAAGAATCTGAGCCATACAAAAGTCTGTGCAAGCAGCAGGCATGTACAGATGCAGCACACTGTTTCCTCAATGCAGAGAAGACACCATCAACTCATCTCTTTTCTGCTCTTACTGCATGTATTTAAGCTTTAAAGTAAGCTCTCTGTTACCACATAGCTCTGGGAAGGTAGGCTTGTCAGCACGCCCTCTGACGAAGTATCTGAAAGAATTAAATAGCTTGATTGGCATCTTCACACAGACACCCCATGAGCATCTCCTTGGTCGTGCTGGATGTTGGGATGGGGCTCCCGTGGGCAGCCCCAGAGGTCTGCCAGTTCCCCCAATATGCTGAAGTGGGATGGGGTAACGGTAAAGATTTTAGTAGCACCGCAGGTCTGACTAAAAGGGGAGTTTCGCCAAAACCAGCTCTATTTGTAAAGGTAGCCTCACTAAAACAGCCTACGTGAGCTGAGGCTCCGCTGAACTAGGCCAGCTAGGTCTGGTCCTGGGTACATCAGAAACTGCTCTATAATTCAAACTTAAGATTTCAGCTTCTCAGAATCTGGGGGGGGAGGAAAAAGTTTACCTCAAGTTTTTACACATCTGGATATACAATTTCACACTGAAAAGTTTTTCTTAGTATAACAGGAATACCTTCGCTTGCTGTTTGCTGCAAACTGCCCAGTTTACCCTACTAGCTTTTGAGAAGGCCAAAGGTCACTCGGCTTTGTACGCAGCACATTCAGGCAGAGTGGGATACCACAAAACCACCTTAGCTACAGTTACACAGAGTTAACAACACACGCTCCCATTTATAGCGACCAGCCAGCTCAAGCAGTCTGAGACAGCATCCACAAATAAGCTATGCATATAGTGCTAGGGTTGCTTTTGCATTTTCCAATGCTTATTATTTAAAAAAAAAAAAAGAAAAAAGAAAAATAGTTGCATCTTATTGAAATGCTTTATTTGCCTGAGCACTAGGATCCTCATTTTGTAGCATACTTAAGCAATATTTAAAACAAGTTGTGTTTTGAACCATTTACTACTAAAAAAGAGGACTATGACGGTTATAAGAAATGCACTTAGCTTGTTTATATTTGACTAATTTGTGTTTACATCAGTGCGATGACAATCATGAAGTCAGTCTTTTTGTGAAGAGTATCAACCTTCAGGTATCAGGTTTCTGGAAATGAGACTGTTTCCTACAACTCTCCTGGAAATTAATTTTATTACTGATTTCAGGTTTAACGAAGACATAAAAGATCGGTTAAATGCTGGCTCCCTTACTTAAGGCTGTACGCAGATGTAAAAAGGTACACTAATTTAGGCAGCAGTTGTTCAATTAAGTATAGGAATAACATGGTTAAAAATTACAGCTTCGGTCTATGTGAACCCAGTGAGATTATCTTACTAGTTGCTCTTTACAACAAGGAAGCACGTCTGAGGTCATGTGAGACCAAAACACATGCTCACATTGCAAGAAGAAGTTTTAATACAAGGAATACACAACTTTACAAAAACCCACGCAGCATTTCCGTATATGCTCCACACCTCCTCAAGGTCAGGCCCTTCATGAACTATTTTGTTTTGGAGAAGGCACCTCCAGAGAGCTGGGAGTACCTGAACCCAGGAGACGGTGCTCAGCCCGCGGTTGATGCCCTGCATGTTGAGCCAACCAAGGAGTGACTTGAACAATGGAGCCCTTTAGAAACCGCTACACCACTGACCCCTCTGAGACATCAAGCATTTTATCCATCATTAAAGTTACTTAAGATACGCGCTGACATAACATCTTTCACAATAGGCTGTAGTCATCTTAACCAAATGAATCACTTGAGTTGTCTGGGATAGCAGAAGAAAACCAGGTAGCTGCAAAGACGGCAGCTGAGAATTACACTTTATTATTTTCCACCTTTAAGTTGAACGACTCTTTCTAGCTATTTAAGAGCTGCTAAGCATAAACCAGGCAAGCTGCGGCAGTCTGGGTCTCTATCCGACCTGACGCGTTTGAGGCAGCAAGTTCCCCCCGCGCTGCAGGAGGCACACTTCCCCCCACCCGAAAGCCGGCGAGAGGGTCCCCGCTCCGCAGGGTCCGACCCGGAGCGATGCCCGGCCCGGAGCGCTGCGGGCGCTGGCACAGCCTGGGCCGGGCACACCGCCCCCCCAGCGCCGGGCCACGCTGCTCCGGAGCCGGCCACGCACCGCTAAAAATAAAGCCCTGACCGCCCTCGGGAATAAGGATTGGATCGATGTTTTTCTTTTAAAGCTGTTTTTTTATCAATCGCCGTCCCCCCTCCCCCATCCAACCCGCCTCTGAATCACCCAGCCCGGACCGCAGCCCTGCAAATAACTTCAGCGCCGGGAGCGCCGCGGGGTCGGGGAAGGGGCTGGCGCCGGGGGGGCCGCGGGTAGCGCTCGGCACTCACCTGGCCGGCGGTGTCGTACAGCCCCAGCAGGTACTGCTTGCCCCCGACGGTAACGCTGACTGCGAGGGGGGAGAAACACAGCGGGTGAAAGGGGAGCAAACGCCGGCCGAGAGCCCCCCCGCCGGCCGGCAGGGTAAGGCCGGGGATGGAGGGAGGGAGGACGGCTGCGGCCCCCCCCGCCCGCTCACCTGCGTAGTGGTCGAAGACGGTGGGCACGTACTCCTCGGGGAAGGCGTCGTTGGCGTAGCTCATCAGCAGGCACGTCTTGCCCACGGCGCCGTCCCCCACCACCACGCACTTGAGCATGACCGCCGCGCTGCCATGGGCCATGGCCGGAGCCCGCCCTCATGGCCCCGCGGGCGCGCCCCGCCGCGCCGGGCCCCCCGGCATCGCCGCTGCCGCCGCCGCTCAGCGGGCGCCCC
>VWYH01001580.1:324159-357964 GCA_013399365.1 Pampusana beccarii | reverse complement strand
GGGGCTGCGGGACCGGCGGGCGTGAGCGGCCGCTCGGCCCGGCACGCACGGCGGGTCCCAGCTCTGCCCGGGGAGCGGGCAGGGCCCGCGGGTCACTTGGGCGCTGCGAGCAGCTGCTGCCCCGCGAAAGCAGCCGGGGCTCGGGAAGTCTCCGGTGCTGGCCCCCTTGTCGCCCCCGGCGCCATCGCCCTGTGCGTGCAAAGGAAACTTTGGTCGCGTCCTGTGGCGTTAGCCCGTGACTGAGTCGGTAAGTATGAAAATAATTAACGGGACAAAAAAGGATTTTTTTTTCTACGCTGAGTTTTATTGTCTTTGGGCCTGAAATTCAGCAGTGGGCGTGTATATAAAATCACTTATGTCTATGGTTTAAATAGCCCTGAGTACCCGTTTGAAAGGCTAAAGGGCCAGAGGACAAGATCTAGAGAGATATTGCATGAAAAATGAGTGAGATCATGCTCCCACTAATATCAATGGCAAAAATTCCACCATTCAGTGACACTCGGATTTCACCCTAGCAAGCTGTTTCCAACTTCACATTTTCAAATGGTGTGAAACACACTTACAGTCAGACAGAAAACAATTGCCTTTTCTAGTCTGTATTTGTGGCGGATTTATGCTATAAGGCCTACCCAGTTACGACAAAAGCTGGCATGCAACGGCGCAAACCACGAAAAGACCTCTGTGTCATATAGTTCGTATTTTTATTTGATCTGACATGCTTGAGGGAGAAAATAAATGCAAATGCCACGTTGCACAAAGCTTGTCTGAACATTCAATAACCCATGTTTTCAAATCAGGGCAAAATAGAAAGTTACTATTTTGCAAGTTTTTCAGTTTAGTCAATCAAACTTTCATGCCTTCTGACCACGGAGGGGGAAAGCGAGACATCCAAGACTGTTCTGCTGCTGTCTCCTCCTAATTTATCCAGAGAGTGTCAGCCCAAACCCAGGAGCAGACAGAGGCTGCCCCGGGAGGTATTTCCTCAGCCCTTTGGAAAACACCAGCTATAAAAGAAAGCTGGATTTACCGAGAAGTCTGTTGGCAGCCAGCGCAGGACTCGGCGCACAGGTATCCCGGAGAGCACATTTTCCTACTGAGCAGGTATGTCCTGCACAAGCACCTATTCAGGATGGGGTTTGGGACTAGCTCTAGGAAAACCGCTTTACAGTGATCTGGCTCATGCCGCCTGAGGTTAGAGGTGCCCAGGTACCCACGAGGGAGTTGAAAGCGTGCAAATACTCAGCGGCACAGGTGACATCCACTTCCTTTTTTGCTGTCCTTGCCAAGGTATACGTTTAGGAGCACCCAACACCTGCATCCCTGGGCAGCAGCACCCGAGGCCGCTGCCTGTGCAATCAATGGGAAGTATACTTCCTCTGGTCTGCTGCTTGCTTAATTGCTAGTGTTGCTTCTCAAATGCTGTAATCATCATTTTGAACTTGCACAATCTCAGCCAAATGATTCTCATCCAGTTCCCCATTGCTCAGACAATGGACGGCCAATTACTCTGCACTAAATATTTAGAGAAAATGAAGGCAGGGAACTGGTAAACTGAAACACTCGCCTCAGATCTCCCTCCGCAGTCTGGCTGGTTGCACAGCCACGGGGAGTTGTGTAGCTGCAGGAGCGCGACCTCATAAAACCTCACACAAGCCCTCCGGGCGATACGGCTCTGTGGTGTCACCCGCAGAGGCATAGGACTGTGAGCGTGCGGGTGGCTTTGTCCGCAGTGTATTTCTTGTGCTTGTTTTTCACCATTTGCACATGTCGTTTTCCAACAAGCACCCACAGCAGTGCAGTAAGGAGGGTGGAACAATCATCAAATCGTTTGGGTTGGAAGAGACCCTCAGGATCATGAAGTCCAACCATAACCTAACTCTAGCACTAAACCGTGTCCCTAAGAACCTCATCTAAATGCTTTTTAAATACAATAAGGAGAATATACTCACCGAGAGTTCCTGGAAATTGATTACTTCTCTGAAGCTCTTCTGAATTTCAGCAGCTCCCTAAGAATGTGTTAGAGCCTCTGCTGGTGTCAACTGATGTGGCTCTATGGAGGAATTCAACTCTGTTCTGTGTTGGCACAACCAATACCTTACCAGTCATCACATCCTTCTTTCAGATGGATTGATAATCTGATTTGTGTAATACGCTTCCATGTTTCAGCAGTACAAATATTAAAAATGTGTTAAAATTATTATGTACCTGTGACAAATGTTATTTTAAGTATCTTTAATAAAGACACTGATTCTAAAATTTTTTCCCTAACCTCTTTCGTAAGGTAGTAAAATAGACCAGCATGAAATGATAAAAGGAAACTCTTACCATCTTAGTAATATTTAAGATGTATTTTTATTTCTCATTGTTTACTATGAAGTTGTTAGGAAATGAAAAAGTTCAGTCTAACCTTTCACAAAAACTTAATTTCTAAGAACAGTCTGTGACTAATTCTAGCTTATACACTGAACAGTTACTTTAGCATCACAAAGGAGTCTTAAATAGTCCATTTTTTCATTTTAGGAATCAAAATGTTGCCTTGTAGGACTTCTGTAAGACCTCTCTATACATATGAGGCTGGGAGGAAGAAACACAGCTACAGAAGATAAACATGTATTGGGAGGGATTTCTGGGTTATGCAGACTTCTGCGAGTGCAAACATGGAGTGGGACCGTGAAATAGAATAATGAAGTCCTTCAGTGAAGTTACCAGCAGCAGGAAAAAATAGAAGAGAAGGTGACAGAGCCAGGCCTTATTAAGCAGCAAAGGACCTGTTTGGTCTGTGGAACCAGGGAATAAGTGTTGTTAATCGTCTAAACTCAACATTTTTTAAAAAACAAGTCTGTCCATCTCTGTTAACATGTCTCTGACCTCAATATTTACAGAACCTGGTTATTTTCATCAGTTGTGCTGCCACTCTTCACAGTTGTGCTGTGAATACACTCTGGCATTTCTCTGTCCAAATCCTCACATTCCCCTCCAGATGAGCTGTGGTGCTCCACTTGGTCGCGGGATTGATGTGCATCTGCTAGAGAGTGGACATGCATCTCACTGCAGAGGTGGGCATCTTCCCATGTTGGGTGAAATGACTTTGTGGGAGTAGCCAATATTTGAGGAAATACACCTAAAAATGCCAAGTCCCAGCCAAAGCTCAAAGTGATGTGTGAAAAACACTCGCTTTAGTCCCACAAAAGTCCATCAGAGGATGCATTTTTGAAAGCATCGCTGTCTGTTGAAGATTGGAGCCATGGTTTATGATTCTCTAAAAAAACTTCTAGACTTAAAAGGAATATTAAAGCTTCAGGAAAGTCAGTGAAAAGGGCAATGTCATCTGAATGCCCTGTTTGCAGCATATCATCTTTCAGAGCAATCAATCTCTCATTTTGGAGCAGAGCTGTCCCTAAGCAGCGGAAGGTAACGCCCAAAGGGACATAACGCAAGCCTGGCTTTCAGTCAGAGTGATTTACTGTTGTCATAAATGGTGAGAACACCATTTTTGCAATTTATGAATCTGATCATTACAGTTTTGCTTCTCTATCCAAGATCATGTAATGCAGAGAATGTTTATGTATCCCAGCTAATATAGAGGAAACAAATCACTTATTGCTAATGTGCCAAAAATGGATAGGCAATTCAATAGCTGCAGATCCAATTCCTTCTGAATGTCAGTTTCTATTCTATCCCCCAAATTTTTGTAATCACTTACAAAAGCTTTGGTACTAAGTTCCTCTCAATTTAAAGGGTCCTGACTGTGTGCTTACTTCCCTCCCTCCTAATGTATTTCATGAACACGGTGATGTCTCCGACCAAAGACATGTTGCATATGAAACCAGAATAAGACAGGATGGCACATTTTAGATCGTCTGCTATAGTCATCTGCTTGCTAGACCACACTGGCTCTTCACTGTACCCGTAGTGCTGCTCTTCTCGGAATGGGGCTGAAAGTCACAAGCAAGGGAAACCTCACTTGTTCTCTTCAGGGAGCAAGATAGTGTGGTCCACTAAATGGAAAGCTCCTGCTCAGGTCTCCTTGAGTTGTTTCATCTTACTCTGTTATGCTGTTACAGCTTGTGGTGCTTTATTAATCACCCTAAATAATTTCCTTCTTTTTTTTGCATGGATGCAACTGAGATGGGGAGCTTCAGTGGACTTCACACATGGCTTGCCAGTAGCAAAACAATGGCACCAGGACCAAAACTAGAGCCCATTGCTGAGAATGAGATACAGTGTTTTAAAAATAAATTTGGCACTAGGCACTGGAAAATGTCACAATCACTACTCTCTGTGCTTTTTCTTAATAACTGTAGTGCAGGACCTTTAAAGATGGTCAGGGAAAATACATCAGTCAAATCCTTTTCTCTGAAAAGGCAGCTCCTTTGAGGTGAATACTTTTTGAAATCATGTGAATTCCATGAAAATGTTTTAAGAAAAGCAGAAAAAAATGTTCTGGCAGCTTCAACACATCCAGTTTTTCTATTTTTAGAGCAAAACATTTTCTTTTCTAAATCGCTATGGTTTCCCTTTAAGTTAGCATAGTGTTAGAATACAGTATAATATAAATGAGGTGACATCATTAAATATTTCAATCATCCTCATTTTTTTCTAGAAGTTTTATTTAAGGGATTTAAAAATTTTCAAGTTGCATTCCTAATTAGGACGAGTTTCAAAAATGTTCATGAAACTGAATTTTCATCCTCTGCACAGCTTATGCACTTGCTCATGCTCGTGACATGCTAAACTATGTTCCCTTCTAACTCATATCATCTTTTTTCCCTTGAAATGTCGTTGTTTGACAGTGTTTTCAGTCACGAAGTGCCCAGATTTCAACATGATCATCCAAGTATAACAGCCCAACAAGTGCTGTCCACTTCTAAGCTGCTGTTCTCTTAGATACACATTCCAAGAACACATCCAATTTTGCAGCAATGCTGTATTGCCATGCCGTTGTTAATAATTACTGAACTGTATCACGATAGTTTCACGTCCTTAACTAAGGTGAGTGTTTGATTTGATTAGGAGCTCATCAAATACAGATTGGAAACAGCTGCTCTTCTGTGGAGTTCCTGGTGCAATTCCTGAAGAAATTCAGCTAGTGCACAACACATAAAAAGGAGAGTGAGTGAGTGAATTCTGGGTTAAAATTGACAGGATTGAGCTGATACAAACTATGGGTACATGCTCACCTTTCCAGGTTTTCTGTCTTAAGAAATAGCTGTTAATTGGGTTGGTTTTCTCCTATGTATGTCTTAAGATCTTACTTCACTTTTTTCTGTTTGTATCTTGACTTCTATAGGGTTATTTAAGCCACACTGACCCATGTAATAGCTACCTAGTTAGCATTTCCTGCCAGATTCATTCAGCTTGTTACTTATCAGCCTCTCTTACGAAATTAAGAAAGAAATACCCCACCACCTTACTACAGTCAGAAAAGAAGATTCCTTAGGGAGAAAGGAAGGAAGAAAGAGAGGGAAAACTAAAGCAGGGTGTCCTGATTTTCTTAAAAACAAGACCAGTTGTTCTTTTAGTGGATTTTCCTTTCAGCTAAGTTCTTCTAAGTAACTGCACTTTTCCGAATTTGGCTGCTTGTTTTTGTAGACAGCAGCTGATAACATAGCAATGGAACGCAAAATACTGATAAAAATGCAAGTCCCGTAAGTGAGAGGGATGTATTTGCAAGGAGGGGTGAACAGAACAGGTGACCAAAATTGACCAGCTGAGTCATTCACCCTATAAAAGTGGGAGATCACGAGGGTCTCACTCTCTTCGACCATGGCCAGCACCTGAAGAGGACCCTGCCTGTTGTCCCTGTGATCCAAGGCCTGGTTCTAGTGAATCCTGAATCCAGGTCCGCTTTGCTGCGGAATCCATCCCAGGACTTCCGGGTGCCTGCCCTGCAGCTGTTGGAGCAGTGCGGAGCCGGGAAATTAAAGATTGGGTTTGTGTATTTTGTATTTTTTTCTCTATTTTATTAGTAGCATTAGTAAAGCAATTTTTTAAACTTTTTTTCCAACTTGCAAGTCTGTTTCTCTGTTTTCCTGCTATTGCCTTTTCCTTGGTGGGGAGGGCTAGGGGAGTGGGGAGGGGGGCTGACAGCATCTATCACGGTTTATTGTTGCCCTGCATTAAACGGTGATACAGGGTGAAAGATGCTGTAGGAAGTGGAAAGAGATGGAAGAATGGGAAAGTGACAGATAGGACAGTAAGGGTAGAAAATTTAAAAAACAGCCAAAAAAGGAACAGAAGTGTCTGACTCAATTAACCTCTGATAAGGTGCTTAATTTCAAATATGAGAACTCCACAGATCCAGGCCCGTGCCTGAAATTAAGCTTGTGTTTTATTCAGGCCAATATAAGTTGCAGTTTTCTACACAAGGATTTAGAGCAGCAGAGAGGAAAAAAATCCCTCGGAATCTTGTTGAGATTATGGCACCTATGTCCCATAGGTTTCTTGAAAAATCTGGGATTTCAATATATAGTATTAAACTATAAAATAAATGATGCTAGAACTCTTTAGGTGGTATTCCCTCTTCAGTGAAGGAGCCTGGATAGAATAAATCTCTACTCAGCTATTTAGCCCTGGGCTAAGCATCAAAAAGAAGCAATTATCTTCCTCAGACCAACTGGGTGACAATTACTTGCAGTTTACCAGACATTCTGCTGGAAATAAAATCGCTGTCATGGTGGGGCTTTTTTGTACAGCTACAGTCACCGCCATTCCCAGGCACAGAAGAGAGGACTAAGCAAGCAAACACTTCTTCTAACCACTTGACGCTACCTGTATGGCTCCATACATCACCATAGTATCAGAATATCCCTTTAATGGTTGCTAAGAAATACACACTTCTGAGTCCTACCAGTGCTGAAGACTGTATAGTTCGGCATGGCTATTATGTACCACGGTGTACCAAAAAGAAGGGTGAAAGGAGATCTTGAACCTTGGCTCAATAACAGAGATCAGAAGAGGTATTCATGTTACAGGAACGGGGCAGGATTTGCATAGGGAATACCAACTCCTCCTGACATCATGTATTTTGGAACAAAACTAATCCCCTGAAATGTCTAGTTCTGGGAAGTGAAAATTGAGCATTGTTTGTACGTTACAAATAATCTTCCACTTCTACTAGCCTTACTGGAAATTAAGGGCATCGCATGATGAATCCACGAGATAAGAGGTTTCCTGGTTTGTCCCTTGCTGTACACCAGACTTCCAGAGAGCACCAGGATCACTGCTGGGTTGTGTCTCAGTTTGCTGCTTGTGCCTGTGATTATCCCAGATGTGGCTTCTGGAGGGCAAAATTAAAGCTTTAGCAATCTCTTATTTTAGCCAAATGAAAACAATCGTTAAGGAGCCAAGAAAACCCCACAAGCTGTAACCCTTCAGCTAAATGAAATTGTGCCTGAGCCTACTCCATGGCTCTGGGATCAGCAGGCACGATCTGGCCATGTCCACAACATTGGTGTCTCATACCCTGTTGGGAATGACGCCTTGTCAAAGCTGACTCCTGCATGGCATTGGTGAGTTCCCCGGGAGAGTCCTCGTGTTGCTCCGCTTGAAACTACCCCCAAAAATGTTCTAGGGATGATGTCACAGTGCTGACAACTGAGACCTAGAATTCAAGAATGTACCTTGGCTTTGTTTAATTTAGTAGGATAGATGTAATCATTGCAAGGGCTATGTGTTCCGAATCTCATTTTTACTGATCTGTATGAATTCCAATGCAAATTATTTCCCTGTGTTCTTACCAGTATTTATTGCTGATTAGTTTTGGTAAATCTGATAATATTTACCTCCATGCAAAAAGCAACTAACCAAGCAACAAGTCCTCCAGCTCTAAATATATGTACATGAAAATATACCTCTTCGAATTCCACTTATTAAAATGAATCTATCCCTAAAGCTGACCTCTGGATTCTCCCCAAGCTTTGACAAAGTCTGGATCTGGGTTTGAATTTTCATGAAGTCTGGGGTTCATCAGCTTATTTGAAGCTGATTCTTCATCTGCTTGATAGACAAAGTAGCCCCAAAACTAGTTAATCATCTGTACACCAGGAAGATTCAATTTTCAAGCCAAATGCTGAAGCAAACATCTTTATTGATTTGAGGATGTTTCACACACAAAAACGTAGCCATATTTTAACACATGCCAGCTACCAGATTCCTAGTGCAGTGCCTTGTGAAGTCCAGTGTCATGTGGAAATAAAGAATGGTGATGGATGGGATCCTGGGACATGGGGGTGGATGGCAGGGAATGGGAGAAGTGGATGGGATGGCAGGGAACCCCACATCCCCCCCACTCAGTCCTGCTCTAGGACTTGAACCCACCCTACACTCGGGTTAGGGTTAGGGGTTAGGGTTAGGGTTAGGGCTTGGGGTTAGGCTGTCCTCTTCAAGGCCTTGTCATGTAATTTGGCATGTGGAGAATACTGGAGGGGCTTCAAAAACAGACCTGAGGATCAAAATCCAGACTTGGGGAATCTAGCATATGCAGGGGAGCATGGGATGTAAGCGGCTTGCTGTGAAGCTTGCCGGCAGCACCAGAGTATCAGAGAGCAAAGAGAAACTCTGCAAGTGCTAATCGCTTCTCAAATGCTAATGAGTTAATAGGGCTGGACAAGAAGAGTGTGCTGGAAATTTTCTCAGGCGGGGTTATGTATATCCTGACACGAAATAGAGGGGAGGGGGAAGGGGATTGATCCATGCTTGTCTTCTTAGGTGTGTATTGCAATCAACATGGAGCCATAATTTCTGAGGATTCCCTCATCACACTGCCGATACCTTCATCCTTCAAATATTTCAGTGAGTGGTGACAACCCTGTTCCATATAACACTGGAGAAAACAGGGCTTCAGGGTCGCAGGCTTCCCTTTACATCATTTCAGTAGTGTTGTTGCTGCAATAGTAACTACAAGCACCTAAAGGATGTCTGAGATCTACAAAAAACATGTCCCTGTTAAAAACATTATTTGCTGAAAAGATTTGCTAATGTATGGTTAAGATTGCTCACTTGCTTCCGTAAAGTCAAGCTCAGCATAATTCAAACCTCTCAGAAACCAGGAAATACAGAGGATAATACAACAATAATAATTCCAACCTTTAAAGCAATGCCTCAATATATCTGTAATCAAAATAATTCGTCTTTTCAGTGAGTGTCTTTCAGAGAACGCAGTATGTAACTACTACAGCACAGGCACACCTTCTCTTTGGAAATGTGGGGTGTATTTACAGTCATATTTCCTTGCCATGCATGCTCTGACCCAATTTCCTAGAAACAATTCCATAATAATTACATTTTCTCTTTCCCACTACTCACCAAATAACAATATTTGTGAGGCTCAGGCCCCATCTGAGAGGTATGGTCTCCGATCTTGCCTACTATCGTAGTTTACTAAGGCTGGTACCATTTGACACAGCAATACTCAGCTCAGCAAATACTGACAGTTCCCTGTTCCTATCGCTGGCTCCCAGGAGGGAAAAATAAAGGTTGCCTGAATGTTGACCTAAACTCTGTATTTCCTGGCTCCCTAAAGGCTGAATTTTGCTGAAGCTGATATTTTATAAGAGCTCCAGCTACTGCTAGGAAATCCTAACTCTGCATTAATTAATTCAGTTGGTAAGAAAGAAAGAAACTTTAAGGACCTGAATTTGCTCTTTGCTATGATACTCAAAATTTGGATTGAGAGAGCATCTTTGCAATGTCTTTGTCTGTGATTCAGCATGAGAAAAAATAATCTGAAGCTACTGGAGTCCTGAGGCTTCTAGTATGGACCAGATGCATACTGGTAGGCTGGGTGGGGTTGGTTTTGGTGTATGGGGGGTGGTGGTTTGGTTTTGAACACTTTCCTGCTGACTGGCTCTTTTATACTGGCAGTGGGATTCACCACCGTTTTGCTGTTTTCCTTATTGCTGTCATGGGTTCCGTTTTTAATGGGAGTCAGAAGACACTGAGCTAAGGAGGAGCAGGCTTCTTTAGCACATATAGAGGGAGAAACTAGCTTCAAAAAATGTATGTATAACTGTTAGAAACCACAAATACTGCACCAGTTTTCAACAGAGCTCAGCTCCTAACTCTCAGGGGAAAAAAAAAAATAAAAAGAATAACATGAAGAAACATTTTTCCATTTGAAAACTGGTGTCATCATGCCAACTCAGGAATGAGAAAACACCTCAGCAGTTCATATAATCATGAATATGCATAAGTGCACTGCTACCAAATTCACTGCTCCTTCCACTGATCAAACCACCATCAGAAACCGACAGTTGATGCTGGGCAATAAGAGCTCAGGGAGATAAAACTGATGTAGATCTTACTTTATAATAATAGACTTTGAAAAAAATTCAGCGGTGTCATGAATCAGCCCAGTTGCATCAGCTTCTGTGATGTCTGAATTTGGTCAGTGGAGGAATCCAAACAAAGCAAATCTTGCTTTAGAAATGAATTTTACATGGTCTGTGTGCTGTTGAGCACTGCGAGAGAGGGACAAAAGGATTTCAGGCACAGAAAGCTCCAACACACCCCCTGAGGAAGATTTCTGTGGCAACCGGTGATTAAGTGTGATTGGAACCAGGCAAAATATTTTCAGAGTGCTGTTTCTTTCCAAGTCAAAATGAGCTTGGTTTTGAATTCAGAAATTTTTAAAATGAAACTGGATGTCTTCTGACACATTCCAGACTGTGCGCCCTTCGTCTCCCAGAAATAAGTACTACGATCATTCATTTGCTAGAATGACTGCCAAAATGCTGGGAGTAATGGTTGTAAATCTTTTAATTTCAAGCTTGATGAGTTGTTCTAGATTTGTCTGTTGGCTCCAAGCAAAACCCAGTTCCTTTATTGGTCATCCTGCTTCAGGTTATCCAAAAAGCCAGTAGAAAATTCTGCGTAATGTTTTCAGACGTTCTATGCAATGTTTTCATTCCTTGTGTTATCCTCTAGCTGGGAAAGATGAAAGAAGTTGGTGCTTCCTGTGTGTGGATCTCAGTGTCATACTGACCATGAGAAACCTAAAGAGGCAGACAGGAACTTATGCACATAAGCATTTGCAGAAGTAACAGTGCATAGAATGAAGACATCAGAAGAAAGTAATATAGGTCACCTTCTGCCTAAGATAGTAACACGGCATAATTATGAATGACCTCACAGAGTATTCCCAAATCACAGACAACTTTGACCGAGTTAAAAACCTCATGTCCCTTCTGGCAAGAGCGCTGGAAGCAGCATCGTTATGTGTAAGCCAGTTCCGTGTGTTTGCCTGCAATGGTGTGGCATTAACATATGGACTGCAAAATTATTGCTGTCTTCATTAATTTACTTCCCTTGTAGCCACAGTAAATTGGTCCTGTTTGCTACGTTGTGCACTTCTCAAATGGCAATGTGCAGTAACCAAAACAGCTTCAATATCATTTGCATCACCTGTACAAACATGGACTCACCCCCCAGACAGCTCCCAGGTTAGGGGATCTGGGCCCGATCCACCCATCCCTTCAAGAGTTGGGGGGAAAGAGTTAAGTGCAAAAAGCACTAGCAGAACCAGGAGTGCTTATGCTAATGGCAGCTTTTATGCAAGTGCCCTGCCACCTTGCTGCCTGGCTGCAGGATACCAGCCTTTGTGCTCTGCCAGCTATGCCTAGGAAAATTTTTATGGGAAGCGGCCTGGTTTTTAAAGAGCCATCATTACAGGGGAAAATATTATTAAAAGGAAAAAAAAAGTCAATGTGTTAGAGAGTATCCATGCAAATGGAGCAAAGCATTTCCAAATGTGACTAGGTCTGTGTGTGTGTATTTTTCATACACATGCATAGCAAGTTGGGTTTTTTTTACAATAATCATATTTTTCTGCCGTACTATTAAGAACCTAGGAAGGTTTATTTTTCCTCAAAATCCGTGCTCTGGAGTAAAAATTTCATAAGTTCTAACTTAGTTTGGTTTCATTAAAATTTTTTTCCTCCTGATTGTGAAGAAAAGGTAGAAAGGCGAACTGTAAAGTTCCAAACACTAGAGAAATTTTCGGCAGGTCTGGGGATGGAAATTTGGGGTCTGACTCTCAGTTTCTGATTCTTTGGGTTAGCAGCACTATTAGCTTCAAGACAGAAGGCTTTAAAAATTGGTTTAATGCTCATACAAGGGTTTGAGCATTTATTTTATTTTATTTTATTTTATTTTATTTTATTTTATTTTATTTTATTCTTCCTTCCCCACCCTTAGACTAGTACCAAATTACATACATTGCTTCAGATTTCCAACACTTCACAATCTGGATTAATTTACATTTGGAGAGAGGGTGTGAATTAAACTGTTATAAAAGGCTTAGATGCAGTGCCAACTTGTTACTATGCTCTTTCAAGCACGAAATGCTTTTTCCATTAAGGAAGCTCTCAGAGAATTTCTTGCATCTGGAAATATCTCTCATTGCACAGCTTATTTATCAGATGCAAAAGAAGACATATACAAACAAAAGTATTCATAGTAATACAACTCATGATGGCATCGCTGCAGTTGGAGGCTCTATCATATGATGGCCTACAGTAAGATGTTGCCTTCTTCAGGGAGATTTCAGTCTGAGAACAACCCAGGTGCTGCAGGAATGCAGAGGGCAAGGGAAGAGTCAGAAGAAACGAGGAGAAATGCAGAGGATGGAAGAGCACACACCAAACTGATGCAATCAGAACTCGCAGCTGCAGCCTGAATTGCACTTAACAGTCCAAAGTGAGAAGAAGGTGGGCCTGACACCACTTCTTAATTCGTTAAATGCTGCGGGGGTGACCCCAGCCTCCACGCTACATTTTACGTGCCACCTAGTAGAAAGCTATACCTGGGAGTGAATATGAAACCCTTGCTTGTTTTCTACCGTTTTTTTTTCTCAAATTTTCTCTTATATCAAGTACCTACAGACATAAAATTCCATTTTCTGCCAAGGGGTGTGATATAATTCCTGTCCCCTGTCAGTTGCAAACATCACAGTCATACCACATGTTCTAATTAAAACACTAAAGCATTGGATGAGGCTGATTCAAATTTGGCTATGTAAAGGGTGGTGTCATTCTTGCTGTCACTGATACTTGTATCAGAGCTGTGCTAGTCACTAAGGATTTTGCTAGCATATTGTATTCAAGGCTTGTTCAACTTCTCCCTTGCCAGCATTCATCAAAATCTCTCTCTCATATATTATCTTAATCAATTAGCCTCTGCCAATTTTTGTAGGCTCTGTAAAACTTACTCAGGGATCACAAATTTCCCAGCGTTTGCAATTTCCATCCTGAAGCATTATTGGCCAACACGTCCTCTGGACACTTTAGTATGTTCATCGACTTGTGATCTTTATCCTGCCCTAACCTTTAGCTCACTGGCACCTGGGGCAGCGTCCTCCTTCACGCTAGAGAATACGGGAAGGAGCTTAGAGCTGAATATCTTTAGTTTACTGCCAATGGACCTGCAGAAACAGAAGGGACTCAAAGCTTTGAGGGGAATTTATCCTTTTTTTCACACTTTCCAATCAACAGCTACAAGAGCCTTAGAGGTTCTGCATTCTTCCTTTACCAGATTTCTTCTGCCATTCCCCCTTTACCGGAGTTCTTCTGTCCTTTGCGGGTATGTGATTGGTATTGTGGGGTAGCTACAGAGTACAACTCATCTCCCACATCACCAGTACCCATGTCAGAGACAGCCCAAATGCTGCCAGCAAAGATCCTAGTCCCTCTTTCCACCAGTAAAATAGCTTGCTTACTTTTTCCTTGATTCTCTGCTGAGTGGTGAGAGAGTCATGTATATGCATCAGCTGATAACTCATCAAATGTGACTAATAGTTTTACGGCGCTTAACTTATGAGATAAGTGTGAACTGATGTGAACTGAAATGTAAGGAAATTACCAGGCAGCAGGTTTTAAACAAACGGAAAACAATTGCTTTAACAAGGTGCTCAATACTGCTGTGGGACTCATAGCCATCAGTTGTTGCAGCAGCAAAAATGGATAAATGTGCTTTAAAAAGACTGGAAAGGTTTGTAGAGCATGATTCCATCCTTGGCTATTAAATATGATGATCCAAATGCAACCTCTGACTCAGGAAACTGTTTGACTTTGCCAAAAGGTGCCACAGTATTCTGGGAGAAGAAACACTCTTTGGACACAAACATTTCCTGAGCACTGATCTTGGCTCCTGTTGATCATAAGATGTTGAGCTAGCTGAACTTTGGTAAGGCATGAATGTTCTTATATTTTTCCTAAAAATTCTGCACTTGGCTAATACGTTTTTTATAGTGATTAATCTGTGTCATACAGGGCCTCATCTGTAAGGACTCGTACAGTTCTGGTGAATTTACTACTTGCAACCTTCAGGATATTGCTGGACCCTATGCAATTAAATAGATATATGGTTCTAATAATTTGAGGGCTTACCTAATATGCAGTCAATAGCCATTCTTCTCTGCTATGGCTCACCAAATAAAAATGGAAACTCATAAACAATGGTAAACTGTCCACACTGTGCTTGCAATGCTTCTGAGCGTGCAATACAGAAGGCAGGCTACAGAGAGAGAGAAAACACCGGTGCGCTGCTGCACCTTCGAAGATAATCTGCAACAGATCTGGCTATTCTTGTAGTCATAAAAACAGACCCTGAAAAAAAGAAAAAAAGCTACTTTATCCAGTGACTACGTATCCTACACAGCCACACTGCAGCTGAAGTGAGAATCATGCAGTCAGATAGTTTGGAAAAAGGGTCTCAAACCCTCAGCTCCTCCAGGCAGGAGACTGCGCTCACTCCTGCTCAGCCCAGCAGGCTCAGAGCTCTCCTGAAACACAGAGGTTAAATTTACCGCTCCAAACAGTCCCACCCAAGAGACTGCCTTCAAGCTTTTTACAGGGAAAGAATTTAATTAGAATGTGATTTTTTGCGGTACATTGCAATATTTGGTATAACAGACGACCGCCAGAATGTATGCTTTGTGATTCATGGCATGGGTTTGCTTAGAGAACTCTTAAGATGATCCCTAAGAAGAGAAAGGGCGAAGGCACCAGCGGCGGAGGAGGGGCTTTGCTGAGCAGGTTTGAATGTCATAAATGCACAGTTATGGCTCAGTAATTGTATCACAGTTGACAGATGCTGCAGCAGTCACATGACTAGAACATGACCTCATATTTCGGCTTCCTCCCCTCCTCCCCCAGTGATGAGGGCAGCCTGGCATTTCAATAGGCAGAAGGCATTTCCAGAAGGCTACTTTGTAAGTTGCTTAAAGGAGAAGCCTAAATCTGGACACAGAGATATAGTTTGTACGGACTATTAAGCAGCTGTTCAACAGGGACAGCGAAGCAAAACTCTATTTTTCCACTTGGGAAGCACACTACAGTTGCTATTAGGGTAAAGATATTGAATTGCAAGTCACATGAGCTTAGATCATCCCTTCCCAACGAAAAATCTCCAGGAGGGGCAGTAAGGGGAAGAAATGCCTCCCTGATCCGTTCACTGGATTACCGTGCACACAATGAGGCTGCTGCAAGCTCGAATGTCCTCCAGGGATCTGTGAGAGGATGCTGCAGCAACGAGGAGGTCAGGAGGTTGCCTCTGCCCTGCCACTGCCCCAGAAGCCACTCTACATGCCCTGGCAGGGTGGTTTCGCAGGAGGATGGAACAGCCTGGAATAATATATAATATTCTGGAGATTTTCTGGGGGTACTGAGTGTCCTCCTAAGCCTGTCCTCTCCTTTTTGCGTAGATTTTGGATCACACAAGTCCCAGGAGGGTTCTGGGAGGAAGGCACAGGATGATGCTCTCGACAGCTGAATGTCACTTCAGCATGAAGGGGAACCCCACCTTGGAAATTTCCAAAGGTGCAATCAGCCCCATGGGGATAATTTTCTGTCATAGCACTGTTTTATAGAGACCAAAGCTGAGGCTGGCTGAGAGTTAAAAGTCCTGATTTAAAATCCCAGCTTTGGCACTGACTCCCATGGCAAGTTATGCCATGCATGAAATGACAATAGCAATTACTTGCTGAGTTATCCCAACAGAGTGTTCTTAAAAGTGCAGAGATTTTTGTATTTTTTAGAGTTGTCTCACTAATGCATCTGCAATTTGTGGCTATTCATAGACTACAGACCTGAAACTTTTCAATACAGCTTCAGTATTGTTAAAAAAATAAAACCGAAGAATTTTCTGTAAAACTACTCATCTCTAATCCTTCTTTTATTTTATCTGGTGCTGCTTATCTTCTCTTTGGACTGAAACGTGGCATAGTTATTCTAATTCACCAATTGCAGTGGTAATGTTTGGGAGCAGCAAGATCCCAGTTAAGCCTCGTTATCGATATGATATCAGAACAGGATGCAATTTCTCTGCTTTTGATTGACAGGGTTTCAGTCACGTTTTGGTTTCACCTCCAGGAAAGCCTTTGCTTGAAAACCTCTGACTAGATACAGCAACCATTACTTTGATTATCCCAGATGAACATGAGCATTCCCACAAGAGCCAGTGGCTCAGTGTCCTGCTGCCTGTGCCCTGCTTTGTTCCTGAGCTGTTACATGGCTCTGCTGAAGACCATTATTTAGTTTCTTCAATGAAAGAAAAATAAAACTGAAAATTTAGGGACAAGAGGAGCTCTGTGTGTGTGCCTGTGTTAGGTAGTGTTGTTTGACCATAAGTTAGGGTTTTCTGGTCCCTTGGCACATGCTTGGGTGACCGAGCCTGCGTCCCCAGCAAGCGCAGTGCCTCTCCTCCATGGTACCTGAGACCAGGTGCCCAGGCGTTCAGGCTCTGCAGAGCTGCAGGAGGCCACCACCATATTTTGGGGTTTTTTGTTTGTTCCTTTTTTTCTCTCCTTCCTAAACTTGTAGGGCAGAAAACCAGCTTGTTTCTTGGCTGTTTCCTGACAGGGGCTGCTGGCACAGCGCTGGGCACAAGGCCTGGTGGGAGGCCGCATTTGGCCTTGAGTTTTCCCCAGGGACGTGCACGGCAGCTTCAGTCACTGACTGTGTGCCCCTGAAGGAGTTGTCCCCGTGGTGGGGCCCAGGCAGCCCTCGCCATGGCTGATGCCAGGAGATGGGCGGGAGGGATATGGCGCCGATAGCCCCTGGAGGCGGGGCTGGCTGGTGAGGCCATTGCCCTTCTAGTCATGGAGGGAAATAAAAGCACTTCAGAGTGTTGTAGGGCCACCGGCAAGCAGCCAAGAGCTTCAGCAGCCCCCTGTGATGGCTCCCCATGCTGGGCGTGCGCCCAGGCGGAGAGCTGCACCGGTGCAGAGACTACTATGCCAGTGTGGGCATTTCTGGGTGTCTCGAGGAGCCCCAGCTCCTTCCCAGTGTATCAGAAGGCACCTTCCCAGTGGAAACCACATCGGCAGCAAAGGACTGCTCCTCACACTGCAACACACCGGATGCTGAACAGGTGAAATACCATGATAATAAATACGCATCATTCCTGTTCTGGGTGAGCCTACAGCTAACTCCTTCCAAGTGCACATGGCTGAAAATACAGCTCCCAGCATTTTACCAAGATTTGATTCCACAGGCACTTTTTTGCACCCAGAGCCGGGCCTGTGATAATGTGTTTTCTGATAAAACACCGAATTGCATGTGAGTGTTTAAGAAAAATTATCTGTTAACTGGCACCATCATTCCTCAGATAGTGGTGGTGACCCTGAGGCTGGTGGAGAAAGCTGATTTACCCCATTTTGAATGGGCCTCCCCTTTGCTGGGCTGCACTGACAGATGGCGGGCATGGAGCAGCTCAGGTGGCACCGGAGAGAAAGCTCCTGTACCTTCTGATCCCTTACATGGCTTTGGAGCTGTGTTTGAGCTGAATGAGACTGGCCCAGAGCAGTGCAGATAGCAAAGTGGGATCAGTCATTGTTTGAAGTATTGACATATTTGTCATAGCATCATCCCTTGGGGAATCTCACTTTATCCATCTTCTTGCTAAAGCTTTCTGAAAAGTGTTATTTAGGCCTTTTTGCTGTCCTATATTGATGAATGAAAAGTTTTCAGAGACAGTCTGTATTCAGAGGGTTACAAATATTGATCAAAACATCTAGGTTTCTACAGGTTTCTGCCATACATTTGGGTGCCTGTAAACATTTGAAAATCTAGGTCTTAGTGTTTAGCTTAATTTCTTAATTTTCTTAGTATTGGTAAATTAAGCAGTTATAAAATTATTGTTGTTTAGTAAAATGTTGTTAGGGTGAAAGCATCAAACCATCTAACATGTATTCTGTTGTATTCACTTGACACTCTCGGCCACTTAAAATTAGTTAAAAATCACTTTGATGAGGTAAAGCAGGCGAAGGTCTCTCTGTGAGCCCCACCTAAGCCATGAACACTCAGGAGTCAAGAAAGGTTATTTTTACAAGTTTCCAGTAAGCCTACATGGCTTGAGCATAGACCATCCATGGTTTTATAACACTTACCCACCAGATCCCCTCCAGTCAGTCTAGGTGCTACATGTCCCTGTAACTGAAATTTTATTTTGGGAGTAGATTAAATTACAGTATCATTGACAATTTTTCTAGGGCTTTGCAATTTTCTTTTTTGACTTGAACTGGGAATGAAATTAAGCTTCCAAACTCTGCTTGTCTGCTCACAATCTGCCTAATCAAAACAGGAGATCCTCCTGAACATTTCAATGCCCAAGTTGCTGGTAGGAGTCCCTGATAGATTTCTCTTTTAAATTTAGCACAGCCCAGAATAGTAACTCTTACATAACACATACACAGAAAATATGAGACTTGCTACAATTTCAGTGAGAGACTGCAGATTTCCTGCTTTGCAGGATGACTAAAGCAGACAGCATTAGAGTCATCCCTCATATAAAAAGCTTGAGCAAATGAGCTTATTCTTACAAAGCAAGGAATAATTTTTCTCTTAGGTATCAGAATATAGCTGACAACGAAATGGACTGTGGCAGAGCCTAGCTCCTCTCATGTGTCCGTGAGTGGCATTGTGGCCTCTGTTAACCTCAAAACACACAGGTGTGTTGGACTCCCTGTTCCCGAGGATAAAGAGAGGCAGCAAGGCAAGAATTTGCACTCCATTGTGGACAGGCCATTGGGTCTACTTGGGAAGGGGTATTCTTAGATAAATATGTTTTCTGTTTATTCGCAGCCAGCATGCTATCTGTGGAGCATATACTCCATGCAACCTGTGGCATAGATAGGAGATCTTGAAGGAGTAAAGAACAGGAATTAGACCTTTCTGGCATAGTATGTTTGGCAGGGGATCTGACAGAAGAAATTAAATAGACTTTCAATCCATTTTCACCCCCTCCCGCCTTCTGTTTTCCGTAGCTCGACACTTCCCATAACAGTGAACTGCAAAGCAACTGCAGAGCCCGCACGTTATATGCAAGTATCACAGCTGGAGCTTCATCCCTGCCATGTTTCAGGGGTGAATCCGTGAAATATTGGATCCTCTGAGTGCTTGCTCTCTCTCTTTCAGGCTAACGCCCTCTGGGGGCTGTAGCTTACTGGGCTGAGCAGGAGTCTCCTGTTCTGGAAGGCACCTCAGCCTCCCACAGTCACTCCAGTGCTGTTACACTAGAGGAAGCAGCAAGGGCCTTCGCTGTGCGTAGTCAGACTGTAGTAGTAGTCATGTGGACTCTTGGACAGGATTTCGTTTCACTGGGACACACAGACAGAGTGTCCCAGAACTGCTGGCACCTTGCATACGGAGTACAGGCTGGACAGTTTTTGGCCCTGTGCCATTTGATGAGATTATTTACACAGAGGAATTTGCTTAGCTAAGAAACCTGCATGGAAACAGGAGCATGTCAAATAAGCAATTACCCTCATACTCAGAGGCTTATGGAGATCAATCATACTGACCTATAGTCCCTGCCATTTCCTGGATTGCCTTAGAAATAAGAAACCTACCAGGAAAGACTTTAAGGCGTTATTAGATTAGCCTTGGTTTTGCAGAATCACCTTGGGAACTTTTGATCTGACAGGAAGTCCCTTTGCTGATTTGGTAAGGTGCCGTTTTCTTGTAGGTGTACATGATGAAGCAGACAAGGCAGTGGGGTCTCAAAGGAGAAGTATCAGTTTCACTAGAAGGATGATGTTGCACCAGTTTAACTATGTGTCCCTTTAAACCTTGCTTATCCTGGTGGAGTTCACCCCAGACTAGTACAGAGTATGCACAAACACACACAGAGCACTGGTTGAACTAAAGCAGTGTGATGCCATATTTTTAGCTAAATCATTAAAACTCCTCAATGAATATTGACATCCCCACGTGTGTCGTTCATCTGTCCCTCAGACCCATAGCAACACACTGATCCTGCTTTTTGTCTCTGTTAGGAACTAGTCTGTGAATGTTTTTCGTGCTGACAGAGAAGGTTGGGGATTGAATGTGTGGTGCTTTCCTTCCTGCTTGCTTCCCTGCAGACCCTGGATTTTCTGGACCCACAGAAGTAGGGGGCAGTGGTTACTAGAAAGGTAGCTTGAATGCCAGGCATTGCCATTCACAGCCATGAAGGTACTCGTTCTGCTCCCACAGAGTCCCAGGAGTCACAGCCATCCAGAGCTCCTAGGTTCTGTGCCTTTATTTAGTGTTATGATTGCTAGTCAAAATAAAATTTCCCTTAGGGGTGAAAAAAAAAAAAAAGAGGAGCCTGCCTTTCTGTAGGCAATAAGCCCCACGGTAAGGAGGGAAGGAAGACTCTAAAAACAATAAATGAGAAATCTAGCTAATTATGGGTATCTGAAAGTCTTCCTACAGTTCAGGCTGCAGCTGCACGGTTTTAACAGTGAAGGATAGTTGGGAATTGGGTGTATTGAATTCCCTGTTGTTCATAGTCTCTATGACGAGACAATGCCTTCCTAGAAGCTTGATCGCTTTTCAAAGGAGACTTACGGGCTTGAAAAAGGAATTCCTGCGTTCCTTTATTTGGTCAGTCCTTTGGCAGAAGTCAGACTAAAAGATCGCAACTCATATAGCTGAATTTAAACTCTTTGAGGTAGATATTTTGTTTCACTACTAACAGGGAACAGTGCTATTGACCTTGCTAGGAGATTAACCTGTGTGTGCCCAATGAAGACTGCTGTACATCTGCTGGTGTGCAGGCTCCAGCAAAAACTTCAGCATGCCAGTCTCCTGCAGTCTGGGTCATATCCTGGGAGACTGCAGAAAGCCAGTGATTTAGGATATAAATCAGCAATAAACTGTATAATCCAAACGTAGAGGTTTCATTTAAAATAGAACTTGATTAAAAGGGTTAGATTAGAAGCAAGCTTTATAAATAGTCATGTGGAAGACATTTAAATAATACAAATACCTTTTATGAAACACAGCACTGGAGTTCAAGAAATATTTAAACAAAATACTTGGATTGAGGGTTTTGCCAAAAAACCCTTGGAGAATTCTTGGAGAGTTTAATTAGGTTCTTGTTGGTGCTATAAATCTGCCCTTAGAAACATTTCCAGTTCTCTTGCATATCTTTACAGGGGCCAGATAAACACCTTGGGGTACTCCTGCTGGGTTAAGGTCACCTTTATGCAGAGAGACATCACCATGCTCTACTTAGCAGCATCAGAACAGGACTTAAATGATGCATAAATCTTGAGCTCTCCAGGAGTTATTTTCACCCTCTCTGTATGAGAAGAAAAGCAAGTAGCTCCTTTAATCTTGTGCGGCTTCTGTATTAAAATAAGCCTTGATACTAATCCCTGGCTATCTGCATTTAAACTGACATATATCCTACAGCTTCCAATGCAAGAACATCTGAGTTACCAATGTGCCCTTAAGCCCAGTGTTTATGTGCTTAATCACACCAAAAGACAGAAAAATCATTATCCTCCCAGCGTTTCCCTAATACTGCAGTGGGTTCCTCCAAAAACCCAGGCAGTTTTTCTCACCTTATTTGCTTTTGCTGCAGTGTTTGCACTGTTCCCATTCTGACTTGAAAGAACATGATGAGCAAGGTAAATACCACAGAGCGACACATCAAGGCTGTGTTAGTAACTTGTGTAACTATACAACTTACAAACTGGAATTTGCACTTGAATTTCACAAAACGCAGGTGGCTTCACTTGTATGATTCCTAGTCCCTGATCCTAATACAACTGTCAAGCTTGACCAAAAAGAAACATCAGTAAATGATAAAGCACCCATGTTTCTGGTTTATAACTACATATATGTTGGTAACGTGTCAGAATAATGCTCCTGTGGTGATAATTTCAGCAATGTCACTTCCTGTACGTACTGTGCATGTTTTATCACATAAATACACCACCAGCTTGCATCTCCTAGTGTCCATGAAAGTGCAGGGGTCCTGAATGAGATGCTGCTGCTCTGTTTGAGTGTAAACGACCCAACCAAGCTTTGCCTTCTGTGCTATCCAGGGTAACAGGGTGAATGCTGAACAGAGCCCAAGCCACCGCACTGTGACTTGAAGTTGTTTGTGGCTGCCAGGGCTCGACACTGAAAACTGATGCTGGCAGAAGCATTAATTACATGAAATCCACGTTTTATAGGCCTCACAGATGAACCTCACTGGAGTCAACCTGAGAAGAAGAGAACAGAGCTGAAGTTGTTGAAGGGATGGCCAAAGGTCAAGGACTAGGGCCCACAGAGAACCGAGGTGGTAGCAAGTAAGTGCTCTTTGTCAAGGACCAGGAGTTCCTCAGCCAGGCAGTGCTCAAAGTAATTACCAGCTCGTTTTTTTAAGCATCACAGTAAGCTTCAATCCTGCATTCTTTACTCACTGGAAAAGAAATATTAACTATCTGGGAGATGGTATCCCATGTATTCCCTACTCTATGCTTTGTCACGAGAGGAAGGAGATGATCCTGGAATTTCAAAAACTGTTGCAATAATTCTTAGATTGAGGTGGAAATACTTTCTTGAAAAGAGAGATGCACATTTCTTCCAAAGCTTCTTTTGGAAGCTTTCATTTGTTCTGTTTGCAATTCAATGATTTTTGCTTTTGGAATGTTGGAAACCTTTAAAAGGATTCAAAACAAAGCATGTTTGGACAAAATGCCATTCTTGTCAGAAAGGAGAGGGTTTTTTTACTGGAAGATGTTTGTCCTCATCTAGTTCTTACATTAGTGGCTGGCAGCAATTGAGAGCTGCAAAGGAGCCAAATTTCTGTCCTTGAAATGTATGTACCAGAAAAAAAAAATATAGGAAAATCAAAGACAGTCTGTTGCTATGTCAGTTCCAAGAGTGTCTCTATTTCTTGGGACATACTAGCTGATGATACGTCCAGCGAATATCAATATATAAGATGGAAAGTGACAGATCTCTAAGACTATATTACTAGTCCTCAGGGATTTCTGGTTACATGGTCACGTGGGATTTACTTCTGCTTATTATTAACTGATTATTTGATCCAGTTGCCTGGCAAAAAAAAATTAACAACACCAGATATTCCATATGTAAGTGGTCTCTGCAGCACAGCATTTTTATGGTGATCACAGACAAATGTAAAAGCAGAGCACTCAGTCTTTCATGCTTTGTTCTCTATGCTATCTCTCAAAAATACTCTTAACTGCAGTATTTGACCATTTGGCTCTTTAGCACCTGCTGAAATTGTCCTGAACTATCCAGTTTTATGATCCTGCATTGTCACTGTTTAAGCTCTTCTGATCAAACAGTTATTACTATGAAAAGAACCATCCCTGTGTTTCAAAGTATAAGACAGAGCTAGAGAGAAAACAGTGGCTTTAATCATGACATATGTGCCTTTGGGAGCAACAGTCTGTTTGGCAACATTTATAGAATCCCTCCAGTTTCATCTTTGTTAAAAAACACAGCTCAATGAGCACTTTGGTGATAGTCAAGAGATGTCCCTTGCCCTGAAGTCCGAAGCAAGTTGAGGTAAAGAACATAAGTTTTAGAAGTTATGTGCAGTTTGTGAATGTACCCACAGAAGGGAAACTGGGTATTTTTGATCAGCTATGACTCAAGATTCATTGAACCACCTTATTTCACACGGAAATGATCTCCTCTCTCTTTGACCCTGTGGCTCTGCAGTGCTGCAGAGGTAGTAGGACAGAAGAAGGGAGCAAAGCAAAAACTGAGCCGTTAAGAATATCCATTAAAATGAGATAAAATAACAGACTTCAACAAACTCTCATACAAATACAGTATTTCAGACTTAGTGCCTCCCTGAGACAGCTGCAACTTTTACAGTGAGAAGTACTATCATTATAACACATTCCACAAAATTATTTTAAAAAGAGCGGCTGCCATAAAAGCCACTGCACAATATTTGTTTCTTCTCCCTCCCCTTATGCAGGGTGCTTCTCAAAAAACAGTGTATGCACCACAACAGTATTCAGGACTGCACCCACAACATTTTTAGTGCTACAAAACCAGTAGTTTCCCCACCTTTGCTAAGCTCAAGTATTCAAAAATCATAACTCAGATTTCAAAATCATTATTGGCTTAAAACTCATGAGAATTTTGGTTTTTAAGCAAATAAGGGCCTTAGAGCTCTTTCAATTGTCATCTGGTTTCTGGGCTTCAAGTCTTGTTCTGGACTTTTCATAATTATGAGAGCTGGAAACTTGAAAAGAAACTGTTTATTGTGTAATCACAGGACTAGTGGCTGTGATTTACAATAAAATCTTCAAGAGCCAGCAGTACTGGTTTTGATTTGTATATCCAGTTTTCACAGTGAAAAAAAAAATATAGCCTAGTGCTGAAGAAGGACTTAATGGAGCTTATGTTCAGTTTCTCAGTTCCTATACTTCGGGCTGGTTGGGGGGGAATGACTGCAGATAGGGAAGCAAAATTATCTGAAGTTACCTTTGGATTCCTACGCCAGAGTCCTGCAGGGGCCGCAACAACTCTTAGTGTGAGCCAGAGCCTCCCCAGGGCCCGCGTCATTTGCACTGTGTCTCTTCAGGCCCTGTGAAGCAGAGACTACCCAGGGCTGAGTGCCTACCAGCTGTGCTCCTCATCTTCCCTGTAGGCTGGAGCTGGCAGAAAAGCCCATCTGGAGTCCCTAAACCAGTTCGTCATAGCCCAGAGGGGCCCTTGGAGCAGAGGGTGTTCTCAGCACTGCACTTATCTCTGCGTGATGATGCCAGAACAGATTTCAAGGCAGGGAATACCCAAGTAAAATCTGTACTGTTCTTAGACGAGCTGGTTGAAATATGCCGATTAGTTTGCATTTTCTTTTAAAATATATTTTCTAATGCAAGTTCCTTTTTGAAATGGAAATAGGAAAAAAAGGTTTCCTGAAAGCCAGAAAGTTATGATAAAAGTGAAAAAACATTGCTGAAAGAATGTTTTGTTTTAAATTTTGTATACAAGAAATAGAATTTTTAGCCCATATACACATTTCACACACACACATATGCACAAAGTCTATAGTTAAAATAACGTTATATTTTGTTTAAAAAAATGTAATGAATCAAAAATATGCTGATATTTTACTGTATTTTGAGATAGCTGAGCTTTGAATCGGGACCTGTTTTAGTAATGAACAGATTTGGACACTGCACTCAAATACGGGAGTTTATAGAAGGAGCCCATGGTACTCTAAGGAGTGAAGCCTCAGAGCCATGCCTGTTAGCTTTCTTACGCTGCACACAGTCTTCACCACTGGCTGCTGCTGTGAGGCAACTGCGGAAAAAAATACCACCTCTGGACTCCACAGAAGGTTTGGGTTTGCTGTTCTAAAGCAACAGGAGGTGCTGAGTCACTTTGGTCTGGCGTAAGAGCAGTGATGCAGGGCACAGGTTAGCCCCCAGACTTTCAAAGTAGCCTGGAAGTGGATGTGTTTCCCCTGGGAAGGTGTTAAGTCTTGCCATCCAGGTAGAGGTGCCATTAACTGTGGCATCTGATAAAAAGAGTTTCAGCAAAAGAATTACTTTAATGGTGATGGCTAGTTTTAGATTTTCTGATATTTATCCTAATACATGTTCTCTGCTTTATACATACAATCTCTGACACGAGAGCATGCCATTGAACAATGCCACCAAGCTCTCCCGCAGAACAAGAATGAGCTCTCTGTGGGCACCAGAGCTCTGCTTAGGCAAAGCTGAATTTGAGCTTGTGATTTTGGATCAAAGGTCACAAAGGGGTATCTTAGCACTAACAACAGTGTAATATCAGTGCTAGGCTGATGATTTGAAAACTTTGGCTTAGGTGACTTGTCTCAAACAAGTAAAAGAGCCAGTAGAATAAGCAAAGTCCAAGTTCAGTTATTGTAGTTTTGAGGTCTGTTTACTACTCACCTTTACAAATCTGATATCCAGTTTGATGGGGGATAAATAGAAAAGCTGAGATGATAGACATCAGTTCTCTTTTTAAACCTCATTTTAAGGTCAGAAGAAGACTATAGTGTAATAACCAATGATATTTTATGAAGGATTAAAAAGACCATAGTTTCTACACTGTTCAAACTCATGAGCTATTCATTGTCCTGCTAATAACCTTTCAAACATGGACTGAGAGGTATGTGCTGAGTCATGATTATGCTTATTGGCACCTTCATAACCCTAATGAGTAAAAGACATATTTTTTTGATGTCTATACATATGGGGGTATTTATATACACACACACACACAGAGATGTATAAACTTTATCCATTTTTATCCAGGAGTGAGATCAGGCTCTTTGTTTTCCTGCTGAAGTCTACATTTCCTATGCAATGCTAATAAAAATCACAAATCTGTTTTTTCACTTGGTGGGCTTTGCCTTCAACACTCACTCCAATGTCCACAATGAAAAACCCACAGATGATCCATGTTTGAGTAAGAGAGTCTCTGTCATTAATTTAAGCCACAATGATGCACACAGCACCCCCTGATTTTGTTTTGTAGTCAACAAGTCTATTTGCTCAGCAAACTATATTCTGCCACATCCTGGTGGCCACAGATCTTTTTCTGCTTTATTAAAACCACACAGGCTCAATGACTCAATTTGCGTTCATTCGTATTACTCGACTGAATAGCTACAGTACTTGGCATCACCCAGGGGGATTGCTTAAGAGTTGTCTAAATCAATGGCTGTAAATGAAACTAATGATCTAGCTTTCTCTTTTAAACTATTTGAATAGAAATCATTTTGTGAACTCAAACAAACACAGAAAAATTAAATTCTGGAGATCACTTAAGACCACAGAGCCATATAGTCTAAATTTTCAAAAATAGTGTAGGAAATTTTGCAACACTGTATTAACAGTGTAGCAAGTGTCAATGCCAGACTCTATAGGAGGGGAAGGTGATTTTATTGTAAAATCAAAACCTGAAACAAACCAGATGCCATTCACTCACATATGCATTCTCAGAACCACGTGCAAGCACCAGGATGCGTGCACCCAGGCAGCCTGCTGAGCAGTCAGGCACTGGGGCTGTGTTTGCAAGTATTCAAGCAGTCTGTCCAGCACACTGGCACCAAAACACATGTATTCAGGCAGTCTGGCCAGCATCCCTTGCAGTGATGCAGAGGACATCAGCTACTGAGTCCTGCTTACATCTGTGTCCTTTGCAGGTTGATGACCATGTGCTGCTTTTGTATATGCCTTTTTGTATTCTTTTGGAGCTGACAGTGATCAGTCTGTCCAATCTGCCTCATCTCTGCTAGTAATTAGGATTTACTGTCCTTTGTCTCTCAACATGGGTGTTCTGAGGAGTTGCACATGTATGTATGTGTGCCAGGGCCCTGATGACTTGCTAATCTGGCTGCCATCAACACCGGCCATTCCTATAGTCCTTTTCTGACCTTATCTCCCTTCCAGTACTTCCACACCCAGCCAATGCCCATTCATACCACTGTTAGCATTCCTATTCCAGTTCTTTACAATAACACTACAACTGTAAAGAAATAATTTTCCCATACCATTAAAATTTCTGAAGATTGAAGGTATTTCTCTATTTCATATCAGATGAAACCATGAACTTTGCAGAAAGCAAAGTTTTTTGTTTGTTTGTTGCTTAGTTAGGTTTCAGTTTTGTTTTTTTTTTTCCAGATCAGCATGCTTACACCTTCCAGACGTCTGAGTTTGACCTAGACAACTGAAGTTTTAGGTCAGGTAATTTGGTCAGAGGGAAAACAGACCATTAAAGATGATGCAGGGACAGATGAACTGAGTTCCTCGCTGCAATATTAATGGGACAGAACAAGTATGTTCCAGATGGATCTGATAAGTCTAAGCATAGTAGCTAAAGTACTCACCTGCTTGCAAGAGAGACTTGTTCAAATTTACATCCTGAATCCAGAAGGCCACAGGTTCAAAGACGAGTCTCAGGCACCCTAGAAGACCACTCATCAGCTAGCTCTAAGACCAGATTCTTGCTGCCTTTCTCAAGGCCATATTTATTTTCTGATTCAAAATAGGAGTGGCTCCAGAAGGAGAAGCTCCCATCCTAGAACCACATGTTGCTGATGGATTAGGACACTCACCTAAGAGATGGAAGACACAACTTGCCTCTTCTCTAAATCAGACTGTTTTCACACCTCTCAGATAAGGTCCCTGTTACTAGACTACTGTTATTAGGCTTTCTGCTTATTTGTGAAGAGCCATTACTTGGTTTTGTCTTCTGAGACCTCACAGCTCAACAAACTGTATAGAGAAACACACCTTTGATACAGAGAAGTATTTAATGTCTTTTGAGGAGCTCCTGTTTTCCTGTTCTTCCTGTCAGCTACTTTCAGCTAAGTCATGAGACTTTTAATATATTTTCAAGCATGTAGCATGTTAACACATTTTCTGCCTTCATAAAAATGTTTACATTTCATAGCTGAAAACAGAAAGAACCCAAGCTTCCCTATGTTTAGATGGAGAGTCTGAGTGAGTCAATGGCTCAGGATTGAGTAGTGTCACCATAAGACAGGGCCCCTAAAAATTAGCTATTGCTTCTTTTATATCATGGTTTAACATGGCCCTCATGTCTGAAAACCTTATGTGACCACTTAGAACCTGTGGTTTCAATTGTTGTGTCTGTTGTTATTGGCAAGTATGCCTTATTTATTCAGACACCTAGGGACCTTATGGCTCTCAAACAAGAAATGCTCAGATATCAATACAACCTAAACTGTACTCTCTGAACAAATAAAAAGCACAGTTTGCACCTCTGATTAACTGTGCTTTAATTTGCATTTATGAGCAATTTTATTTGGTAGCTCAGTTCCCATGGTGTCTCTTAAAATCTAATGCCCTGCCTGGAGATAATGAAAATCCAAGTGCAGCTGCACCACTTTTTTGCTGGTTTTGCTGTTTTGGGTTTCCCACCCCTAGCCCAGGACATTTCTGTAAGTCTCTGATACCATCTTTCCCCTAAAGCTCTGAGCTGCTTTTATCCCTTTGACCACTGACAGAGGGTACAGCCCTGCCAGTCCATAAAAACTGAGTAGCAAACCACTGCTTAAGGTAGTGCCTCTCCTTCTCTCCTGTTGTCACTAGAGAACAGGGCACTGAGCTGCATGCCAGTCCCCACTGTGTCAGAACTGAAAACCCAAGAGGATGCTTGGCAAGTCTTTGCTGAGGCTGAGGGTTGCGCAGGGGAGCCACAGCAGGCCCATCTGCCCCCCCTGCTTGCTCTCTGTCAGCAAAGTTGCATTCCCCAGTCACTGGTAGTGGCTGCACTGGGGCTCAGTTTTCCTCACAAGCTGGAGATAAAGCTGAAGTTTCCACTGCTAATGGGTGTAACTATGGCCATTCCAGCCCCATTGCAACACTGAGTAAACAGCTTTCTAATCAGTGCTCTGGTTTGCTTCAGTGCACACTCATCACACCAGGAAATCACCAGCTGAAAGCAATTAATGTGAAGATGCTCCTTTCCCTATTACCATTTTACCTTGCTGTCTGGGTTCCTATCACAGCGCAGCATTTATTCTGCTTTTGTAGGGAAATGCATCCAGAGCAGGTTGTTATTCACAGACATGTCACGATGACTCTAGTTCATCTCTCATGTAACGTTGCTTGGAGAGTACTTTGCAAGTGGGGCTCTTGGTTAGGACTGGGTAATTTAGAACAGTCATCCTAACACAGTGAGATTAAAGAGATGGGAAACTGGAAGGAAGAAGAAACCAAGCTCTCGAAATTAAAACAACAACAAACCAAAGATCCACAACTTTTCAGATTTCTTGAGTGGAAAACCAATTCTACTGATGAGGGAGACACATGCCTTTTCGTTTCTGTGGAAAGATTTCACTGCAGACATTCAGAGTTCTTGCATCTCTCCGTAAGAGCCATATTCCTGTGCCCCATCTTCTTCACACGCCTACTTCCTTTGTGACATAGACAATCTGCTTAGCTTCATGTTTTCTCTCCTGTCCCTTTCCCTCCCAAGAGGGAGTCTGCCACAGGCTGGCTGTGTGTGCTCCAAAAACTGCCTCTCCTGCTCCCAGAACAAGTTAATTTTTCCTTCTCCCAGTACAGTGGTCAAAAGACTTCCCTCGGTCAAAGTGTGCTGCTTTGAGTCCCCTGAACTCTAAACATCTGTGTTTTCAAAATTCACTTCCTGCTCTTTGTTCCTTCTTTTTTGCTGGGATTTTTCCATGACACGCTCCCAGCTCTCACAGACCACTGGGTGCAAGGGCAGCCATACATTTCTTCTAAAACAGATCTATTTAAATGGAAGACTATTAATGTCAGCGACTCAGACTTTTTTTTCCATTTTCAGGGAGTTGTATGACACCAGCTGTGGTAGCAAACTGCTGATTCACTATAACCTTAGCGTTTCCATGATAGAGCAATTTCATGACCTTATCCAGCATTCACAATTTCCACATAAATGGATTTTCCTATGTGTCATTATTAGCTATTTAAGACAAGCTTTGTCCTCACACGAGCTTATGGAATTATTTGATGCAGGCCTAAATACAAGCATGACTACTGCCTAGAAATATGGGGAAATTATACTGTATGTGTCAAAATGTGAAGCTTAGAATATGTGAGAAAGTACACAATATATGATGCTTCAGTGCTTTGCATTTGACACCATTTATAAAGGTCCAGGGAGGAGGTTTACACAACCATTTCACTTTGTGGTTGCTAGCAATGGTGTAAATAACTCAACATCAATGGTACAGAGTCCAGCCCAGAATTTTTTTCTGACATACGTGCTGTGTCAACATGATGAATGCCTCACAGAAAGGAAAAATGATAATGAAGAAAAGCTGTGTTGATGCCTGATGTAGAAAAGAGGTTGCTTAAAGCCATTCTTTTCATTTACCCTACTTCATTTCCCAGGTAAAGGATTGAAGTGTGGAGATTTTTTTGTAGAAACATAAATAGATTGTATAAAAAATTATGAGGTGAAGCTGTCCAGTAGCTCACCTGTAACAAAACTGCACATATACCAATGCCATTCCATGGGAATCCTTTACTCTCCAGTAGATTGACAACCTTTTGTGACTCAAGAGGCACTCACGCATCACAAGACTAAACAGAACTATTATTTTTCCTGTGGGGAAAACTGACACAAAGGAACTCACTTGTACAAACCCTGTAGCAAATCAATGAAAGAACTGTGATAAACTCCCAAGGTTTACCCAGCATCATAGAAATGGGTCTGGTTGAGCTTGCCACTACGTGGAGTGCTGCAGATATTGAAGCTCTAGAAATATAAGGTGTTGGGCTCTGCTGGGCTCTTCTAATGCTGAAGGGAACAACCCAGGTATTTAAGGAACAGAAAAATAAACTGCAAGGGAAAAGCGAAGATACTAGAGAACCCATTATAGACAGAAGTATTATTTGCTATATACAAATATTTTCAACCCAGAACTCAGATATAATTGGAGAGTGGCAGTTTCTAGGTGAGAAGATTCGTGTTACAGATTTGCCTGAGACCACAGGGTTGGGGTTTTGAACAGAAAGGATTATGTGAGAGCACGGACAGACTTAATCTTTTTCCTTACTATAGATGAGCCTTCTGAGAACTGATCTTTGTTATGAGGTATGTGCCTACACAGGTAGACCAACACTTTTCCTTTCATAAATTCTTAAAAGCCTGTCTCTGAGTTCTGCTAGGTATTTCTTCTGGCCAAAGTCTAGCAAAGGGAAGTGTCTGCTTTTTCACTAGACTGCCTATATTTACATGATTGTGCCGAGAGCATGCATAAGTATCTGGGAAGTACAAGCCAGGGAATGAGGGCTAATGCAAAGTAATAGGCTTTTTCATTTTTGCTGCTGGTTGAAGGTAAATGACAACTTGCATTCGTAGTGGTAAGAAGATAATTTAGGGTTACTGTGGTTTTATTTCAGTTCTGCCACTTATTCACATGGCCTACTTTTCAGTCACACTGTTCTTTCACTTGAGGACAACTCTTCCATTATTGTAATGTTCTCAAGTGAAATACAGAGCCACTTCAAGGTTGCTCTAATTGACAGAGCTGTTTCTGATTATTTTCTATTATCCCCGGGATATAAAGAATACTGCATTACAGTACAACACAGGGCACTCCCAAGGAACTTTGAATGGGCCCTCATCTGGTCTTAAGCAGCGGATGGCTCTTAAAGCAGGTATAGACCTCTTACTTGTTGCTCTAGGAAAGCTTTCTACATGGGTGTTTGCACTCCAGAGCTTCTGTGTGCTGCTAGTTCAGCCCAATGGAGCTTTGTGGTCACTGGAGATAAACTTTTGTAATAGACTCATGCCAGATAATCAGCCTCTCTATGCTTCACTCTTCTTAACTCAATACAAAGATAGTCTAGCTTTTTCCTGAGTGATGGATATGTATCTGGCATTCACGTTTGCATAGCTGTTGGAGATCCCTGGATAAGTACATTAGAAATGTCATTACTATTTATGTATTTACTTATTTGCATCATTTATCACTGTGGTATCTAGACACTCTTAGCCCATTTAGGAAGATTGGAAAGGACACCTTGCTCTGGTCCGGTTCCCCTGCTACTGCAATTATTTATATAATTTCTGTCATGAACTGATAGAGCTCTAGCTAGCTAAGTATTCAGTTTTCTTCCCCTCCTGGTTCCATAGAAAGGCTGTTGCAGGCTATCACTGTCTACAGGGAAAACAAAACAAAACAAAACAAAACCCAACAACCAAACAAAAAAATCAAACTGATTTTCAACCAAAACGTATTTGCAACCCCCATTTACACCTTGACTGCTTTTGTGCAAACACTTCACCTTTGGCTTACATAGTTCCTGTCCCTTTCTCAGGCTTAAGTCACCCAAGGTATTTATGCAAACCGATCGTATCTGCTCTCAGTCTTTGTTTTGCAAAGGTTCACAGGTTGTCCATTCCCTTTATCTCCCTCTAAAGTCTTCTCAGTAGGCACACGAGTCCCACTTCCCCCGTGTTTCAATGTGAGTGACCAGAACCGCATGACTGAACCAGAACTGCACGTATAATAGCACCTCAACTATGGTCTCCTGAATGCAATTCTACTGTGGCATTTCATCCTGGAAATACCTAGAATCACTTAATCACTTTTTTTTTTTTTTTTTTTTTTTTTTTTTTTTTTTTTTTTTTTTTTTTTTTTTTTTTTTTTTTTTTTTTTTTTTTTTTTCTCCACAGCTGCATCAGACCGGCAGCTCACAGCCCCGGTCCTTCCTTCTCACTTCCAAATTGACGATGCTCCAGTTTATAACATAAACTGTGAGTATTCACCCTAAATATATGGCTTTGGGCTCATTTCCACCATCCCGGGCTCCGCAGGCGACCACTTCTTGCTGCGTGATGCCCACGTCCTTGGGTACGGACAGCACATCCCGCCCTTGCACGGCGGCCAGATTCCGCCTGCCGCTTCCCACCGCTTGTGCCGCGGCAGCTAGCGAGCTCCGCGGACCCAGGCCACGCCGCTCCCTGCCGGCAGCCCCAGCGAGGGGGCAGAAGGGAGCGCCGTGGGGCCGTGCCCCGCGGGCCGGCTGACAGCTCCCCCGCGGCGGCGCAGCCCGGGCGGC
>VWYH01001580.1:280374-324036 GCA_013399365.1 Pampusana beccarii | reverse complement strand
GACCCCCGGCGGCGCCTCGGGGGCGGGCGGGCGGGGCTGCGGGCGCAGACGGCCGGCGCGCTGAAATCAGGCTCTGCCTGCCCCTGCCTGCCCCCTCAGCCGTTCCGGCCGCCCGCACCTGCCGCCTGCCCCGTCTGCTTTCGCTGTGGTGCCTGCCTGTGTGATCTGCACCGGCTCTGCCCCCCCGCCCGGCGTCTGGCTGCTCCGTCCAGCGAACCCCCCAGCCACAGGGGTGAGGGAAGTAGGTCTTCAGGTTTTAGCGGGAGTCATGGAATCACAGAATGTTGGGGATTGTAAGGGACCTCAAAAGATCATCCGGTCCAATCCCCCCGCCGGAGCAGGAACACCCAGATGAGGTTACACAGGAAGGGGTCCAGGCGGGTTTTGAATGTCTCCAGAGAAGGAGACTCCACAACCTCCCTGGGCAGCCTGTTCCAGTGCTCTGTCACCCTCACTGAGAAGAAGTTTCTTCTCATATTTAAATGGAACCTCCTGTGTTCCAGTTTGTACCCATTGCCCCTTGTCCTATCATTGGTTGTCACTGAGAAGAGCCTGGCTCCATCCTCGTGACACTCACCCTTTACATATCTATAAACTTTACATACTCATAAACTATAAACCAGAGTTGTGGCTGAAAAAAGTCTATGCTTACTGTTACCAATACCTTTGGAAACCACACAGAATTTTCACATCAGAACAGCTGATTTTCACCCAGAAGGTCCAGTACTCCCCTCAGCACCGGGAGGCATTTTGAGTTGAGTAAAGCCTGTTTTAATGTGTCCTGATAGATAAAATAGGTTCCAAAAATGGATTTTATGCCAGATGCATTCAGTAACTAGCCAATACATGGGTTTTATACAGAGATCTGTCTCTCCTCATTCCAAGTAAGCTCTCAAAAAAGTGGCATCTGGAAAATACGGATTCATTTTACTTTAAATAGTGAAAAGTATTTAAAATTGCCAGTTATTTTTCCAGCTTTGTTATCCTTGTATCCCGTAGGGACTGCTTTGCCTCATAGGCATTCTAATGAAGGCTGTTTGAATTCTCATTTTATGGTTGTGGTTAACTTATGTATGCTGAACTGCATGTCGTTTCCCCTTTTCTTATAGCATCATCATGCCTGTCACCCTAAATCTGCTGCTTAATTCCTTCCTGTCCTTTTAATTTCTTCTCTCTTTTATTGTGGCAGCTTTCATCCACTTTTCCTGTTACTATGCACTCTTCCACTATGCGTGCCAGCACCTGCCATTTAGCTCATTTCATCACCCAGGGAAGTGAATAAACGATGGAGGAGTAGCAAGCTGGTTTCCCGTCCTGACGGAAATCCTTAGTAACATGTGTAGGACCTGATTCTTGTGTCTGCTTCAGCTGCCATTGCTCTGCAGCTATAATAGTTGGGAAATTAAGAGAGTTCCCCCCCCCAAAAAAAAAAAAAAAAAAAAAAAGTAAAAAAAATAATTTTTGTGATAATAAAAGAAAAAATAGAAAAAAAAAAAAAAAAAAAAAAAGTGCTTTATTGAGGGGAGATAATCAACCTTTATTCACCCACTAAGGTGGTATCCCTTAAGAGTAAGAAAGTAGGACAGGAGACAGTTCCATGAAGGCCACTGGCTCAGTGAAGCAGGATCTAATTTTAAGCAGATCTGGCTGCTCTGAATCATTCCAGAGACCAGACTGGATCCTTTCTGCCCTTAAGATTTGAAAAATATAGGAAGGCATAGAATGACCCGTACCTAACCCTGGTTCCACACCTGCCATTTATTGCAGCATCAAAGCTTAGCCTTTAATGGATTGGTGTTGTGCAAATAGTCATCATAGAGCTCAGTCTAAGTGGCTGGGCGATGTTCTGTGTTTGAAAACAATTACAAACTGTCAAGGTTCACCAGTGCCATAGGGCATCATAATAAGGCACTCCAGAAAGACCTGTTTGGAGAGACTAAATTGGTTAGTTTCATTTTTTTCCTGCATGTTTTTCACATGTTCTGACTTTAGTTTTCAGTTAATATTCTTGTTTCTGAGTTGCCAAAGTGCTTACAGAAATTTGTTGGTTAAGTATAGTCAGGTCCTCTCAATCTTTTACCCTGCAAAGAGAAAAGAAGTAGGCTCTGTACATCTCACCATGCAGGAGGTTCTTTTAATAGCCAAGGTGTTTGGTAACAGGCAGATGTTTCTCTAGAAACACATTTGGCTATTACAGCAAAATGTTTTGGCTTTTGTCAGTGTCTTCACTGTACCATGTCCCCAAAAGTTTGTAATCTTGAAAATAGCTAGGCATCCTTGCTGCTGCATGCTGCTCAGTACAAGACACTTTATTCCACCATAAGTTTTGTTTCAGCTGCAACTTAGAGAGAAGTAATAGGACTGGACTGCAAAAAAAAGAATGGTAGGTGTTTATAATTGTAGATAATAATGTGATTATTGTCTACACTAGGAAGCATGTGCATGTATGAAACTTCCCACAGGATAGCTCTGATCACAGTTTCTGTGTAAGAACATATTTTTTTCAGTGAGATGGCAAGAGAAATCCTCATCAGTGGCTTTGTTCTGAGAGAAGTCTGTATGACAATATGTTCATAAAACGGACTAAGATGGAGATAAGGCCACAGCCCATACCAACAACTGACAGCGTATCTCTTCACTCTTTAATGGCAGAGTGCTCTCGTTGCCATCCACGGTCCTCTAGATTGGCTATAGTTACTTCTTATGCCTGGTAAGAAATCTTTTCATGGCCCAAATCTTCAACACAATTAGGAATCTTCTTTATGGCCCTCTATTGAAATCGAGGTTATTCTCTCAATAAAGCAAATTAACTGTTTGGATTTTGTTTGTTTGTTTGTGTGGGGTTTGGTTTTGTTGTTGTTTTTTTTTTTAATAAGCCAACTTGTGTGGGGAGACCAGAGTCTGTCAAGGTTTGCCTACCATTCCTCTTTCTTCTGGGATTTTAAAAGATATGCAGATTATGAAATATTTATTCTCAGTAATACCCAGGAGAGAGACATTTTAGTAGACAGTGAACAGCTGGATGGACCAGAAAGTCATGGAGGTGGTGGAAAGAGAGAGTGGTTGTAGAGATCTTAGAAGTCACAAAGACTCCCACAAGGGGAAAGACAGATTAAGGTGCAAAGGGATTATATGCTTCAACAGTGGGTATCTTCAGTGAAAGCTGATGTTGGAGAGAAAGAACTAATAGCAAGCAAATAATTCCCGAGATTTTAAATTGAATATTAACAGAGTCAGTACAATAACAAGCAGCTGATGCTTCTCAATTAAAAGGAACAGTAGTAGATGAGGAGTGTGATGGTGAAGCAGTAGAAAACCAAAGCAGTCTGGTCTTGGGGCACATAGATATCCTGTAATGTGTCAACAGGCTGTAGGAAAAACAGAGCAAAAATAGATGATATACAGAGGACGACATAATCAGGTGGGCAAATCCAGTGTATTCTTTATACTGATGGACAGTTGACCTCCCATCTGAATTACAGCCTTATCCAGCCTTTCATAGTTTAAGGGCATGCACTTGGCACTGACACTTGTTGTGATCCACTGAAAACCACTAGAACTGCATGGGAGAGTGCCAAGAAATTGCAGACTGATGGCTTTGCTTAGTTAGGGAAACGATTCAGCTAGTGTTTGATGGTGTACACTAAAAGGTCTCTAAAAACCTGAATGTTCTGGCACTGAGTTCTGCCTTTCTTGTGCCTGAAGCTGTATTTCTGCTCTAGTAGCACAGGCAGGAACAGCAGTATTCTGGACGTTTTTCTTTAAATCCCAGATGACGAGTTAAACCATATACAGTTTCTAGGAACTTGTATGTGAAGTCACTTGAGGTCATTGCTGCTACTCATTTTTTACTTCTTTGGAAACTTGCTCTTAGCTCCTAGCCTAGTCACCCAGAAGAGACTTCTGGGACTTAAATTCAGCACACTGCTCTAAGACTGAAACACTGCTCCGTTTAACTATTGTAAGAATAGCATCATGCTGTGTATTAGGTAGCTAGCAGCTGCTTTAAAGCTGCGTGGAAACTAGGAATCTAACATGAGACTCTGGTGTCCCTGAAGAATTATTCTGATTCACATGAGAATTGAATTAGACTAGTGTTAAGTTTTTCCTTTGTGGTCTTTGTCACTAGTAGACTACAACTGTTCATGAAATATATGATATCACAGAAATTCCATATTACTACATATTCAAACCATTTAACAACACTGCTTTATGGTTTCATTATCCTATTTTCATACTGAGTCATCCATGAAGGCATTTAATGACCTCAAAAGACTTTCTTGAACTGATGTCAACTGGATAATCCAGTACAGAGTAAAGTTATTAGCTGTAGTGTTACTTAAGGTTTAAGTTATAACTCTACTTTCTGAAGTGTCTGTAAATATGTGGTACTGGAAGACAGGCCATGGACATTCTTGTATGGCTCTTTGTCAGATGTGCCATGATAGATTTAGATTTCTTAGTATCACCTGCTCCACTTTGCTTTCAATTGGGTTATTGTTAACGAACTGCCACTTGCTTGAGACAGCCTCAACTTTCTTTTTTTTTTTCTTTTCCAGTCAGCAGCTTGGATCTGCAGTCAGCAGTCTGAGTAACTGAGGAGTCTTTACAGACCTAGCTGAGTTTCCCCACAGCTGTGCTGCCATCTGGCCTGTTTCTTTTACATCATGCTCCATGTCTCATTATTCTTTTCCTATGAGCTGTCCTTGTGTCTATTAACCATCACAACTGCTTGTTTTCCCTCGCCTGGGATTTGGTCCTCTAATTTCCTCTTCAGTTTCTTCAGAATTTATTGTCGCGGGGTATTTTTGAGCTGGCTGAATGAGTATTCTCTTGCCTCAGAAAAAAAAGTGACCTCTGTAATATAGGTTCCAGCCTCAGCTGTGTCTTGCTCATATTCCACTCCATCCAAATAAATTTCGGGCTATATAGTCCAGGCTATGTGTACACAGCAGGGAATTCTGGAAAGATGAGTGGCTGTATGTAAACACACCAGAGGGAGTGTAGGAGAGAATGGGCTGTGTGGGCCTCTCCTCCGTCCAGAGGATGTGGCAGGATCCTCAAGGTATCGCATAGCCGGTGAGCTGGAAAGGACAATACAGGAGATTTTTGTGTAGTGAAGCTGCTTGTTGGAGGACACTGATGAGTCACCAGGCATCTGGGAACAGTGACAGTTCTGGGCAAGGAAGGGAAAAGGACTTGCTTCCTTTAGTCAAATCTCAGAGCTGAAGATTGTGGTGGGTAAGAGGAAGATTCCTGCAGCTCTTCTGGGCTAGAGGGAAAAGGGAGTCACTGCTTGTCCAGAGGAAGCCGTGCTGGCGAATAACAGAGGAGCTTCTGCTGGTTTCTCTGCTCCTTTGTCTTTTATCTGTTCTCTTACTGATAAGGATAAGATAAAGATAACTAAACTAAAGACCCGGTTCCTGACATCAGGATGGAAAAGGCAAAGGGGTCACAGTGAATGAAACAGAGAATGAGATAAAAGTCAAATTTGTCATCAGTACAAATCTAGTGAATGGTGTTCTGCAGGGTGCAGATTTAACCCAAGGCCTTCCCTTTACATTCCTGGTACAGCAGGAACCAGCCATAGGGAAACCAGAGTCATTAATATGTCTACCCTCTCAATATAAGAAAGTTTTAGCTTATTAAGCATTTTTAACTGGAGTTACCATGTATTTTACATTCTTACATCGTGGGTTTTGCATTATTCTGACTATTTTAGCGTCTCTAAGCTGCGTGGAGTAGAGCTTGACAATATTAGTGAGTTTACTGACTATCATTTTCACAAACTTAATTATCAATTTAAGAGGCTCTTGTCCCTTCCCCTGCTTGAAATGTCTTTCCCTGTCATCTGTGCCAAATGTCAAACCACCAATGTGGGACTGAGCTCTAAGTGATGGTACAAATGTCTGGCAGAGTGACTACGGCATGCTTACCTTCATTTTCTCAAATTGGAGGTCACTTGCGCTTATAAGCAGAAAAAAAAGCTAGAGAAAACGAGACAGTTTTCTCTCCCACCTAGTTTCTTGAAGTTTATCTCACTTCTGAGTCCCATTATATCACATGGACTCTTCTGCTTTGGACCCTTTTCTGTCTTCCAGGCCCTGGATCCTCATGACTAAACCTTTAAAGTCTTTCTTGTTTTCAAAAGAGAACAATTTCATACCGACTACAATTAGTGTATCTAGTTAGAACTGCATATAAAGTTTTAAAGGAAGGATTGTTGGGTACTTTCATCATCATGTGTCAAATTGCATAGTTCTGTGCCCTTTGGATGTGATGTCAGTTGAGGTAAGCTGATGGATGTTGTCTGAAGATCTGGTTGTTTAACAAGTAAGTGCAGGAAACCTAGACAATTTATACCCGGTCATTTAAAAATTTTCTCTTCTGCCTGTTTCCTGGCTTCTGTGGTGGAGGAGATGCAGTTTCATCCATGGGATTCTGCATGCTACAGAGTGGTCTTGGTTCATCCTCCAAAATAGTCATGATTAACCAGAAGACCTGGAGAAGAAAAGACTTAAGAAGGAGGTTGAAGAACGTGCTGGTGAAGGTCTCCTGGGTTCTGATAGGGATTTTCATATCATGTCACATATCAATCATGACAGGTCAGGCAAGTTATTCACAGAGGTGTTTGTTGGCGGAATAACATGGATTGGTGTTGCCATTTTTTTAATCAAAGGAGATCTAATTATCATAGTGATGCTACCTTGTGACAGTCTTTAAAGCCTTAAGAAAGGATTTTACGTTTAAAGTAGTACAATGGTAAAAAGAAAGCGAGGTGGGGCTGGAGACATAAGTAAAAGGCAAAGTAGAAAATAGCAGTAGTGTTTGGCATAGACATGAGTGGCAAGAGGACTGAAGGCTACAGAGCTAGAAAAGTGGAGGTGACAGTAGCCAAGCAACAAGATTATCAGCCCATCGACAAACACTTTGGCAGTCTCTCAGGCAAAACATGATAGTCTTTGCAAAGCTGTGGAGGAAGGAGTGGTAAGATCTAAACAGAGCCAAGATATAAGGCAATCTGGGAGGGGGGATGAGGAAGGATGGTGCCCTGCTTATGCTTAGTGAGTAGGAAGATGATGCTGTCATCCCTGATGAGAGGAGAAAGGAAGAAAAGGGAAAATGGGAAGAAATTTGAGTCTTAGTTTAAAATAGCAGACCTGCAGCAAATACTGAAGTGTTGTCATGGTTAGCTAGATGGTGTTTTTAAGTGAATTTCAGAAAGTGTTTCTAAGGTACTGATTCCTTCATGCCATTTCTCTCCTCCCTGGGAACTGAGCAGCTGAGCACAAATGTAATTCTGAAATATCTGGTTACTTTGCCCCATCCTAGAGTCTCCATTTCTTATGAGCAGTTTTAATCAAGAGAACAGAAGACATCAAAAGAAGATGAGCTGTGCTCCCTTTTGCAGAATATGAAGTGAAACAGACTTAGAGAACTGAACAAAAAGGAAGTAATTGTGAGAACTGATCTTCACGGGAACTGAGGCAGGAAAATATCTGACAGGCAGGCAGTTTTCTTTTGTAAGAGATGTTGGGCAAAAAGAAACCCTGTAAGAGCATGCATCTGGTAAGCCCACAGGAGGAGACAGAAAGAACTGATAAGGGTGCTTAGACTACTCAAAGTCTGTTTGTTTTTTTTCACAAGGAAAGCTAGAAAAGCTCAGACTTTGACAGATGTAGTTGTTGTTGGATAACTTCATGGACGTCCAGAAGAAATACACAAAGAAGTATTAAAAGAGGAACAAAAATAGTGTCAAAGCTATTTCAGAAGAGCAGATAAAAGTACTCAGTAGCACCATCACAATGTACATATAATAGAAATGTGAATATAATCAGCAAGCAGACTCACCCTGAAGAAAGGGATACGGAAACAGCTGGTAGGTGCCAGCCATATCCATCATTATAGGATAAAAGTCATGTAAGGGCATAGTGACAGAAGGCTTACAGTAGATGTGAGTTACCTCATGCACAGCAACAGGAATGTCATGCACATGAGAAAATATGGAACATCCGAAGTGCAAAATGGTTTTCATTGTTTCACAAATACACTTCACAAGTATACAGAGAAGCACAAGCTATTGGATGCAGTGGATGCAGAAGTACCATATTAAGGCACAAATAATTTGAGATAGCATGTAAGGAAGCACGGCCCATTCTTAAACATTAGCATTACTGGTATTGGCAAAACTCTCAGGATACAGAATGTATCTATTCCATATAGCTGGGGTATGTAAAGATAAAAACACCAAAACTTATGTTTCTATGTAATGAATGTGTGCTAGCAAAAAGCGTGATGTGGAAAGGCCTTGAGTAAAAGCTGGTTAGGTCCCAATGACAGTGGGGTCATTCAGAGGATCGCACAGTAGAAGACATATTTGGAACATCCCTTTAATGTCTCTGGAAGTGTATCTCCTCTGACATTGCATCACTGAAATCTCTAAATGCAGACCCTGCCATGCATGCGCTGAAGTAACCACTGTTGAGGAAGAAGCCTAAGGAAGTATAAATTACAGCATCTGGCGTATTTGAGAATGAAAGAAAAGGTGGAGGAACCATTGCAGGGCAAAACAGGCCAGCCCTTTTATCCATAGGTGGAGGCTGTAGGCCAGACTTAATTGAATAAAATGAAATTAAAAGGAAGAGATCCTTTATACTGTCAGTTTACTATAAGAAGCAGGTACTAGAAAAGCCTGTGAGTGGGAGGTGTCCAGAACAGCAGGCAGAAACAATGGCGTGGGGTTGCTGCCACCCGCTCAGTTTGGATGACATTGGTTTGTGCACTGTGCACAGCGGGTGCCAGGTGCTCAGTGTAGACGACTGCTGTCCCAAGACAGACAAAGAGTCAGTTTTCAGGACTCAGGTGGAAAACAGTGTTTCCAGGGAATGTCATATTGATCTATCACTTACGTTAGACTTATGCCAGAATAAGAATGTGAAATCTTACCAGCACTGATAACATCCCTGTAGACATCAGCTGAGCTAGTAGGACAGAGCTTGTGTAATATGGACAAAATTAGGACACTTACTTAATGAATCTCTGGCAAAATACCCTGCTTTTGGTGGAAACCTTTCTCTTTAATTCACTGGTTACTGGATCAGACTTTGACTTGCTGATTCTTTGTCTTGAAAGTAGTGTGTATCAGTCTTTGTGGAAAAAATATCTCAATATTCAAAAAACATTGGCAATGCTTTTTAGAATGTCCAAAAGCTTCACTAGTGGATTGAGTCAAGGCAAGTAAAATTTTAATTGGAAAGAAGTATTTTCAATTGACTTTGTGTGACAAACTCAAAGAAAAACAAGGGACTGCAGACATCTCGTATTTTTAACAATGGTGCTAAGAACTTTTTGTATGAAAATGTCATAAGCAGTGATAAAAGAAAGGCCAGATAAAATTTCTGAAAGTGTGTATATATGAAAGTCATGCAATACTATATTGGAAGAGCAAAAAAATGCCCAATAACCTTCACTGCCTAAAAAAGGGACAGCAGAGAATCTGCATGAAAGCATTTAAAATAATTTTCTACAGAATCCATTTTGGAGAAAGAAGAATGTAGCCTTTTGTGAGGGGAATGACCTACTGTAACTGAATCATTCTCAAAAGGTTTAGAAATAAATCTTATTTGCCTCTCTACCATGTCTTACGCTCTTGACTGACGGTAGATTACATAGGACTGCTAAATGCAGCAGTGGTGCTGTTTGAGGATTTTTAAACTTTCGAAAAACTGAACTGAGTGTCAGCTCAGTTGTGGATCTCTTTAGATGATCACATGGCTAAAAAATGGAACAGACTCAGTTGTTCTAGTTTCATTGTCCAGACCTCCAGAAACTTTCTCTTCAGCTTGGGCAACCTGAGGTCAATCATAACAACCCAGAAAAATAAACTGAATTCTGAGAGCTTTGTGGCAGATCTTCATCTGTTAAACACTGGGTTAATAGTATTTATTCTTAATCTTGCCCATTAGCCCTACAAGATCCATGTGTTTTGTCATCTTTAGCTGTATTGATGCCAATACCCAATAAATTGCTTTGGCACCTCTATTTTTTTAGCTAATGGGAGCCAAGCACCTACGCTGGTTATTTGCTCCTGAATAATTATACTGATGAAAGATTCATGTGATCATGGAGATGTCATTAGGTGCCCCGATACTTTTAGAAATCTGCCCCCTAAATTTTGAGGCAGATCTATGATGGAAAAAACCCAGAGAGGGACTTAGGAACTATAGCATTCAACAGTAACTCAATGGAATTGAAAAGTTGCTGATCGGTATCCTGACACTTCAAGATAGCCATCTGAACATGCTCAGGGGAGGAACAGACTTCGCCTTGTGTTTATTCAGAGGTAGCTTTTTGCTCTCCTCTTAGGATTCACATTTGCTGGAGATGAGGGCTTCAACCTGTGACATTTTTCAGAAAACTGAAATGTAGAATTTGGATTTGTTTCAATCCTTCATCTCATTTGGAGTGGAGATATAAATTTACATCTCCACGTCTCTCCAAGTGATCAGTATAATTGCTGGACTGGTAGATATTAGGACTGTCAAAGAAGGAGGCAGCTCTTGAGGCTCTATTTTGTGCAAAATAATCAAAATACTGAATAGACCCGTGTCAACAGGAGTTAAAATTTGGATGCTCTGTTAGGCAACTTGGAATGAGGGCCTGAGGACCTGATGGTATAAGGCCTTGAGCAGTCCATGTTAGGTGATCACTCTGATGAGCTAACTTTCCTTCAGAGGTAGGTGAAAACTGAAGTCATCCATCAAGTGAATTATTCTCAGCAGCCTGAACATAATTTTTCAGTTTTAATTTGTTTTTCTTTTAAACTTCTAACGTTCCTTTTTCGGAGTGGAACTCATCATACTTTGATAACCTACCTCATCTACATGATCTTCCCAAGAAGGAGTGTTTTGGCTTTGTCTGTGAATATGTTTGCACTTGATCTAATTTAAAACAGGTTAAGAGGGTTTTTAAAGAATGTTTTCTGAATTAAGGAGATATTAGCAAAATGCAGAAGCATCTAACAACTGAGCCAGGTACGATATTTCCTTCTGTGTCTTGCCCAACCTTCCTTTTCCTATCCTTGCTTACTGATTTGTGGGCTGACTATTGGCATACCTTGTCCATTTCTTCTTCAAATGCCTTTTACATTTAGTTATCTTTTTCTGTTTGTTTCTGAATTCCACCACATCCTTGCCTGCTGTGATCTTCTGTGATCTTCGTGCTTCTAAGATGTTCCAGGATTTCCACATTTTTTGGCAGCAAAAACTCTCTAATCAGCTTTGTCAAATGTACATTTAAGACATTTTTTTCCATATATTATCCTCGTGGGTTATCTACAGGTAAAACCAATGACCTATCACATTGCTTTTTCCCCTTTCTGTAGAATATCAGACTATACGGATAAAGACTGAAGGGCCTCTGACGCTGTTCATAGCAACAAGCTCATCTGAGCTAGCAGAGAACCCATCTTCCATTCTTAAGAGCTGGCACAGGTTCCTTTCTCGTTGATAGATATTTCCTTCTGAGCATCATTTCTATTTCAGCTTCCTTCAGATACTGAGTGTGAAACAGCTGTGACTCTGCTTCCAAATCTCTTCCCTTCTATTTTCTTTTTTATCTCCTGTAACAACTGCCAGCATAGAACCTGCTGGTCATATACTTCTAGCTGTTATATCTCCTTGTTCCTGTATGTATTGATTTGAAAGCTTTAACCTCATCTCTACTTTCTGAAAACTCAAGCATGATGCTAACACATCACATGTCTGTGATCTGAACTGGTATTTATCATCAAAATGTCACTAAAATCAAGAGCTGTTATGGGTGCAAAAGATTTCTTTCCATTCCCACTTAGTTGATTCCTGGGGAATACCGTGATTTACATAAAAGAAAGTGCATCTAATTAGTGGCCACAGTTCTATTGATAAAGACATTTTTCTAATATTTACAAAATAGTCTTTGGGTTCTCTGATTTTCACAATAACATAAATGTACTTTCTTCTTCCTTTTTCTCCACAGTAGGTGATTGAAAAACATGAGATTTTCAGATCTGACTTATGAGACACTGAGTTTCTGGGAATGTTTGACTCCTTCCATGACAGAAAATGCACGTACACAGAAAAAGGCAGCCCTCTTTTATAGCCTCCTACTGTATTTCTTCACTGCTACAAGTTGACATCTCAGCTCAGTGTGCAAACCTGCACCACCCTCAAATCTCACACTCTCCCTCTCCTTCACACATCAGCAACCCACATCCTCCCACATCCTGAGCCAGACGTGCAGCTCCCAGCACAGACTGGGTTCCTGCAGCAAGCGCTGCAACTGAAGCAGCCGGTCAGCCTGGAGCCACCGGCACACACAGAAACAAGCTGGTATTAACTGGTGGGCTGAAGGTAGCTCCCTTTGTAGAGTGGTGGTTGAAGCTTAGCTTACCTAAATGCTTCCCCACACAAGGAGCTGGAAATTGCTTCTCCCACCTGAAAGTGACTCTGAGCCCATGATCACAAGAGTAATTTGTCTTGTCTGGGCACCAGCTCCAGTGCTGGGCCATTCTCACTTTCGCTGGTATCTGCTCGGAGTTTCCCTGGCTGCGATCTGTGCTCATTGCCTCTCAGCTTTTCCCTGTGTGCCTATGAGAAGGACCTGGCTCTGTCTTTTTTACCAGTGCCTATTAGGTAGTTCGTACAGCAGGTGGATCTCCCCATAGACTTTTCTTCTGTAGTTTGCACAAACCCAGATCTCTCATTCGTGTATTTCAGTGCCGTAGTCATCTGAGGACACCTCTGCTGGAATTCCTTCAGTTTGACAGTGTCTTTTGCATACGGGGGAGCTCAAACTGCGTGCAGTACTCCAGATGTCATCTTAAAAGTGCTGAAAAGAGCAAATAAGCACTTCCCTTGACCTTCTGTCTACACCTTTGCTAATGCAGCCTAGTATGCCATTGACCATCACCCCCTTAAGGCACATTGCTGACTTGTGTTCACCTTGCCTGCAAACACCAAGTATCTTGTTCACCTGGTGAGTTGGTGGCCATGCAGCCCAGTGCTGCAGCAGCAGTTGTCTGCTCTCTCACCAAGACTGGTTTTTCTGGGTTTCAATTTCCTTTCCCATGCTCTAGATGAGATACTGTCCCTTTAGCTCCTCCAGTGCGGGTAGGGTGAGGAGGGGTAAATTGTGTCTAAGAGTAACTGATGAGCTTCCCACGTCCAGTGATGCTGTTACCCAGTTCTGGATACTGATAATATATTATGTAGCTACCCAGACAATAGAGGCTATAATTAGGCATCCTATTCACACACACAAAGCCCCAGACACAGCCTTTTGAATGGAGAGTGCTTTGCAGAAAGTTTCATAATGGAGAAGAGTATCCTATAGGCTGTTCCTGTCCAGTTACATATCCACTCCAGGGCGGTCTAATTGCTATTTAACTGGAGACACAAAGCATGAGACTATTCACTGCTGCATGTGCTCCATCTCCCATTGTAGCTGTACTGATGATAGATACTTCCCTGAAGTTATGTCTTTGTCTATATAGCCCAATCCCTTCATGCTGTTACATCTGGCTGTTCAAACCTGTTGGCCATTCCTGGACTCACTCCAGAATGGTGTGCCAAGCCTTATGTCAGAAGGATGCGTTTTCTTTGCCGTTATTGTGTTGCTACAGTAGTTTATTTGGCAGCAAGAATGACAGCCACAGCGGATCACTTTAGGATGATACAGCACTTCTTCATTATATGACACTGTTGTTTTTTATAGTATCGTCTTTAATAGTGGGGGGTGGAGAAGGCTTGACTGTGTTATGATGGTCAGCATAATTCCTGAGTTGTGCTGTATAGGCCACAATATGACCTTCTCCTCATCCCCTTCCTGCTCTTGCTTGAAGCAGCAGCAGAGAAGCTGGACAATGGTGCCCAGTCTTTACCAGCTATAGATCTCCCAGTTAAGATTAGAAGAACAGCTGTCAGGTGCCTCAGAGATGTGTTGAAGGGGCAACTCTGGGAGTTGTTTCTTGGAAAAAAAGGGTGTGCTTGGGCAGCTTTTCTCGAGGTTTTAGCTGACAGAGACTCTGTAAGTATTTGCCTTCAGGGAACAGGAGGCAGATAGCCTGGATGATAAAGATGAGTCATGCTGGTAGAAAACCTCAGCAGGAGTTATATTAACGACTATGAAGACCTGGGGCCAGCTGGGAAGGCTGGATGGTCTAACTTGCTGGGAGAATGTGAAGAGAGCCGAGAGACATGATACTAGCAGGGTTACATTCTGCTAAAGGGATGCCTGCCCAGGGATGGTACAATGTTGGCTCCTTCCCTATGCAGTACACACAAATGCCAATTGAAGACAGAGACTGCCTTTCAAATCAAGAGTGTCTATGTTCAGTTAATATTTCTTTGCTCTTTTGCTCCTCTCTGAGTCATCTATTATTCTTTGTTCCTAGAGCTTCTCCATTAGGGAGTTCAGTCTTGATGATATTTGCTTTGTTTTTTGGGAGCAATTGCAATTTAAAGCTATTTGTTAGCTTGCTTTCTTCATTCAGTCCATGTATTTGACTTGTTTCTTCTTTTGTGTCTTTGTCCTGTAAGGATTCTTTTTTGCCTTGCTTCTCCAAAACACCAAATGTCATCTCCCAAACTGTTCTTTGTATGTGTGTCCTGAATTATCAACTTCCACTTATCAGACTTAGAAGCACTGTTGTGCTTCCATTCCTCTTACTGTAATTGTACTTCCTTTTTGAGAAAAAAAAAAAAAAGTTAGCTAGTGTAAGAAATGTGCTCCGTTTACAGAAGTAGAGCTGTGCCAGGAACAACTTGGGCTTTTAACTGAATCATCTGACCTTGGTTTACATGGCAATGTCCTAGGAGAATGGACTCATCTACATATTTATATAAGGACAGACATATTATTAATGTTCAGTAAAATTAGTCATAAAGAGGAAAGCACCATCCCCAAAAGTTTATAGAAATGTCAGAAGTGTATGCTAATTAAAAAAAAAAAACAAAGGAAGTAGTTTTGATGGCCTGAGAACTTATTTTTTGTATTTGAAGTGATAACTTTTTTTTTTTTTTTTTTTTTTTAGAAGGATTGCTGATAACTGAGAAACATATTTCAAATGCTAATGTCATACTGAGACAGTTCTGACCACTTAGTATGAGATGGAGCAGGCTGAGTAACTAGGCTGACATTTAAATGTGAGTGGTATTAGTGTGGGGGTGCTTCCAAGTACAGCTGTCATCGTGAGCCAGTTCCCAGGGTAGGAGTAGAATAAGAGCAGGTACCCAAATAAATCAGGATGTCAGCTCTATGATGGTGTCTCAGTCTTGAGCGCAGGTCTGATTGCCAACAGCATGCTTCGTACCTCTCTGTTCTCAGAACACTGGAGACGGCTTCTCAAATAGCTGTGTTTCCATCTGTCATGGAAACTAAGCACCACGCAGCCACCCGCTCACTCTCCCTGGTGGAATGGGGGAAACAACTGGAAGGGTAAAAGTGAGAAAATTTGTGGGTTGAGGTAAAGGCAGTTTAACAGGTAAAGCAAAAGCCGCTTATGCAAGTGAAGCAGAACAAGGGATTAATTCACTGCTTCCCAAGGGCAGGCAGGTGTTCAGCCATCTCCAGGACAGCCGGGCTCCATCACACGTAACAGTTACTTGGGAAGACAAACATCATCACTCTGAATGTTCCCTCCTTCCTTCTTCTTCCCCTGGCTTTATATACTGAGCATGACATCATGTGGTATGGAATATCCCTTCGGTCAGTTGGGGTCAGCTGTCCTGGCTGTGCCTCCTCCAAACTTCTTGTGCACCCCCAGCCTTCTCACTGGCAGGCCAGTATGAGAAGCTGAAAAGTCCTTAACTTTTTAAAAGTTTTTTAAAGACTACTTAACAACAACTAAAACATCGGTGTGTTATCAACATGATTCTCATTCTAAATCCAAAATGCAGCACTATACCAGCCACTAGGAATAAAATTAACTCTACCTTAGCTGAAACCAGGACACCATCTCCTTCCTTTCTCAGTGTGTATGCTAAGTTTTCTAAGCAGAGATACAGTCCGCTCTAATTTTAGTGAATCATCTCATCTGAACACAGATATCCTGAATATTAAAAAAAAAGATATTTGCTAGCTATTGAAAGTGCTCCTGCCCATGCAATGAATGCAGTAAACTGTGGTTATAAAGAAGAAAGTAGAACTACCTCAAACATGAGACACCACCCAACCAACATCTACATAGAAAGAAATGACATTTTGTCAATTGATTGTCGTTCTCTGAAGGGATCCTATATTCCAACAGATCTGCAGGCAGTTGTGAAACTCATGTAGGCATAAGCAATGGGAGAAACCACCTTCTATAGTGATGACCCAAAGCCAACAGAAGAAAGGCTGCATTCGTCTTTCAGGACTGGCTTGGACTTTCCTTGGCTTGGACTCCATCAATGATCCAGAACCTAACCAAGGGGGTTAGAACATGGAATAATTCACTCAGAAGGAAAAAATTCATGAATTCTTCAGTGATTGATATGTTGACTACAGTGAAAACAGCAGCAAAAGTAGCTCAGGTTTTGCAGATAATTGTATGTTTATTCAGAGTTTACTTCTAACACCTGGAATAACTGCAGAAGTTCCTGTCAGGTGTTCAAAAAAGCCTTTTCCCATTTTAAATGCATTCATGGTTCTCAAAGGTACTATACCAAAACCCAACCACCAACTCCTTTCTAAAACTCTGAATATGGTTGAAGCCCTATTTCTGACTAAAAGCTGCCTTTAAATACCATGACATCAATACTGTGCTGCCTCAAATCTTGTGATGTCAGTTACATCTGTCAAAAATTAGTATACAATTTCAGGAAAATCGAACTGGTGGTACTTCTGCTGCTGGTTTTTGGTACTTCTTGGCTTTTTCTGCCCACTCACAGAAGTCAGACACAACATGCACAGCCTTCTACTCCCATCTTTCAATTATCTTTCAAGCTTAGGCAGCTTGACAGCTTGGCAGCCCTGGAGAAGGAGGCTGGACGTTTTAACCAGAGAGAGTGGGGTGGGACCCCACTTCAAGAAATTATCTTTGCTGGAGTATAGTTAGAACTTTTAGTGAGTACAGACTAAAGTCTGAAATTAAGGAAGCTCCAAACTTTAGGCCTAATGAAACAGATCTCTCAGTGTTCCGTGAAATACTGATTTAAGAAGCTACCTGTATTTGGGGGGGGTCTCAGTATTATCTGTCAAGTAAAATAACACAATTTTATCTGTAGTGCTTCAGAATTGTTGTGAAATATTCTAGGCCAAAAGCAGAATGTCATGGAAGAAAATGAGGTTTGCTAACCTGTTCTAGATGATAATCTGATCCTGGAGGGGTTTAATACAATCATAAATTTCTATAACACCCATATCCTTCAAAGAAATGATCACTCAGAAAATTAATTTGCCCTAATGGGTCACAGAAATATTTATATTTCCTGTTCATATTTCATTACATACAGATATCTTAGAATATTTGTGTATGTAGATATATATGTATTCATGTATGTTTGTATATGGTAATTATATCTTAGAGGTGAATAGTTTCGCACTGTTTTAACAAAAAGGAAGAGCTCTTTTCTTGGTGCACGAAGAAAAGAAACCATGATAAATCAGCCCATGAAAACAAAGTATCCCAGTGCTGACACAGAAGAGATGTTTGGTTTATTAGGCAAGCTGTAGAAAGACCAAAAGAATGAGTTTTACTGTAAAGTTAGACCAGTTTCTCTCAGTACAGCTTAAGTAGTATTGTCTTCATTATCCAGTACGTACACAGCCCCTGTGTTTTGTGCTTACATTCAGGAAATTCAAATGTATATTCTAAGTGGTCATCAAAATTCACTAAAAGGAACAAGGAAGAACAATCAGCTAGAATAATTTAAAGGGTTCATTGGAATTGATCAAAAAATATATAGAGGAGGCAGCTTAATCTTTAAAGAGCTTGGGAATGTTGGTGATCATCATTTTTTTGACCATTATATTTCACAAGGGTTAAATGTATTTTGAATTTGCTGAAATGCGTACTCTTTTGTTGCATGTAAGTTTTGTCCGACCAGAAAAAGAGGAATTTGGCCATTTGTCTGGAATTCTAAGTGCTTGGTATCCTGGAAGCCCTAGTGATGTTGCCACTATACATGGATTGACTGTCCAGTGCATGCAGAAGACCTCCAGTGCGATCACAACATGAGAGTGATTGTGCATGTGTTAGTTGTATCTACTCGGGGTTTTCCTGTGCATGCTGTTCTTTCTGGTGTGAATGCCTCTGTACATCAGTAACTCCATAAATACGTCTGTTTTCAAAAGGCAATGTATGCAGGAAAAATGTGATACTTGTTTCCTCTCTAAGAAGAGTTTTATCTTGTCTACTGCTTCGCTATTTGGAAGATGAAGATATGAGCAAAGAAGGATGGGTGTACATATAAGACTGAAAATCAGGTGTGAGTATGTCCGTGCGGGTGTATTAGCCAGTGACTCAATTCCCCATATGTAAAAAGGAGATAACTTCCCTTTGTGATACCATTAATTCACAAATTAACCCAAGTGCATAAGAATCTATAGAAATACTGTGTGTGTGTCACAAAGGAGGTACTCATTTCCTAAGAGATGTCTATGGAAAACTACCTAACTACTCTGACAGCCTAATAGCTGCAGTCTAAGGAAAGTATTTTGCCAGCCTTCTCCCATTTTTCCAAGCAAGAGCACTGTGATCCAGAGTATTGAAAGGCTGTCTAACCTGAGGGGTCTGAAACAGCTGGGAAGTGTCTACGTAGAACTCCATTTGTTGACTGCTTCATTTATTAAATATTATGTAGGAACTTGCATCACCTGAGTCCCCAAAAAAATGACCTTTGGAATTCCTTTGGAATTCTTTGCACCTGCTTACTGTCACTTATTATGAACATCTTGATCTGAATTTGGCCTCCAACATAGATGCCTATATGAAACACACTAGGCTTTACAGAGAAATTATCTTCAGATATTGAAATACATTGTGAGAAGAGACTTCCCACTCAGGCGTGAATGTTCCTCACTCTCTAAATATATACAGTCATCTCAACTGTTATATACCCTACTGTGTCCTTGCAACTACGGAAAAATCATATCAAGAAGGAAATGAAAGTAAAATTTTGCAATATATAGCAATAACTACAGCACAAATGATGGCAAGAGTGTACCTTCCTGCTGTGCGTTAACTTCAGCTCTGCTGGCAGATTGACAGCAAGTTTGGAGAGATAAGAGGAAAGCAAAACAGCAAAAGAGGTTATCATTTGAAAATGGAAGTAGCAGCCTCCACTTCTTCGGGTGCAATGAAAAATGACATTAGCTTCCTCTCTGGTTTGAATGTGAAGGCAAATACTTTAATACAATAAATCGAGGACAAGAGCATGAGAGATGCTGAGAACTTCACAACTCTCTGAAGTGCCTTGTAGTGAGTCTGTCTGCAGAAGACTGATAGGATGTATTTACAAGGCAGAAAACAGTGACGAAGTAGGATGGCCTGTGACAGAGTAGGAGATAAGCTCAGTCGCCCTTGAAGCACCCGAATACTGCCCCAGCAGTCGAACAAGGGATGTGGCAGAGTGTGACCTTGCCAACAGCAAGCATCAGTTTGTTGTGGCAACAGGGCAGCTCTGAAGGCAGCCAAGGGAAGAACCTCTGTGGTCACCGTGTCCTGGCCTTTGAACCGGGACAGCTGCTCACAAGTTTTCTGTATGGAAGTTCTGTGATGAGGAGACTGTTGCCTTATGTTTAGCCTGCTACCTGCCCTGTCATTGGACATCACTTACCCATGGTAATCAGCTTGCTTTAATTTCTTCCTCTTGGGCTCCTCTTCCTCAAACCCAGTAACAAACAAATCAATCATCTTACTTGCCTATATCTTTTCTCAGATGTGAAATCTATGCCTTATATCACTTTTATGAAGTGCAGCAAGTACTATGAGTCTGGAAATAAGAGCTTAAGCTCTTAGTTCACAAACTGAGATGTCTGCCTAGCTCCAGTCAGCTAAAAGTATAGTATTGACTTCTAGTTAATGACTAGACATACCCAACAACTTGTGATCTGACTATGCTGGAGGTAGTAAGAAACTCCCCAGTCTAAGGGAGATTTTCTGTCAAGTTTTATTTCCATGAAAGAAAAGACATCCTTCTTCGACCTGCAGAAGTATATTGATTATTTTACGTTTTAAAGATGTGTGATACACTATTCTTAGTTCCTGGGGGCCCCTAGCCAACTCCATGGGGTACTGTAAAGGGAATTGCTGACAAATTCTTATTTTAAAAATCCTACAAGTGAGATTTTCAGAAGATCTATCTACAGACCTATATCCAGTGATTTTTTAAATTCGTATCTAGGCAAGGAATATGATGGGACGTAAATGAGAGTTAAGCCTCTAGCCACTTTCATATAGGCTCCAGTATGCCCTGTGTGCATGTGCCCACATTGTTCTCAGAGTCACTCTTTTTCATACGTACGGATCACCTGCTTCATTGTCAGCACATAGATATCCTCATTCTGTTCCAGAACATCCCTGGAGACACTTTAACATCAGTGGAGGTCTGCCATGTTGACACAGGAACTCTCTTTGCTGAACACTAGGAAATAAAAGGAGGTTTAGAAGAACTCAGTGACCTAGAGGGATCAGAATATTCATTCCAAACAACTATGGAAGAGCTTGAGGAAAATCAGGAAGATATTAATCTTACTTTACAGGAAACCCAGAATAATGACAACAAGAAGCAGCAGCGTAAAAAGGTGGTAAGTGGAAGATACAATTTGTCCAGATATAAAATTACAATGCATCATGGAACATGTAGATCAGCCATGAAACTGAGTGAGCAAAGGAAAGCAATGATCGTGAGACATTTGAATTACTTCTCAGAGGTGAAGAACCTCAGTGCCTCCCATTTCATGGGTTAACATCAAGTTCACAGGAAGTGAAATCCTTCTATTTGGTCAAAAGAGCCATAGTGACTGTTTCAGATCAACCAGGCCATAATATTTTTAGAAATTTCTTTACATTTTCAAATCAGAAAATTTGTATGTAGTGGATATTTAATATTTTGTAACACAATATTCAATGGAAGATTTATTTTCCAACTCTAGGAACAAACTTTTTAAAAGGGAAATAATGGATATTAGTGAGTTGTTATAGAAATATGTGAATTGTCACTTGAACAAATGTTCAGGTTTTACATGAACATAATTATTTTCATCTATAAGTTTAAATATTAATTTATCCTCCTCTCTCCAATTTATAGCAGGGAGCCGTCAGAGACATGACAGCATCATCTTTGATCTCAGAGAGCATGGCACATTTGGACATGAAGGGACGAACCAGTGCTTTGCAGTCAGAACTATCCAGCAGCGCAGAGGAGCTGGAACAGCTCTGTGACAAGCAGGACACAGCGGCCGACATTGAGCTTGAGAGGATGCGGTGGGATTTTGTGCTGGCGAAACTGAAATATGAACATGAGGATAATGAAAAGCAAAGGCTTCATGAGGAGAGAATGGAGCAGATTCATCAACAGGCAGTAAAAAGATCTGTAAGTAGGGAAAGGAAAAAGGGCTGAACACAAAAGATACTGAAACGTTCTATGTTAAGCAACTTGTAAGGTTTTGTTCTTTTGTATGTTGAGTAGTACTGTGACTTAGACTTGACTAGGTGATCTTTATAGCTTGTACACATACTTAAGGAGAATGGAGTTGAACTATGGTAACATACATTGCTATGAAATATATTGAAGAACAGCTAACTCACTATTAAATTCATGATGTAAATATCCAAGGATTTATTTTTGTTTTCCTTATTTTTCCCTTGAACATCAGAGGAAATGGTCTGAGCACCAATTTGATCTGCTTCCTGCTTCGACAGTGGGATCTGTTTCCTGGCTTGGAAACTGATCAGTTGAATGACTCAGATGAAAAATACATGAACAAATGAGTGGATTGCAGAATCTACCAAAGTAACGCAATTTTTTTTTGGCAATTAGTCAGATTTTGCAAGCCTGTGTTTTGTAGAAGTAGCTGAAGTAATCATATGTTCAGGCACAGGAGTCTGTTGTTGACAGCAGTCCAGCCCAGAATAGACCATTCTCTTTGGCAGAGTTTAGCAAATGGGACAGCTGCAAATCTTGGTTGTCTGGGCTCTTTCTCATCACACTGGCTGTCTGTGGGCCTGACTCTCCTCCAGTTTAACATGATTTATCATTGGACTGAGAGAGTAAGAAGAGCGTCTGAATCTAAATCATCAGTGTTTTAATGGGACCTGCATGTTTATCTTCTCTTGCATGTTCTGTACTCTAAATCAGGACAGTATAGAAGGATGTGTTTTACACAGTATTTGTAGCATTTGTGTGGTGGTTGTACATATGAGCTCAGATCATGCACAATAACAGCATCCAGCTAAGCACCACAGAAGCCCTGAAGTTTTCCATATGCATATGTTATTTTTTTTTCATATAGCTAATCCATAGGCCTGGATAGGATCTCACGATTATGTGAAGTAAATGCCGTTCCCATGAAATCAATGAAATTATGTCAGAGAAAGACAGATGAAGATCAGGTCCAATATATATTTGACTAAATGACTGACATGCATCTGGACTAAGGAAATGAATTACTGAATTATCTTTTTAAATTAAAACTTGAATGTTTGTCTATGAGCATGTGTGAATGTATGAAAATGACCAGGCAGTGAAAAAACACAGGCAACAGTTTGTGCTACAGATGTGGAGATGGATACACAAAAGCCTTACCCTGGGCGTGCACCTACTTCACATGAATCGCTTTGAGAACCTGCATATTCATTTTTGCAGTAATTATGAGGTCACTCACCTTAGTTTTAGCGAGAGAAAACCTAACCTGTGTTACAGATGTGGCTGGGAATGTGACACCTATGACTTAACACAGCGTAGCTGATTTGCATTCAGTTCACGTGCTGGTTTATCTCACAGCAACTTCGTATGAACCAAGTGTGCCAGAGGAGTAGGTGTGCTCAGAGAAGCACAGGGCCTGGGCGGGAGTGGAACATCTCCATGTGACATAATGCGGATCTTCTCCTTTTTCCACAGCTCAGCCAAGCACTCCAAGACCTGCTCCGGCCCACAAACCAGTACGCCTTGTTCCTATACTGCTTCATCATTATTCATGTTGTTTACACAGTAAAGGAGCTGCTCTTCTACTGTCTGCAAGCCCATTACCTGTTCTGTTTTGCTGTTGTGCTCTTTTTAATTTTCAAAAATATGTTCCAGGCTTACAAAAATAAGAAAAAACGTTCTTAAAAAAGGCAGCGTATTGTACACTTTTTGCCCCTGTTTTCACTGCTTTTTATTAACTTTTCCTCATGACACCAATCATACATGCAGGATCTCAGCTCTTGTATATGCACAACAGCCTAATTATGGAAAACTAACTGATTTCCTCAAGCAAATTGTGACAACTTTACATCATTTGACTTCATGCTGTCTCATCAATGTGTTCGACATCATTCAGGGGCATTCGTCTCTACGAATAAAGTTGTATGCAGTAAGAAATAATTTTGGAATGCGTTCTTTCTGTTTTATCTCACCTCCATGGATTAACACAGTGACTTGAGCTTACTTACAATAAATTATCTCAGAGACGTTTCAGAGTTGGATTCCTTAGCATGGAGGAATGTGCTCAGGAGAATTTAATATCCTGTTATGTGTTCAGTGCCATGCACTGAACAGACACCTCCCTTTGGACTAGGGCTGTCTCTGCCTCTGTTTGTCCCCTCTGTCCTGCACCATCCTCCGTAGTTACACACAGTTCCTATCAGCAATAGACCAGCAAGCATTCTTTATTATTTAGGCATTGTGTTTTCTGACATATCCACACTGATAAGGAATGATATCAAATGCAGCCCCAATAAAAAGGCATTTTGTCTAGTGAGGATGTGACTAGACTATTTTTCTACTCTTTCAGTCATACAATACAGGATACTTCCAGCAGAGAAAAGGTGAAGAGTCATCTACCATATGGCATGTCCGGTTAGAGTGAGTGCAGTCTTATCAACCTTCTAGTGTCATTAGAATCAGAGCATAACTCGCCCATATGTGCCCGTGCACATCTTACTCTGTTTTATATAAGTCTTGTCTCAGTCTGCCTTCTCTTTCCATTGTGTTCTTAACAGTAAAAAAAATCTAAATAGTATTTGATAGTCAGGCTGGATATGAAAAAAGAAAAAAAAGAAACATTCGGGTCAGGGTGAAATGAATGTAGTCTAGCCCCACTCAGGTTATCACATGTCTGTGGTAAGTCTGACCTCAGTCATTGTGATAGTCTTTGAGCACCTGAGGGGCGATGTGGTTCCAAAACCAATGCTACGTACCAGGCTGGCTGAATCAAGGCAACAGAGAAACGAGTGTCTCAGATCCAGGTGTAGCGACTGGGTAGTTTCCTGACAGTGCAGAACGAGTGCAGAGTGCAAGGTCCTCTCGCATTTCCACAGCCTCTGTGTTTCGGAAGCAGTGGAAGCTTATAAGGAGGGTCCACTGGACATTTACGTAAAAACTTGCAGAGGATTGAAATGAACGATGACATAATCTTCCTGAAAGGACATTTAACCAGGTAAAGCAAGGTTGCTGGCTATAGGTGTGATCTACGTATGCAGATTTAGATAACTAGATCAACCAAAACTAAGTAATTAAATAAAAGCTTCATCCTGGCTGCTGTTCCCGTTTTGCAGAAAAAATGACCACTAGCTCTCACTGAAATCCCAGGCTCACTCGGTCACTTTGGGATTTTTGTGGAAGGTAGTGATTCAGCTTTTATTTTTTTACATGACTTAAGAGTAAGCCCTGTAAATAAACTGCTTTCAAATCTGCGTTTTTCTCTCACTGAAATAATAAGAATGTCACCCGGACAGCTGAGAGAAGCCTGTGTTTTGTTTTCTGCTGAGTCTGTAAATGCTTCTTGTAGATAACATGTATATAAACACGGTTTGCAATAGCACAAGCAACTTCAAATACTTCTCTTTATTGTTTGTAACTCTTGGGTTTTAATCAACAGGAAAGATTATATCAACCTGCATTTAATATTGCTAATTCAAATGGCAGCTAGACTTGGTCAGAGATGTCAGACCCTGCAAGTTCCAGAATACAGAGTCTGCACAGAAGCATTCGTTTTAATACTCATTCACTACTAACTTTTAGGGAGGATCAGAAGGAGTTGGTAGTCTTTTGCATTTTGTTCACTGTATACAGTGAATATAGTAGTCACCATACACATGTTTCAAACACACCAATATCCCCAAATCATAAATTCAAGGATAAAAATAGGTTAGCCATTCCCTGATAGGTGCTCTCTGTGCCATTCAGGGTACCTGTGCTATGCTTTTAAACTTATTCCCACATTGCTAGGAGCTTGGGTTTGTGTTTGGTTTTGTTTGTTTGTTTGTTCGTGGCAATTTCTGCATAGCTGCGTAACTTCTGGGAGTTGCAGCTCAGAAAATTGTTGAAAATAATTGTTGATAAATCCACGAGAAGTAGCAATACAGCAAAGAACAAAAAATCAAAGCTCCTCCCTAACTGTTTTCAGGTCCTTCTGAGTTTTGATCATCTCTTGCCCTTCACTGAGGTGTCTAATACACCCTTTGGGTTGCCTGGCTGTGCCGCACACCCTTACTTTACAGCAGTAGGCACACTCACCACAAAGTCTATGGTTTCCTGTGAAACCACAGGAAACTTGGCGGTTTCAACTATTTTAAGCCTAAAAGTATGCAATATTTTACAGAGGGTTTGATTTCAAGAGTTAACCACAGCAAGTAAAAAGAGCTTTCAACCCTCAGGGTTGTAGCATAAAGCTATTCTAAAGTTTCAGAAGCCACTACGAAGAACCCCAAATTAAGAACCAAGAAAATATGATTCCCATGGGTTTTGGCAGCTAACTTGGATTTATAAGTATCTGAGCACGGAATTACTGATATTGGCAAAGCAGGTTTTCTAGTGCACTTAGTAGTCAAGGCTGCATTTCACAGCATTTACCATTCTCCCAGAGGAAGGCTGGCTGCACCAAGTGAAAGCGCAAACGTGGAAGTGAAAGGACAACACCAACCCACCAGATAACCAAAACTTGTTTCGTGTTTCACAACTTCATTCTGGGGTCCTCTAGCCAGAAACTTTTCTAAACTTGAAACTGGGGGTTTTTAGAAGGCTGCAAGCTCAGCTTTGTTGCAAAAAGTTTACAGAGGCTCTTTTCAGTTAATTGGTGGCTTCAGACCTCAGGTTTACGTTTTGAGACCAAGATGAGCTGCTATCTACACGTGGGCTTAACAAACCTAATTAAAACTTTCCTCCTCCCGCTCTTTTTTTTTTTCTTCGCTACAGTAGAATGCAAAGGAGATGAGATGAGGTAAAGGGCAGTGCAGCAGAAACGAAGATCTTGCCAGAAGATCGCCCACTGTTTTCACTCCCAACTCTGCGCAGCTCAGCAGGTCAAAGGAGCCCCAGCTGAAAGCGTTTAAGCGCATCAGTGCGACCCTTCGCTTCCAGCCGAGCAAAACCCCACCGAGCCGGAGCCTGTCGGCGTTGCGAGAGGGCGGGACCGGGCCAGCACGCCCTTTTCAACGTGTGTCTGATGCAGCAGCTCCCTCGGCTTGCCGGCGAGCCCCGGGTGGCCCGGGGGTGTCCCGGGACTCACAGCCGCGGCTGCCCGGGGAGCAGCGGCTCCGCGACCCCGCGCCGGGCGGTGCACCCGCCCCAGGGCAGGGCAGGGCGGGCTGCTCCTCGGGGCAGGTTGAGAGCACGGGGAGTGGCAGCCCAAGGGACATCAGTGGCCGGCCCTGGGAGCGAGGGACAAAGAAACCTCGGAGAGCTTCAGTACAAGGCAGGGGTGAGTGGTATGAACCCTTCTACAAGAGGAATTGGGGTGGGGTTTCATCCTCTGGAAAGTATGATATTAATTTTACTTACTTGCACCTGTGCAATCCCAGAAGAAGCGTTGCTCAGATAGAAAAGCCTGTAATAATTTGCGAAGAATGATCTGCAAGTTGCAGTTACGAGGGGTGAGGTGGGATAGGAGGAGAAAAATAAGTTGTTTTTTGCTGGACCACAGCAGTGTCCCAACTGCTCGGCAGTACCTGCATGCTCAGGTGTGTTCCCTGGCTGGCACAGGTGGGGAAAGAGGAGGTCAATAAAGCTGGATGGTGGGACTCCTGTCCCCCCTGGTTTTATGGAGAAGTTTGTCTGTGGCAAAGAGTTAGGTGCAGTTCTGCTAGTTGGGTTGCTGTTGCTCTAGATTGGATGCTTTTGCTCCAAGTCTTTTTGTGACTCGTTTAAAGGCCAGTACCACGCTTGTTAGCAGTCACAAGCAGCCAGCTTCTAGGCATGCTGTATGCACTCTGGAGTTTGGGAGAAGTGGGGAGAAGAGACTTTTGGGTGGTCTGATATGCCTTTTTAGATTAGCATAAGCTCTGCTATAGATGCTCGAATTCCTGCCTGCTGCCTTTAGCTTTATAAACTGCTTTGTAAATCTTGTGGAATGAGGTAGGCTCCCAGTTGCATCACAGCTGTGGGGATGACTCCCTGATGTACAAAACTAGGGTGTCAGAAGCGTGTGGTTTTGTATGCAAGTGGCTGGTCCTTCCCCTGCAGTGGTGGGAGGTGAGGCCTGGCTGGGTAAGCGCTTACACCTGGGATGCTACTGATCGCAGCCAGGTGTGGGCTCAGCCTCCTTAGAGGAGTCTCACACCCTAAATCCCAGTGCTCTTTATCATCTTCCATTTTCTTTCCAAGGACCTAAACCATTTAGCCTAAATTATAGTAACGTTCTTGAATTATCCCTTTGTCTTGGCTTTTCTTTGAAAAATAAGGTGTTGGTGGTGCTGTGGTTAGGCTAATTAACTCTGCACTTTTGAGATTCCTTTCTTCTTGTTTGGAGCTTGGGAACTGTAGTTGCTTAGTTCTTCACAGACTCTGCTTTTTTCAAACTATTTGAAATACCCAGCCTTGAATGGGTCTTACTGAAATAGTCATTTGGCTTCTTAAAAGCTATGGGCAATTGATACATGTTGTTGCTTTATTGTTGTGAAGAGAATTTTAAAAGCCTGCCTCGATGCTTTTGTCCAAGGACACTACCATGTAGATAGCTTCTCTGCTGCAGCCTGGTCCGACTTTCACTGGAACTAGTGAAAATCATTGTGTTAACCTCAGTGGTAGTTGGGTTAGCTGTTCTTGCTTGCAGAAGAACTGAAGAGTAGAGGCTGATAGGATAGTACAGCTGTGAAAGTCTCATTACAGCAACAAACCTTTCCAGGTATGTGCACTGGGCAGCAACTTTGATCAGAGTTGTTTGGCATTTCCCAGATGTTCTTCTGTTGGCAGCAGAAGCTGGTGGAATGTTTGTGAGATTTTTGAGTAATTCATTGAGGGCAGCAAGAAAATAGGCCCTTGTTTGCTTTCTTCTGCAGCCTTAAAAATAACAGTAAATAATCTTAATTTCCACTAAGACATCTTTTCCCCTGCTTTTTTTTTTTTTTTTTTTTTGTGTTTGTGTTCTGCCTTCAAAAGTCTTATTGCTGTTGTGGGACTTTTGATATCCATGTGGGTTAATCTTACTGGAGAAAAAAAATTGAGTGTGCAACAAGTGAAATTAATGAATTTGGACTTAAATGAAATTGTTCACCGGCATGAACAAAGATGCTTCATGTGAATGCTTGGGAGAGAGAGACATAAAGAAAAAGGATGAGGCGGGTCTCTAAGATGCAGAGAGTGATTTTGGTTGAAGGAACAGGATTCACTGGATTCTCTGACTGGGGTGAACAGGTCTGTGGTCTTTGCCATCTGTGAGGTGAAAGCAGATGAATATCACAGCTATTGAATGTGATGATGTGCACCTGGACTAAGGGTCCTTAGGAGGACATTCATGTACATGAATCAGGATCTTGTTACTTAGATAATTTGAAGTAGTACCGTGCCCACAGCTGTTCTTCCAGCCCGAGTTTGGTGTTTCTCCAGTGCTCCTGAAGGACAGTCTGTGTCTGTCCCCAGTGCGCTGCTGCTCTGCATCGCTCCAATACAAGCACTGCTGCCCTGGTCTTCAGAGCTCTGGGTGCTGCTTCCTCCACCTCAGCTGGTGTCTCTGCCATCAGCTTTGGTGTAAGCAGAGATAAATGGCTTGTAGGACTTGGGTGATTTCCAACCAGGTTGTCTTCTGAGTGCAACCACCCAAAATGCGGTGTTTATCCAGGCAACCACCCTCAGTCAGCTGCTGCTTAGGCTGGAAGTACCAGTGTCAAAATGACGGGTCTAAAGCATGGAGGGGTTGGAAGCAGTGGGAATTAGTGGGAAGTTTTGCATCTTTCTGTAAGCTAGTCTGCTCACTGGCAAAGAAAGAAGGTGCTGGGCTGTATTTTGGGACTGACTTTTCCAGATGGCCTTCATTAGTGATTTGAAGACAGGTAGAGCTGACCTTGGTCTGGCATAATTTTCTATCCCTAATTATTTAGGTAGTAAAGACTCAGAAGGAAAAGCAGCGAGCAGGACTGGTATAGTTTAGTTGGATGGTGTGTTTTGGTTTTGGTGCTGCATTGTCTTTTGTTTATTGGTGTGTTGTTTGTGTTCTTTTTTGTTTTTTTTTTTCTTTGTTTAAGACCAGAAGAACCTTTGTTATATAAACTGCAAATATTTTAATGATTATTTTTGCTGTGCTAGTATTTGGTCTTGCAGAGTCTGTGTGATTGCCTCTCATCTTGATCTTACTCAGAAGCAAGGAGAAGCGTTGTTGACTGCTGTAGAATTTATGGTGTATTTGAAGATGAGCATTTGCTTAGCTGTGTACTGTTTCGTTGAACTGGACCCATGTGCAGAATGCTGTCTCTTTATGTTATATTATTTGTAAAGGGGAAATAGTATTTCCCTCCTCTTTGAAGCTTGGAGGAGGCTAACCTGTAAGTTCTGAGATGTATCCAGTTGTGGATTTTTTCGGTGGATGGCGCTATTGAAACACCAAGCTGCTTAGATACGTATGGTCAAATGGGGCAGAAAACAGGTGTAACAGTAATTCCCTCTGTGAATCATCCCTAGTCCAAGGCTGCCCTCTCTTGGAGATATCAGTTGCTGCACTGGGCATAGGGGTTTCCAACTAGAGTCATCCTTGCGTCTTTGCTTTCTAGCTGACCCTTGTTTTTACATCCCTTTTAAAAATGTTGGTTCTCTTTTTGGTGGTAAAGCTAGAAAATTTCAAAGTAATTCAAGGCACTTGCTGCTATGTTCAACCCAAGGTAGGCAGCTGTTGTCTAGGTGAATTTTTTTTCTTCTTCTCCCCTCCCACCTTCCTTTAGAAACAATGGAGGTTGATCGAAGATCAGAAATAAAATAACGTTTGAAAACATTTGCTTTAAATATAGCAAGGGTAGGGTTCCAAGTCACCAAAGGGATGTAGGTGACCAAACCTCACTGAGTTTTTGGAGGGATTTCAACATCCAAGTACCTCAGAAATCTTGCCCTGCGCTGGTATGCAGGGTTGTAAATCTCCTAGCTGATGATATATGATTTTGAATTTTATTCTACTTAAGGTTGAAAGTAACATCTTTTTAGTAATCTGAGCAGGTCAACAAGAAAGTATATGGATTAAAAGATGTCTTTGGCTAAAGTGATGCTGAAATGTTTTAGATTTAGCTAGACTGGCAAGTTAGGCTGGTAGACCTGTTTATTCGGTCTCATTCTGGTGCCTAGGATAGTAAATGTTTATTTTATTCATCTGTCAAGTTTAAAAAAAAATTCTCCCAGGTGATTTAAGGTGACATAAACTTGGTGTGGTTGGTTCATAGAACACTCTCTTATCTTGCCATTAAAGTCTGTCTTGATAGCCTTTGGTGAGGAGCTACTTGTTTGTTTTAAGGAGAAAAACATATTTTAACATGTCTGCTGTCCTGGGAGCTTATTCATTTTATTTTATGAAATGCTCCCATGGAACCTGATTTTTGTTTGTTTGTTTGTGGTTTTTTTTGTTTGTTTGTGTTTTTGTTTTTTTTTGGTTTTGTTTGTTTGTTTGTTTTTGTTTTGCCATTTCATAGAATATCATGAGGCCAGAGGGAGAGATTCTTGCCCTGGTCCATGTTCGTGGCCAAGCCAAATATGCCTTTGACATTGAGAGTAAACCAGCAGATGGAAGACAGGCAGGCCTGCAGAAGGGGGGCAATCCAGAGCAGTGCCGTAAGCAGCTCGCTAAGACTATGACAGCTTAAACTGGTTTTCAGGGATATCTTCTCGGAGTGAGCCTACCTGCCTTTGGTTTGAGAACTGCAAAGGGTTAAATTACCTTCTGGCTTGTCTGGGCTCATGTTACATGTCACTTGTTAATGGAATACTGCGAAACTGGAATCTTGTGTCAGTGTCTGGCCTGGACAAGGATTTGACTGTCACATGTTCCCAACAGTGTTCTTCAGCTCACTGAATTGGTATCTGTTTTAGATTCTGCTACAGCAGTTCCAATGGAGAAAATGCTTTTTCTTTCCTCAGGAGAACAAGAAAATTAATTCATTAACTCTTGTTGGCTCACCAAAGTTGTAGCATCCTTCGAAGATGTCCGGTTAAAAAAAGAGTATTCTGAATTTCTGTCTCTGACAAGGATGAAATAAGTTATTGTATCGTCTGTGTTCTTCCTGTACAGTGAACAAACCTTCTGTCTGTCAAGATTAGAAAATGCCTGGCTTTGGTTCTGTTTGTGCAAGCTGATGTTTGAGAATGTTCTCCTGTGATGGGGGAAGCATGTTCTTTCCAGAGCCTGCAGGGGGTAGAAAATAATTACAGCCTCAATCCTTTATTCAGAGGTGCTGAATTTGTAGCTGCTCTTCTAGCAGGAGTTTTAAGAGCATGCTTCCCTAAGATGCTTTAGGCTTTAAGCTAAAGCGGAATGAATCTTTTAAGATCAGTTGTTCTCCCAACACTTGGCTAACATCAGAATTGTAACAAGTGCTGTTCTGCTTGGATCCAGTCTAGAGCTGCTGCTGCAAGATTTGGCTTGGGTTTTGATTTTGTGTGTGTGATTCAGTTGCTTGTAGCTACCATGGTATTTCAGCCCAGAAAACGGAAATAACTAGCTAGCCAGTTATCTATAGTGTTTAACACATCTCACTGCGTTTTAAATATTAGGACAGCCTTCAGTGATTTATATAGAGATATTTGGTGCTGTTCTGATGTTTTTAGAGCCCAGGGTTGCGGCTTCTAATCTGTGACATCCCTGTTTCAGGTGAGGCATAAGGCTAAACTTATTTTTTTTGTCTCCCCTTTCTTGCTGGAGGGGAAAACCAGCAGCACAGGAAGACTAGTGTGTCTTTTAGCATCTGCCTCACTGAGGCGCTGGGTCTGATATGGCTCTGTCGAAGTCCTTCTTTCTCCAGTGTCCTCTGCAGCTTGACATGTCCCTGCTCCTCAAATAAGCTGAGAAGGAAGGAAGGAGGAGGCATGGCCCCATCAAGCAAAATTTCACATACTGTCCAAGTAACTTTTTTTTACTCTTGCCCTTCCAGCACTGAACCTCTTGTGTGACATTTGTTGCTCTTCCCTCTGGGTGTCATTTTTCATTCACAGCCCCAGTAACTCTCTTTGGGGTTAACATCTCAGTCTCCGCTGTTCCTCCACATCAAGATCCAATTTCACATAAATACAGATGAGGACAAGGAAGCAGCAGTCTAATAGGGACCACAGCTGAGTGGGGTGGAAGAGTGGCAGGGAAAGACTGCTCTGGGAGACACATTGAAGGGCAGTGCATTGCCTTGTTCCCTTTTGCAGTGCAAGGGCAACATGTAGGTGCTTTTGACCTCATGAGGAGTAATGTCTTCACAGCCTCCTTCATGGTGATGGGAGAGAGCATCTTACAGGGTTGGAGGGCAGTTTGGTTGGCCAGTGATGAGCTGGCTCCTGTGAAATGTTCCCCTTGGCTTCACTGCCTTCAGGGGCTGTACAGAAGGTTTCTGTCGTGATTTGGAACTGCAGCATTTCCCATCCAAGAGAGCAAGTGAGAGAGATCCAGTGTCAGTGCAAAGACTGTGTGCTTTTTGTGTGTTGTGTTGTTCGTGGTTTGTTTGCTGAGATGTTGGGTTGTTTTGTGGTTTGTTTTTTTTTTTTCTTTTTTACAAGAGCTCAGTTTTTCTTGCCTTGTCGAGGTGTGGTTTTTTGTTTGTTTGTTTTTAATTTGATGACCTATTTTGATATCAGACTTCAGGTAAAACACACTGGAATATCCTAAGCCAGTATCTTTTACAATCACGTTTCACGCATGATATAGGCAAAAGACTTCCAAAGAGCGGAAATCATTTGGTTTTCTCCCTCATTGTAGCCTCTGTCCCCGTCTATTGGTGAGACAAGATGCCAAAAGAGGAGCAGAGCTGATGATGTTTGAATCCAGTTGATCTATGAACCGTTCTCCTCCTGGTTTACCTACTACAATGAGCTCTGCTTGTCCCATCCATTGGAGTCTAGGGTAAGAAAGGCTGTTTGCAGGGAGCTGTGGAGAGCCACATCTGTGCTGGGTGACGGGCTGCTGCCAGCCAAGAAGCGTCCTGGCGAAGTTCTGCCTTTGCACTCCCCAAATGGGGCATGAATTTGAACATAGTTCATCTTCTCAGCTGCTAATTCTCAGGAAGTCAGTTGGAATGTTGTTATCAGAGAGATTTCCCCTGTGTAAAATCTGATTGAAATTGGCTAACAAATAAAATAGTAGCAGCAGACAAGATGAACAGACTGTAAAAATATACTTTGCTTTTTAAGCAACTGAGAGGAAAAAAAAAGAGAAGAATACAGAGATCCAATTTTTTTTCTCCTTTTTTTTTTTTTCTCCTATACTGGAAGTTAGCTGAGAAGTTAAAACCATTTGACTCTCTTGACGTGTAGAAAAATGCAGATCCAAGACTGGAAATTTGTGGGAAAGGTGGAGCATCCTCTTATCTGCTTGGCCTCTGAAGCCGTTCCCCAAGAGGTGGCAGTCTTTGCTAGCAGGAATGTGTTGCTCTCTGGCAGAGGGATGATTTTCCTTAAGGTTCACTCTGGTTTGTATTCTGCATTGCTTGGGGTGTTTTTCTCTCCCCTCCTCCCCTATAACCTTTATCTTTAAGACCAGCAGCCTGTGTATTTGACAAATATTTGTCTAGCACTGTAAATGCACACAGACTTAAAAATGACCTTTGAGTTAAACCAGAGCAGATTCCCACACAAAAAGGAATTAGTTTTAGTTAGTTTTTTTTCTTAAGCTGTATAAACATAAATTATTAGAATGCATGCTATGAATGTTTCATTTCTGCATCTGTGGCTGGACTTCCACAACTCTTAAAAATCTTGTTCCTAAAGACTGTACTAAAGGCCTGGACCTGTGCACTCCAGTTATAAGCAAGGTTTCCTGACTTCTCCAGTGTTTGCTTGGGTTTTGGGTTAGAACCAAAGGACTTGAAGATGTCCCTGTGTCATAATTCAGACCCTGTGGAGCCAGCACTCTCTGCTTACTGATGTGGTTCTGGCAGGGCTGTGTTTTACTTCCCTACCTGGACTCTACAGCTTCACAGACAGAGTTTTTCCTGAGCCACTGCTGGGTCCGATGGCAACAACCAGCCTGTGGATCCTCCTGTGAGATCAGGACAATGAGGTCCATCCCCTGGTGTTTCCATCCTCTCACCTCCCCCCGTCACATCCTTATACACATGATTTCCTCGTCTCCTTCTGTAGTCTTGTCCCTGGAGAGGTCAATGAATCTAAGGAAAGGAGTGGAAAATGTCTGAAGCAGCAGCTAATTCTGTCTTTCCATTTGGGGACAGAAATGCAAGCTTATCTCCTGGGACACTCTCAGAGGCATGTGCTGGTTGTTAGTTAAAAAAAAAAACCAAAACAAAACAGACTTTCCAGAATGGATCTTTTGCACTTAGGAGCCTCACGACTATATTTCAGATCCTTTTGAGGCAGGGCTAAATTAACAACAGTATTCTATGGACAAATTCAGTGGGACTGAACTGTTTCTACTGTGTGGGCACCCTAAAGTAGCTTTGTTTTTACAGCATGAAAATTTCTGTGTCTGTCTGGTTGGAATAAAAGAATCTTCATATGAATAAGTATCCAAGTTGGCATGGTACACTTAGAAGCTTTATTTAGCAAAGCTGTTATATCATATCAGTGAGTCTGTTCTAGGACTATCTTCTCTTTTTAAAAAAAAATTTAAAAAAATACGAGTGAAGGTAAATCAGATTTGTTACCCAATATTATATTACTTAGAATTAAAACCTGGGTTTTGTTTGATGTATTGTGTTGTTTCTTTATTTGTTTTTTTCTTAAGAATATGTTTGTCTGCCAGACCATGAGCAATTGACAAGTGCAAAATCCAGATACTCTCCTCACTACTGTTTTTTTGGAAGAGCCTTTGGTTCTGCTGTTGCCTGCATTGAGGCTTCACACCATGGGATAAGTAGTTAAAAGCTAACAGCATGGAAAAGGGCTAAGGGGAGATCCACATCAGAGAAAGTAGGTTACAGTTAGAGAAGATTCACATTGGAGGAGTGGTGGTTGTCAAAGGCACTGAAGAGCTTCTGTGCAGCAGCAGAAACGCTTGGGACTCCCTTTCTTGGGAAATAAGCCACTGAGAGAGGATGGGCAAAAGCCTTTTGATGTCACAGGGAAGGAAAATAGAAAAAAGGAATTAGTTGTTTGCTAATATGAGATCCAGGGGACATGAAAACTTTTAGTGGGTTTGGGGTTTGAAGTAGGGGGCGGTGGCTTGTAAATGTCCAGCTGTTGGGCACAGGCTGGAGGTGCCAGAACTTTGTGTGGGCTCATGAGTTCTGGGTCTAGAATCTCACAGGAGACCTGTGAATTTTGTTGACCCTGGCAGAATGATCTGGTGAGGTGTTACTGCATGCTCACGCTAGTCTTGTGTTGTGTTTTGTTTTGTTTTCCCCAAGCATCTGGTGTTTGCCAGTGTTGGAAACAGGCTAAGCTAGGCTGCAGAGGCTGGGGTGGCTGAAAGATGGTCCCATCCGCTATGAGTGTTGTGATTTTTAAATAGCATCAGCACTAATTTTCACACAGATGAGAACAAGCTTGAAAGTCAAATTAGTACAGTCTTTAATGGTTTTTCTTTTTAAGCAAACACAATTTCTAAACTTTCCTCCTTTTAAAGAAATACTTCACGCATGTAATAGGGAATTAGATGATCTGGATTATTTCACAATCGATGTAGAATTAGTTTTCCCTTTTTTACCGTTCCCCCCCTTTCTTGGGTTGGCATGCTGCAATTCCTCACTAGGGGCCAGATTCTGGGAGATGAATATCCCAACTCCCACGGAAAGTTTCCTGGAGGCATTTGGCAGAGGAAAAAACCACAACCTTTTCTATTAGAGAGATTTTTTTTTTTTAACTGATTACATTCTGGAGCACTTGTTTTGGTCATGTCCTGATTAAACAAACACACACAACAAAAAAACCAAACCCCAGGTAGCTGGTTCCTGCCTTGTGGATAGAAGTTCATTGCAGAGAATTACTTAAATGGAGACAAGCTGCCACTGTCATTAAAGTCATTCATGAAGAGTTTCTGTTTAAGTTTTTTTGGTTTTTTGTTTTGTTTTTTTTTTTAAACTCTCCTTTCTTTCCCAGTTAAATAAATTTGTTTATTTTTGTCAGCTGGCATTTGAGACCCATTGAAAGACTGGAAACAGAGCTGGTTAGGTACTGTCTAAGCTTTCCAGGGTGGTGGAGTGTTCAATAGTTTTTGTCCCTAAGGTTTTTGGTTTAAATTAGATGAGAATGTCCCTTCTTTATAAAAAAATATATATATATATATCCAATAGTAAACTAGTGCAGCTATGTGTTATGAGACATTAATAAAGTTACATAAATATAAATATTTTTGTTATATTTCTATAATCTACTAGGAAATAAATGTCCTAATCACATAAGGAAAGGAATGAATGTTAAATGCACATTGCTTCAAAATAGATCTGGAGTTTTAGTTTCTTTGGATCTCTGTTGCAAAGATGTTTGGATCAAAGCTTATTTCTTTAATGACAAATAAATTGCATTAAACACAATTATATGCCTTTCATGAAGATTCAAAGACAGAGCTTGTTAGCCATGCAAATATTTTGGCACATGCATTACAGGTTTCTTCTGGGCTGGGCAACTTCTAATTTAATTTAATAAATGAGTGGGGGAGAATCATTTATAATAATAAAATCACTGTTTCAGAAGAAAAGAGTAGGAGCTTGTTTATTGCCTTCAGTGGGCTTTAGATCAGAAGGAAAATTATCAGAGTTATCTCTAATGCCCTTAAAATTATTGTAATAAACTTCCTTTTCTTCTCTTCAGTACCCATGTGGAAAATCTGGTAATCTCTGCTAATTTTGAGGCAACAGTTTCCCTGACTTTATTAGAGGTTTTCCAGAACTGTGTTAATGAAACAATGAGACATGACAGGTTGGGTGTTATGGTCCAATAACAATCTGCCTTGGAGGTTAATGGCACTTGGCTCGCAGCCTCCTGGTAATAGGCAGCATGTGCACGAACTGCCCAGGTGTAGTGTTATTAATTCACTTTGGTTTACTCCACGCTGTGTGTGCATCATCGACATATTTGGCCCTTTGTGCTTCAGCCCCAATGTAGCCTGGTGTTTGAGGAGAACAACAAGATTTTCACAGAATTATCATAAAATGGTTTAGGTTGAAAGGGACCTTAGAGGGACCTTAAAGACCATCCAGTTCCAACCCCCTGCCATGTGCCACTCAACCAGGTTGCTCAAAGCCCCATCCAGCCTGGCCTTGACCATTTCCAGGGATGGGGCATCCACAGCTTCTCTGGGCAGCCTGTTCCAGTGCCTCACCACCCTCATGTGAAGAATTTATTCGTGGTATCTAATATAAATCTACCCTCTCTCAGTTTAAAGCTGTTTCCCCTTGTCCTATCACTACACTCCCTTGTAAAAAGTCCCTCTCCAGCTTTCTTGTAGGTCCCCTTTGGGTACTGGAAGGCTGCTATAAGGTCTCCCCAGATCCTTCTCTTTTCCAGGCAAAAAAGCCTCAACTCTCTTGGCCTGTCTTCATAGGAGAGGTTTTCCAGCCTTCTGATCATCTTCATGGCCCTCCTCTGGCTTCCTTCCAATAGGTCCATGTCCTTATGTTGAAGGGCTCCAGAGCTGGATGCAGTTCCTCAGGTGGGGTCTCACCTGAATGGAGTAGAAGGGGAGAATCACCTCCCTTGACCAGCTGGCCGTGCTTCTTTTGATGCAGCCCAGGATACAGTTGGCTTTCTGGGCTGCAAGTGCACCTTGCCAGGTCATGTTGAGCTTCTCGTCAACCAACACCCCCAAGTCCTTCTACTCAGGGCTGCTCTCAATCTGTTTTCTGCCCAGCCTGTATTTGTGCTTGGGATTGCCCCACCCATGTGAAGAACTTTCCACTTGGCCTTGTTGAACTTCAAGGTTCTCCTGGGCCCACCTCCCAAGCCTGTCGATGTCCCTCTGGATGGCATCTCTTCCCTTCAGTATGTCAACTGCACCATACAGCTTGGTGTCATCATCAAACTTGCTGAGGGTGTACTTAGTTCCACTATCCACATCCAAAGACGTTAAACTGCACTGGTCCCAATACTGACCCCTGTGGAATACCACTGATCGCTGATCTCCGCTTGGACACCGAGCTGTTGACTGCCATACTTCCAGTGCAACCATCCAGCCAATTCCTTATTCACCGAGTGATCCATCTGTCATATCCACGTTTCTCCAATATAGAGACAAAGATGTCATGCAGGACAGTGTCAAATGCTTTGCAGAAGTCCAGGTAGATGATGTCAGTCATTTTGCCAAATAGAAGTAGAGCATCTCAAAATAGGGACTTCTTTTAAAAGATCTGTTACCTTGTGGTGTGCAGGGAGCTAACTTCTGGGGAGGGGCAGGAGCAGAGCCGGTGTGAGAGGAGCCATCCCTGCCCTCCCTGGGCAGCAGCCCACCCAGCACAGTGGTGCCACGCTCCAGCTGGGCAGAGTTGTGCTTTGGTGTCCTCTCCCCGCACCCTGCGCTCCTCGGGAGGCTGTAGACTGGGCTATGCCACTTGTGCTACATGTCTTGTGAGAGCTTCAGCCTTGAGGATGAAGGGGCTGAGATGCCATGGGAAGTGGGTGGGGGCACAATCTGCTCCCAGGCCTCCCTCCTCCAGGGATTGGGGGATTTACAGGTGAATTTGGTTCAGTGGTGGGGTGGGAAGGAGCAAGGCTGGAGGCAGCAGCAGAGTGGTGCAGGATTGCGTGAGGCAGCGGACGCTCCTAGTGATGCTGATGTGGTGGTGGCGTATGCACCAAGGCAGGATGTGCTCACAGATGTTACGCTTCTTGGTACTTGAATGAATGTTACTGCAAAGAGAGCTAACAGCGTGTGACCGCTGAATAACATACATGTAGTTAGCTCAGACCTGGGAGAGAGGAAGGAACATTTTGTGGAGCTGAGGTGTGCTGTGCTCCTTCTGGAAGAAGAAGCAGCCCAGAGGCTTAAGAACAAACCATATATGTAATTTCCTTAGGTTACAATCCAAATCCTCCTCTAAATCCTTCTGCTATAGTAAAAATAAGAAAACTGAAACCAAACCGCCTACTTATTATTGCATTAACAGAGCCAAACAGGCCCAGGGGTATGAAATAGAGCAGAGTACGTATGCTGCTGGGTGGGAATGACGCAGATGCTGCTCCTGAATGAGACACCACCAGCTGCAACTCTGATTCTGTGAGTTGCTTAACAGAGCTGAGCGCTGCCCTGCATCTGGTAGAAAAGGGCCCAGAAGAGCAAATTCAGATCTGATCCTCACCGTATGAATTTTGCTTGTGGGTTAACAGGCTTGGGACCCCAGCATTCACTTCAGACACTGCCCTTGTGTTCACACTGAATATGTAGAGAGTGAATATTTCTGTACTTTGGATCAGTTGCTTAACTATGAATCACTTCCAGGGTGAAATGCTTCCACTGTTCAGAGGCAGGAGGATACAATCATAGAATCATTTCAGTTGGAAGAGACTCTCGGGATCATCGAGTCCAACTATAACCTAACTCTAGCACTAAACCATGTCCCCAAGAACCTTGTCTACACAGCTTTTAAACACCTCCAGGGATGGTGACTCCACCACTTCCCTGGGCAGCCTGTTCCAATGCCTGACAAGTAGTGCTGTATATTTGGATTGGTGTTTCTCTAGCAAAGTGATTTCTTCTTGAGCTATGTTTTCTGTTTAATTAGTGTTTTAAATGGGAGTTTTTCTTAGTAACTGTATAACTAGATTCCATGGTGATGTTATCCAGTTGTAAAAATAGCCTCTTGCATGGAAGGAGAAACCACGAGTTTATAGCGCAAAAACAAATCCCTTAAATCCTATCTGGAAAACAACGGACAACCAAGTTGGAGTGAAGAATGTTAAGATATTGTCATTGCTGTGTAATTCCTCCTGGCCCCACTCTTTCTGCTGAACTTGCAGTTCCTGAAAAGAGTGAAGGTGCTGCTCCTGGGAGGTTGCTGCTGCTCCCTTCTGCAGATGCACCCATCTGAAGCGGTGTGTCTCCAGGAGAGCAATGTCCGCGGTGTAACCACGTGGAGCCCAGGTGTGCTGTGGGACGGAGGGGCTCAGGAAGCCAGAGCTCTATTTCTGGCTCTGTCAAGGACCTGGTGTGTGACCTGGGGAAAGGCACTTTGCCTCTCCCTGCCTGCCTTGCCTTTCCTGTTTATGCAGCCTGCACGCTCCTCAGGCAGAGTTTTCTCTGACTGTGTTTGGTGTTGAATCCCTGCTTCTCCTTGTCTCTGAAGGGCACTGGCCCTTAACATCTGATGGTGGATAAATTAAGAGGTGGGGAGGTCTATCACGATCCCAGTGAGGGATTTGTCTGTGAAGAGCAAACACATCTGCTCTTTCCTGTGAAAAATAGATGGTTCTTTCTTTCCTGACACAATTTGTTGCATATAGGTCTCTCTTATGATTAGAGTACATTATGAAACATACTTGTGGTATGGAGTAGTCACAGCAATTTATGTGCAAACAATGATAATTCAGAAGAGAGTACTTTATTAGAGGAAAATACATCACCAGTGGCCTGAGGTAGGCAAGACTGCTGCATCCCCAAGTCCAGGCAGCAGTGAAACTGATCATATATTCCCAGATAGTAGCAAAGCATCCTGCTCCCCTCTATGGCTGAGCAGTACAGGGGTCCTCTACTGAGAGGTGGGGAAATTTGTTTGGTGTTTTGTGTTGTGGAGTTTGTTTGGGGATTATTTTTTTTTTTGGTGGTGATGGTTGGTTGTTTGGGTTTTTTGATTGATTGTTTGTTTGTTTGGCATGGGTCTCCAGTAGCCTGCTGCCCCATGTTCTTGCCCTTAGAGACAGCCCAGCTCGCAGGCTGGCTCACCTCCTCACTAGCTGGGTCAGCTCACTCTTTGCCAGCACTTGCACATCCACTCTCACACCATGGACACATGTGCCCTCCTACCCTGGTCTGACTCCAGTAGCTGTGCTCAGACCCTCATACACACAAATAATTTATAGAGTCCCTCACCCAGTAAAAAGAGTTAGAGATTACTAAGAAGCTGGGACAGGGTGAGGCCAGACAAGTGTACCAAACAGCCAACCAGCTACATGTGACCAGCCTTCTATATCCCTTTACCTCTCACTTGTTCATCCCCAAGTCACCTGTATTCATCCCTTTTCCCACCTTCAGTGCCTTCCCTAAACATCCCATAGTAACTCTTTTGCAATCCCAAAATGTTCTTCCCCCACCCACATCCCATAATGTGTCCCATACCCCCTGGCAGTACACCCTTTCCATCAAAATGGTGTTGTGCCCTGACACTGGGGTTGAGGCCCTGCTGGGACAGTCTCAGGAGGGGCCCAAACAGGATGTCTCTGTCCCTTCTTCTGAGTACTCGATTTTGGGTTCCTGCGTGCCCTTGTACCTCTGTGCTTCTCTGGGCTTGTGTAGATCGGGCTGTGGTGGGCTGATGGCTCCTATGATGGGCTTGGTAATAGCCAGAACATGGTATTATTTGGGTTTCTCCTCCTGCCACTGTCTCTCTGTGCTTGTTTGGGTGGGTGCAGATGGATGTTTTTTATCACATAACCTAATACTCCTGAGGTTTCTTTTTTTAACTTCATAAATATCTAGGGAAGATGTGAGTAAGCAGGAAAACCCAAATCTGAATCTGCCTAATTCGTGGCCACCCAATATGCGCAATGCCTGAGAAATGCATACATCATCTTGTCAAAACCATACAGCAAAACCTAAGGCAAAACAACATAGCTACTTTTCCATATTAGCGAATCATCTCTTGCTTGCTATTTTTTTAAATATCATTCTTCAAACCATAAGCACAAAACCATAATTAGTACGCAAAGCAGATACAGCAACTTCAAAAACAGAAATCAAGCAATAAACCCTGAGGCAATATAACCACATCTTTGTTGTCACTACCATGTTATAGAGGCAATAATGATATACAGAAGTTAATAGCTTCATGGGAAGATGAGATAGGAGCCATTTATGGAGGTTAACACAATTTCTGCACAAAAATTGAAGGGCTTTATCTGATGATGATGATGTTGGTAACAAACTCCCAGTTTTGTCCTTGTGGCTGGTTAGGCTACTTATTCTGCTAGTTATTTGTCAGGCTGTTCTCTGTAGCAAGGTGTAAGCTAGCAGGTTCCCTCTTCCACTCCTGTATCATCTAGTTACCAAATTCTTCGACAAGTTGCTAAACTTTTTGTCAGCCTGGGCAAATGTCAGACCTGAAGACAAGTCTGGTCTCCACCCTCAGCTTTTGCAGAGATGATTTCTTTTGCAAATTACAAAAGCAAGCTGGAAGAAAGGCACAAATTGTGAGTCTTTCTCTTCCGTGTGATGCTGGGTGGTGGTTGCGTGTTTAGCATGGAGCAGCCTTTTGTGAAGACTTTCATGAAGCACTTGTTCCAGTTTGAGCAGGCTGAGTGTACAGCTGTGGCTGGTCAGAGCTCCTACGAGAGCTTGGTATGGAAATACACACGGATTAGTTGCCTGCAAACCAGAATTGGACAATTTCAGGTCTTGTCCATACTAAAAAAATTGCCAAGTCTTAACTGTTCCAGAGCAGTGTGTTTTATGCAACTCGCAAACACAGTTGAACTGGTACCGCCAGTGTTGTGGTATTTTACATTGGAGTATCTTTCCCATTCATTCTCATTCTATGAGACCATGAATGATGCTGGTAAAAGACACTTAAATAAAGCTGCTTCCATGTCACCGTACCAATGGTCTCAAATAAACACATTTTCTCACTGTCACAGTGACTGACTGGTAACTGAGCAGGACCTTGCCTGATGGCACTTCGCACACCTGTGTGTATCAGGACGTACAAAAGCCAACTGCAGTCAATAGACCTTCATGTGACTGATAACAGAACGGAGCCGGGGATGCTGCGTGGGCAGGGAGCCTGCTCGCTGAAATCCAGCTCTGCGTCTTCAGGCAGCTCTGAAAAAGGGGCACCTGGAGATGAGGATCAGGCCAAAATGGGTTCTTTGGGAAGCAGTGTAAGTTAGGGTGACAAAATTTGGCCCTGAAGTGCAATCTGGAAGGAGAAAACTTTGTTAATGGTAACGCTTTCAGGTGCAAGGGAAAGGAGGAGTAGGGTAAACCACTCTGCTGTTTCTTAAAAAAAAAAAAAAA
>VWYH01001580.1:143359-280221 GCA_013399365.1 Pampusana beccarii | reverse complement strand
AAACACCTAAGAGAGCAGGTAGAGCTACTCTGAGAGATGCCTTGAGCCAGAAGCCTTCTGTCATCTCCCCAAACAGGAATTAGCTATTATACATTGTTCTGAGCAGTTGTAGACTAATTCTACAATGTTTACCCTGGAGAACTTGTTATCTGTGATAATGTGGGTAAGGCAGCAGCACTTCAAAGCAAAGCTAAAACATAAAGATATTTTTTTCACCTGTGACCCTATTATTCCACTCTATATTTATTATTCTGCATTTTGATCAGGTAGCTTCTATTTCTTTTCCCTTCCCTTCTTCTGATAAAATAATTTGTAGGTTTAATTGAGGTTTTCTGAACTGAAAACTGATGCCTAGCACTTTTTTCTTTTCTTTTTTTTCCCACGAGAACCTCTCACTTTGTGGTTGCTTGAGGAAGTTGACTAAAGCAATTTAAAATGTAGTCGTGGCTTATTTAGAAAGAGACACTGGCCGTTAACACAAATATATGCCTAAATATGCTAACAGGTGCAAGAGCTGTCTAATCACATGATGGCTACAGGAAACCTATTAACCATAGTGTTTGGGTTAAAGACAGGTCATGCTGATAATTAAATACAGAAAGACAGATTTTTTGCTCTCTTTTCTTTTTTTCCCTTCAATTTTTCCTGCTGCTTCCTGTGCTTACTGCTAGAAGTTGAAGTTTTCTGTGTTCTAGAGTTAATATGAAAGGTTGTGACACTGGCTAAAATCACTGACAGTCATAACTGTAGTAAGAACAGAAATAGAGGTGTGGGGTCAAGCAGATGTCAACATTCATTATGAACTTCTGCGCTCTTTCAGGTTTCAGGTCACAGCTTCCAAATACTTTCTACATACTGCTAAAATAAAGCTCCTGAAAACACAGAGAAAAATCTGAAGTTACTGTTTAAATTATTGCTTAGGTTGCCTTTGGCTCTATATGTCTTATGTGAGGCACCACTTGGGTTTAGTTTTTTAGGGCTAGGACTTTTCTTCCTCATTGTTCAGAGAGAGCATGCGCATACCAAAAAAAAAAATCTTTGGAGTAGTTTTCAACTTTTAAGGAGGGACTCTCTTCTATACTACCTACTTTATCAGGTCTATAATTGGGTATCTAAGTTTATATATAGCCCATCTCAAAGCTCTGTAGCAGCTGAGTAAAAATCTGTTGGCTTTCTGCATCACAGATTTCTATAGGCAGGGGAACCCTGGTGATTCATCCTTGACTGTGATCCAAAGCATTTTACACCCTTGATATTGATGTGCTTGCTGGTTGAATGTTTGCACAGGTAACCGTTTTATTACTTTTTTTTTTTTTTTTTTTTTTTTTTTTTTTTTTTTTTCCCTACAGTCATGACTTCTAGATGATAGAAGTTACCTTCAGGTTAGTTGGTGCTGTCTTGCCACTGTGCCTAATTTTAAATCATCAAAACACGTTTATTGAGCATGTAACCACATCTGGAACTGAGCATAGTGACTGTTCTGTTTGAAATCTACTTCCTAATGTTGTTCAAGGAAAAATCCCTCACAGCCTTCTGCAGCATCCTATCCTTTTCAGGGCAGGAAGCACATCTGCCTGTCTGCACCAGAGGCAGCGCTTCTCAGAGTTTAGCTCCCCTGTGCCTGCATAGCAGGGCCTGTCTTTCAGAAGCAAACAAGATAGAGGTGATTCTGTCCAGCAAATGGAAAAAGGTAAGTTAATCATCTGATTCGAAGGCTTCTTACTGTGCTTATCTACCATTGTCCCCAGCAGGGCAAGGCGACAGAAAGAGCAAGATTATTTTTTTTTTTTAATTTTCCAAGACATGGTGAGGTGCCTTTGTCCCTGTCTGGCCTCTACCTGCAAGTAGCCGTAGCTGACCTGCAGTGTGCCCTCGGATCTTGGTACCCAAACCTGCATCTGTGGTACAAACGTTTCACTTGGCTAGTCAGCTCGTGCTGCTGTCCATGCCTTTGAAACTGTATAGCAGATAGAATTTTCTGTGTGTTTCCCTTAGGATTGTAACTGTCCTACTACTCCTTTCAGTATTATTGTGGAAAATTGGTGGTGAGCTAAAATTAGTTAGAAAATATGAAAGCTAGACTTAAGTGCCAAATCAGTAGATTTTGATGCTTCTACCTGGTGCTTCTTACTTGCAAGGTGGGAGCAGGTGAACAGCAGTTCTGTAGTGTTCCAGAGACACACAAGAAAGCTCTTGCAATCTTGTGTTATGAACCATTTCCCTTGGTGTACAAACCCAAGCACAGTAACATTGAAGCAGACACCTAAACTCTCCTTGTACACTAGCTGATTTTCTTCTTTATACTGTCATAAAAGAAATTTTAAATTGCAAGTGTCTGGTAATGTTGGTAAGGAGTGATGATCCAGTGACTAAGGGATTGAGTTCAGTTTGTTCTGCTACAAATTTCTTCTTAGCCTTCAACATGTTGCTTAGACTGCCTGGCCTTAGAGGACATCCTCCTTGGCTGGCAAGCTATCTTAAAAGATAAGGATGATATGAGCAAATCTTGTCTCGTAATCAAGTAACCTGTGGTTCTTCCTACCTGGTTGGTCACCCACTGACATCTCTGTGTGTTAGATAACCATGTGTTGGATATCACACAACTACTTTCATAAGTGTAAAGTTTTGTTTTACTCTTTTTAGTAAGAAATCATTTTCATTCTCTTAACTATTCCTTCCTTGTATAAACATTGTGATTTGTATAAACTTGGTTTGCTTACCTATTTATTTTTTTAAGATTTCAGTATATTTAGGTACTTTTCCAAACTGAGAATTGTATCATTTACCTAAGGTGGAAAATATGCCTAAGGTAGGTATCTTCCGAATATTCCTTGGAAACTAGAGTAACATATTTGCTTCTCTGGGTTCTCCATACCCTACATGTGGTCTTTGCTTGAAGTTGCAAAGCACCCACACAGATCTGCCCACTCGTTATTACCTATATTTTAATGGTATAGCTGAAGGTGAAACTGTAGAGAAAGGCACAGAAGGGTGACTTAATACTATGATAGCTTGTTCTGCTGTGCCTCTCCCATGTCACAAGTTTATTAACATATTTGACTGGGGAAAATATTCTGGAAGGTGTGGGCTCTATATTTTAGTAAAGGCAAAAATAAAGAGTATTTTGTGCCATATTTACATCAATGATGGCAGATGTTTTTGTTAGCAGTAAGTAACAGTGGAAACAAAATTATCAGAATTCGTATCATTGGCTAGACATAAGACCAATCCAGGTAAATGAGAGGTGGGAAAAAAAGGTATCTGCATGGCAAAAGGCTGCACAAATCTCTGCTGCTCAGTGCAGTATTGAATAAAGCCACAACAGATGCAGTGACATCCAAGCTGTTCCCCAGAGAGGAGCAAGCCACCTTCCCTAGCTAGTAAGAAGTCTTAGAGAGAGCGAAAAGACTTCATTTGCCTGCATTTCAACATGGTATTTTATTCTTATATCAGCTTTAAAACCACTTCCTTCAGGAGAGAATTTGGAGAGGGGGTAGACATTACTGTTGCTCGTCTTGTATAGCCTCATGCTATTCCATGTGCGAGGAAACAGATAGCTTTCCCAAAACTTGTATCAATGGTATTTTGCTACCTGAGTCTGGTGCTCTAGTCTAAACATCGTGGTTGTCCCCACCGCTCATGCCCTGACTCAAACGTGGAGCAAGGTGGGTGACTCTTCCAGGTCAACACTAGCATGAGGACGGGAAGGATTTGCACTGTATTAAACTTTGTCCAAAGAGGCATAATATCTTGTTCTCTACAGGAATATGTATGGGACGGAGTTCGAATGTTGGGTGCCTCTTCTGGAACTCTTGAGTATATGGGTAGCAGAGCCCTTATTTATATCCTAGAGACACAAAGCTCTTGTCAACAGCTTGAGGGAGGCTTTGAGGTTGGCCATACCAGAAAACACTAATCTGTGGCAACTGCACTGCACCTGTCTCAAGGCAGCTTTACCAAAAGATGTGTTGATGTAAGATACAGAAATTGAAGAGCATGCATATGTCAGTCGTACAGGACTAAACTAAAGCCTTTAGTTTCTATATACATGTCCATCTTATGAGGACTCGCGTGAATACTGTGCAGAGCTGTTATTGCCAAGTTAGTATCTGTGCTGTGTTTTTCTGTAAGCTCTCGTATAGCCTGTCAATGCTTTTGGTCATCTATTCCTGTGTCTCCAGTATAGATCTCTTATCAAATGTGGAACCTAGCACAAACTTCCAGAGTTCACTTGCAGGTTGCAAGCAAGCGTAATGGAAATCCAGGACTCAGCTGACTGGAAAAAAAGAGATGGTATTTTTCATGTGAGATTGGAACACACCCTGGTGATGTCACAGACCCCAGCACTCCTGTTTCACTTGCCAGGTTCTCTTTTCCACTCTCTCCTTTCCTGGTATTACTCAATCTGTCCTTCTTGCCCTTCTCACCAAGTAACCGAGCACTGAACAGCTGTTGTTGCAAAGTCAGTATAAACAGTGAAAGGGCTGATTTGGCCTTCTGGAAGAAAGAAGATATTTTGTTTCACGGTGCACAATACAGCTCTGTTAAGCAACGTACAGGAGCTGAGAGGCCTGGGGTGGATGATGTCGTAGGTGTATGAGACATCCAGTTAGCCTGAATGTGGCCATCTGCATGGATGTGAACCAAGTTCACCTGGTTCACTGAATGTGAATCAGGATTGAGACATGACTACTAGAAGCAACAGATGTATCATAAGATACTAAAGCCAAAGTACAAAAAGTATTTGAACATTGCTGTGGTTCTGTTGACACAAGAAAATACCTTTGTGCTCTACTGAATCTATGCTATTCCACAATCAGAGGCAGAATTGAAAGCCATAGATCTACAAGATCAGTATCTGATGTCCTTGGTCCTGTTGAGCTGCTATTTTGTTGGTATTGCCCAGTAAAATATTTGTCTTATGGATTTTTTTTGTGTCTAAAATACTGAACTTCCATGAGATGGGCTGCATGTTTGGAAAATCAAACAAACAAAAAATCAATTTTCTTTGGAAAATCAAACAAAAAACCAACACACCCCCAATAAATAGGTAAAGAGACAGTACTCTGAAACACCTGACTTGGAAAAGGGTTAGAGGAGGTGCTTGTAAACTGGAATCTGGGTGTGGTTCACATCCACACTTCTTCTGTGTTTAAAGCAATACGAAGTCATAGGTATTCACCTATGTCCTGTACATATGCACAATAAAAACAGCTTGAGAAGTATTTTTCTTATTCCATCATGACAGCTGCATTCAGGAGATGAGGTTAACAATGTACTCTTCAAGTTCATGGCCTTTAAAGGCTCACTGTGAATACTGAAAGATGGAAGAACCTTTCTACACTTTGTAACGAGGAATATTATATTGAGAATTTTAGTCTCTAAATACTTTGTCGTATTCACTAATGACCAATGCTTATTTTCATTTTACTCCCAGAGAAATTAAGACAAAAAGGGCCTGTGTAACTTCTTCTCTGAGCTACCTTGGGGCTTCATGTTGGTGTAAGGGATGAATTTCAGTCTCACAAGCAGAAATCTGCGTTACGACACTTTATATTTAAGCTTATACTTTAGGTTTGAATTAAATGTAATAAAAAATTGCTTGAATGCTTCTCTGACTAGAACTGAATAAATTCTTTGCTCAGTTCTTCCGTGCCTATGGCAAAGAAGATAAAGTTTCCACAATGGTTTGGTGACATTTATACTTACAAAAAGACATTGTGTATGAAGACAGTCTAGGATCAGTAAACAAAAGAATAGACTAATTCAAGTGGTTTATAGTGTTGGAATACCTTTTAAGATATGACAATCCCCAGTAGGCATGGGAGTGAACCACATCACTCTCAGGCATGATCTCTCCCCATTCATAGCAAACCCTGGTTACAGCCTGTGATTTCAAGCCCGAAAAATCTTGAACAGAAACAAAACCAGAGGAGGTGAATACTTCAATCTTGCAAAACCCCATAGATTTGAAAGAGGAAGTTAATGTTCATACTTGATGAGAAAAAATCCAGTTTTGAAATTGGGCTAGTAGGTCTCAACTCTGCATTAGAGCTTATTTTTCACAGTCTGCATATGAGAGAGTTGATTAGGGAAAGGGGAGGGGGCAGGAAGGATGTAAAGGAACAGCTCTAGCAGTGCTTTTGCATCCTTTTGTCCCCAATTACAAGGTTATGTAGATGACCTAATGAATAAAAACAAGGGCAGTTTATGGAGACAAGGTATGTGAATTCAACACAAGACAGGCATGCCTTTGGCCATGAATTGTGGTTGACATCTAGCCTGGGTGATAGGATCACTTCTGACGAAGACCTCATGTTCAGAAAAGATGTGAAGAACTTCGATGGAAACCTGCTTACTGGGCAGGAAGCCATGTGACAGAGGGGAATAATTTCCAGCTTGCTTGTTTGCCAATAAATGTTAAACTCTGTAACACAAGGTTATTGCTTATCCAGTAGTTTCTTAGCAATATTAGAAGTTCACTTGCCCCTTTCCCTTTTCAGATTACTTCTCTGTCATAAACTTACTTTCGGCTGTGATGATGATCTAAACCATATCAAACATTACACTGAGAGCAGTTCACACTCTCATACTCCAAACAGAAGAAACCTTGATTCTGATTTTTGGAGAAATATCTGCCCTAGTATGCTGTTAAAAAAACATGGGACTACTGCAGTCAGTCCTGTGTGGAGCGTGCAAAATTCGAGGTATCAGGAAGGTCTCATCTTAGTTTTGTCTGGTATGCAAAGGATGAGAGCCTGAAACCAAATAGGCAAAATTAACAATAAATTTGCTAGTCCAAAGATCTTTCATCTTCTTTCCTTGTTACTGAGTGTTCTTTATCAGGACTTTGTACTTATCACCAAGATCAAAGGCAGGCACTTTCTCAGGGCAGTTCAGTGGTGGTTCTGAGTAGCCATGTGCAATAATCTACTTCTTGTCACTGCTCAAAGAGAGAACCAGGAGAAAGACTGGCATTCAAAGACTATTTTTTATTTTTATTTATTATTATTTTTTCATGCATACTGTGCCCAGAATGCATATGAAGTCATATCTTGAGAAGACAGCTCTTACCCCTTGGGTCTAGAAGGGAGGGATTTTTTTTCTAGTGTCTAGTTGATCTCTGATAATTGCTATCCATTACACAGGTGAAAAAGGAGCATACCAGAAATTGTGACTCTTGTCAACATCTTGGGCAGTTGAGCATTTTAAGTAATAATCACGCTTCTGGCAGCAGGTTAAGACAGGTGTTCAGCAGCAGCTGCTATCAACCCATTGGCAAAGTTAGTTGTTTCGTGGTGTGATGGAGTCATTCTTGGCATCTTTTTTAAAGAAAGAGGGCATAAAATTGAGAGGAAATTACATTGGATATAAGGTGCAACAATATGCTATGATGATAGAAATGTACATCACTAGTGGATAATGGAGAATCTTGGAAACTACAGCAGCTCTGCAGAGGGTAGAAAAATACCTTATGGGCATCATTAGTCAGTGATTTCTGCTCATCAAAAAGGGCTATTAGGAGAGGGATCTGGATCTGTTTCAAACAGTCCTAGCCCTGCATTGTGGGAATACGACCTAGAGGCTTTTCTTCCATCACAGGTACTCAAAATTCAGGCACTTGGGATTTCTTTGCTAGCAAGTTTTGTGAGGAAAGGAAATTCAAGGTTACAGTGGAAGGCTACAGGTACTTTACCGCTGGCACAGTGGAGGTGAAATGCATGGTAATCTTGGGTCTAACATTTCTTGAACCCTTATGTACTGGTGTAATTCCTCTGACTCCAGTTCATAAAGAGCCCAGAAGGTATCTCAGCGACTGTGGGAGCGGTTGCAACGATGATCACTTGCTATCACAATGAGGATTTTATGAGTTTCCCGTAGATAAGTGAACCATGCAGGGAAATGTTTTGAAGGAGCTTTAGTCCTCTGTTCTCTCTATCGGCTTCAGAAGCCAGTTTTAACAACTTGTCTTACGGATAGGAAAATGTAATGAGTTTTTGCTTTCTTTGCATTTTATACCATGCTTGAAAATGTTCTCAATGGGATGGGATTTTATTTATAAGTATGCTTAAGCAGGCCATACTGGCTTAATCGTACATTTACACAGATAATTAGTCTCCAAACAAGAATTCGTTTGTGTTTTGTCATTTCTGAGAAGGGTAAACAACTCACGCTGTCCATGAAATGCATCTTTTCTGCAGAGTCTTTAGGAAAGCTGAATAGCACAGAGAAGAAGGAAATATGTATTTATGTTTTTTAGCAAATACAAAACCAAACGTGGACAAGCTTTACATACAGTGTGGTGTATCTGTAACTGAATTCAATATAATTTAGCTTTAGGCATGTCTGATATTTCCTTAACTGAATTGTCAGCATTTATACATGCAAAACACTTGATACCAGAGATTTACCTTGAAAAGGCCCATGTTGACCCAGCGGTATGTTATGATGACCAAGACTGATTTCTCAATGTGAAAGTTTTAAATGCCAGCACCTAGAACCTTTGGGTTTAAGATCTTGTTTGCACTAAGTTGTAAACATTTTCACTGAAAATACCTTCAAATGAGATCCCAAGTCTCAGCTTTTGGTATTCATGCACATGTTTGCACATGAATGAGCTTACGTAAGCAGGTATTTGTGTGCTTCATTGCTTCACTTTTCTTAGGTAAATGTGTATGAGAAAATATGCATACATCTGAGAAGACCCCATTAAAACCTTGTCAGGACTAAGCCGTTTCAGGGATTCTAGCAGGATGACAGAATTAGTTTGCCCGTGGTTTGCTGTTCTTCAAAAGAATATTGCTAAAGGGCAGCAGTGTAGAAAAATAAGGTCGTTTTGCCCGTTGCTTACGGGAGAAGCATAAAGAAAGCTCAGCTTTTTGACTGAATGTTGCACAGTTGTTTTAATGAAGAAACATACGGCACGATGCTGGCACTAGTCTAGATGTTCTTTTCTGCTTACTCATCCCAGAGGGCTTAGTCTGTTATGTTTTTTTTGTTATAAGCATAAATATTGTCTAACCATTGGGGAGACTTCGTCTGTGATCAAATCTGCTGATGCTAATGTTTCCTTTAGGAACTAATAGGAGCACCTCAGGAAAAAAACCAATGTTTTTACGTTGAGGAAAGATCATAGAGCAGAGCAAAATATATATAAATGGTTGCTGTGTGTTCCACTGGAACAATTATGAAGTGTGAGAACATGTAGAAAAAACCTCCAAGAACAAATCAGATAGTATTGTGATGTTCCTCTTTTATTGTTGTTGTTGTTAAACTATATTGCTCTATTTAATAACATTTTTATGTTAAGCTCTATTCCCCCAAAACTAACTTACTCTGGGATGTGCCAGTCCTTCTTCAGGTCTGAAATCTTGCCTGAAATGTGTGTGTGTCTGGGGGAACATGAATTTCCACCACCCCCCACCCCCATTATAGCTATTAAATTGTATAACCCTATGTATTTCCTGCTTCATAAATAGTGTGCCTTTAAACCTATCCTTTTAGAACCAAAGCAAATGAGGAGCGAGATGGTAGTTTGGGAGTTTCAGTGTTTACTTTTCTTCTATTTCTATGTGCGTGCCCTTCATGATATGCTGTAGCATTTCTTGACAACTTCATAGAATTTTGAAAAATTTGTGGAATTAACTTTAAAATTTTTATTAAACAATAGCAGAATCCTAGAGTAATATAATACCTCTTATTTCTTGCTTTCCTATGGCTGTTAACAACTGGACCCTTACAGTGCGGGGCAGTTTTAAGGTCCACATCCTACATTTAGATCAGTGAAATAGGCTCTCCTTCTTTCACATGTTTCTGATGAATTTAGAAAGTCTCCGCACTGAGATCAGACTGTGTCATTCGAGGAAATGGAGGAGAAGAGCAAATGAGATGGGAAGGGTTAAGCATGAAAAGTACCCATAACAATAATGTGACCTTTCCTGCTGGTGGGCTGTAGATTATCGTTTGTTCTGCAAATGGTTTTGCTTGTCCAAGGAAGGAATGGCTTAGTTTTGAAATGGAATTGAGGCACTTTACTTAGTTTTGTTTGTCTTTGCTCACTTTGTGCAGCTGAATTCTCTTCAGAATGAGATGGCAGTTCCTTCAGAGTACTTAAAAACTACAAGAATAGCAGCTGCGCTGGGAGATGGTGAAGGAACAACTGCAAGAGCTAGAGCTCTAGCTGAATTTCAGCATTTTAACTTCACAGGGACAGGCCTGTTAGCTTGCTACGAGAGGGGTCTTCAACCTGCCCTGGACCTCATGGTGTCCAGAGCGGTCAGGGTGTGACGCTGTGGTTTGTGTGATTTAAATCCTTATGTGTTAACTGGTGCTTGTGGAACCACTGCTGTCACTAATTATGATTAGAATGTGGGACCTTAGCTGTCCGTGATTGCTTAGCTACAATGACACAATTGCCAAAGACGAGAAGCGTTTCTCCATCAAGTAGGGAGAGCGCTGTGCTCTGCCCTCGGGAATGCAGGGGAAAAGGGCTGTCATGAAGCTGTGATGCTTTTGTCTCTAGTTAGGAAGTTCTCAAATCTGCATGCTTATTGATTGTTTTCTGTGACATGCTGGTTTTTTTGATGAAAAGGAAGATGGCCTGGGTATGAAGAGGTTACCAAAAATCGCCTAGAGGGTTCATATGTAATGCTGATGTAATGCTTTGCTAAGCCTAAAAGAAGTGCACAGCAGTAGTGTGAAAGCATTACTGGTGAGTGGTAAGTGCTTAGAGGCAGAGGCTGATTTAAATGCCTCCTCTGCATTGTCATCCCGTGACTCAAATTCCGCTTTCTTGCTTCATATTGTTTATACCTGTGGGAATTTCTGTAGAGCCACAAATGGCTTTAAGCTTCTGTCCTTGGAGGTACTTCGAAAACCTGCAGGGAGAGAAACCTCCTGCATTAGAGAGCTTCAAACCTAAGTGAGGCAAGGAAGAAAGGGGTGCTGCTCCCATCCTCCTTCCACATCTTTGGTTCCTCTGTCTCTGGCTACAAGAGACTCCTTCCTTCCTTCCCCTGGTCAGCAGTCAGGAACCTGCTGTCCCCCATGTAACACATGCTCTAAATTTCCAAATGCAGCAGCAGGTCTAACCTTCAGGACCCTCCTGAGCAGCCTCGGAGGGTCTGCAGACCTCTGGTACTAAAACGAGGCAAAAGCTGCTGTTTGGTGTTGGCTGGCATCGTCTTAATTTCTTGGTGCTCCTGCTGAAACTGGTGCTCCTGCCTCTTGCCTGGTGCCCCTTGGTGCACCCAGCAGGCTCCTCTGGCCATAGAGGGGGAGGCAAGTCCCTGTGGCTTCCTGGGGCAGGGGCTGTCTAAGAAGAGCTGCAGTGTTGTGGCAGGGGTGCTGTCGTTCATTTCTTTGCTCTCTCCCTGCTGCTTTTTGGCCCTTTCTGCCATGCCCTCGCTCCTGTGCCAGTGCGTGCCAGTGCCCCTGGCCGGAGGAGGCCCAGCTGTGCCCTGCAGCTGGCGTGGTGGGGGCAGGAGGCGAGGGCACCCCCGTACCAGCTGCACCCTTGCACAGGAAAGTCTCTGCGGGCTGTTTCTACATCTGCCGAGAGGCGACGTGTCTGCCGATTTGCCATCGCGTGTGGCTCGCTGCCCTCGCAGCTGCGTGGAAGTCACAGGGCCCTGTCCCGTCCCCCCCCTGCGCCCCCCGCGGGAAGATGAGTGTGCCCGAGGGATGCTCGCAAGGTGGCGAGGACCTTCAGCTCCGCCAAGTGCGGGGCTGCAGCTGGCAGCACAGAGGGGACTTTCTTCAGGTTGGGGCACGCGCCTCTGGGGGGGTGAAACACAAATTGCGCCGAAAATGGGAGAGGAGTTGGGAGGTGTAGTAGGATGGAAAAGGGCTGTGCTCTGTCTCTTTGAGGAGCACCATCTTCCTCTTCCTTTGCTCCTCCCATACCCGCGATGACTCCAAATGATACCTATCTTCCACCTTTAACCTTGCTTGAACGTGGGTTGCCATGTCACCTGCTTTTCATTCACACGCTGTAGCTCATGATCTTCCGCTTGCAGTGCTCCCAGTGACCTGACTTACCTCTCTTTTGGCAGAAGGTAGTTTGACTTAGGGGAGTATTTGTTGAACGTGATATAGTCTCGAATTAACATTTGACGTAAGCGTTGCTGGAAGAAAGTGGATCCCGCCTATTGTGCAGCAGGTATAAAGGGGCTTCTGAAGCAGCACACTTTGGGAATAACCCAATTACTCAATTAACTCTCTTTCTATGCCAAACCCAAGCTGCTCAGGCAGTTTTTTCTTCTCCCGTGGCCGGGAGGCAGTACAGTGTTTAAAGAGTTCAGCAAAGATACGTGTTGATTTTTAATAACACCCGTGTCTTGAGGCTGATTGTGGGGGATTGCTGTCTGTCATTAGTCATCTTGTTTAAGCTTACTAACTAGTTTGTTGTCAAAATTATCTCTGTTTTGGAAGAAATCGGACACTTTTTTGCTCTGCTTCTTTAACAGATTAGTTTGCTTTTCCTTGGCTCCTGTGCAAAAGGAGTCTGCCACTCTGGAACCAAGATCCCCTTTGAAATAACTAGCATATTCCTATGAAGTGTTCATGAAAGGATTCAGGCTTTTCATTTGTTCTTTAATTATTCCTAATTATACATCAGAGGATCACTTGAGATAGTTGAAAGCGAAAACGCTTTTTCTGCACAGAACTCTTCAGTTCCACCAGCTCTCAGTTACTTACCTGCCACGCTACTGCTGAGGAGTGGCTCGGGTTTGTCTCCTACGAAGGAGAAAAACAAAAGCCCTTTAAAATGTCTGGTTTCTGTGGGTGGATGTAGGTACCAGCTAACAGTCATGCATATGTGCTGTGGCGGTGACCACGAGCCTGGTCCTGTGACCCACCGTGTGCTCTGCCCTGATCCTCCCATGTCTGTCTCTGCAGCCAGGCCCTGCATGATGTGGAGGGTGCTGCTGTGTGGTGGGTGTCTTTGCTCCGGGAGTGGGAAAGGGTCTTTTTCTGTCTTTTCCCTGGTGACGCTCCTCCTTTCCCCTAGAAAAGCGCTGAAGGTTAACCAGGCAGAGCCCGTATGAGGTAGTGTTGGCCCCTGCTGTGGCATAATGGATCTTCGCACTGTCTCCATGAACTAGTCGTGAACAGGAGGGTTAGTGACTTGGTACCTCTAGTTGTCTAAAGCCCTGCTGACTCCCACCTCAGGGTGTTACAGGTGATGTGTGAAGCACTTACAGCTTTTGTCATAGCCTGGGATGTATTGTAGAAGAAACATATTTCTCGTGTTTGGCTTATGGCTTTAGGAGGAAATGGGTTGTGCCTGGATTTTGTCTATATATATGCATTATCCTTCAAATTGGAGCCGTCCTTCACCCAGATTTAAGCCATGACACTGTGCTTGTAGCATCCTGCTACAGTCTCAAATGGTAACCTCAACCCCTCCCTATCTCCATGCCCTTTTAAAGGTATATCCAGCTTCTTTTAGACAGCTCTGAACCATGGTTGAACCTTGTGCATTCATATTGGGCAGGTCTAGGGACACCAATAGTAACCTTCACGGTAGAGTGCCCTGTGGCCTTCTAACTCTGCAATGTCATTGTCACTTCTTCAGCAGATGGTTTGGGCTGCTGCTTCAGGTGTTTGGAGGATCAGAAACAAGTCTTTCCCTGATTACTGTTACATGCTGACTACTATTTGATTTCCAAAACAAGGGTGGAATGGAGAATTGTGATACAATAATAATGATAAACAAACCAAACACACACACACACACAAAAACTTCACCAAACCAAAAACTCAGGAATGAGCAAATTCAAGCCAGGAACACTTCGAGATTACAATTTCAAGTTTATCGGAGTTGTGTGGGGGTTGACTGCATTGTCTTTTGTGGCTCCATCCCGTAATTGCATGTATTCCCTTGTAAGTCTCTTTGTGCGTCTCTCTGTGCTGCTATTGACTTGTGAAAAAAGGCTCGGAGGAGCACTGGCAGGTTTGTGTTGCAGCCTGGGATGGCTCTGTAATGAATCCCCGAGTGGGAATTTCCATGTCCACTTCTAGCTCCTGTCTCCTGACGTGGATTATCCATGTGTGTGTGGCTCACGGTTTAGGCGGGTTAAGGAACCAGAAAGGTCCTGGTCCCTACCCAGCACCTAGAAACCTTGTACATGGACATGGGGGGAACCAATTCCTTCGTTCAGGAGCATGGTCAGCACTGCACAAATCCCCTGCTGCCTGCGGACAGGCGTTAGCTCGCCAGACCGCCTTAAGCCACTGATTTGAAACATACAGAATGTATTTTTGACCCTACCAAAGCAGTTACTAAAATTTCGTTTCCATTTAAGCATGCTCACAAAGTGGAAGGCACTGTGACTCCCTTACATCGACATACAGCCCCAGCTCCTGTGAGTTACAGGGGATGTTGTAATAAGATGGCTTTCTGCCTTTAAGGTTTAGCAGAAAAGTTCTCTAATGCCATTCTTTTGCTATTACTTGCAAACAGGAATTGAATAAGCAAAGAAAGACCATTATAACTGTGGTTTCAGAGGCTGTTCAGCTTGAAACAAAGGGATTTCTTCACATTCAACCTCATTAGTCTGATTAGTGGGCTTGTAAAATGAAGCATGAAAATGAAACATGACATAGACATGAATTGGTTGTACTAACATCTACACAAACTGCTGCTTGGAAATGAAAGTATGACAGCTGTCTTCTCCGAACTGTTTAAACATTAAGTTTTGAAAATAGCTCATTCTGTAAATTACATTGCTGTAGCTACTAAGGGGAGACGTTATGAAGCAAAAAAATCCAAACTAGTCTGTCAGGTGGGGTTTTTTTGTTGGTTTTGTTTGTTTGTTTTTTGGTTGGTTGTTGTTGTTTTTTTAATAGAGCAGAAAAATCTGAAGATGTAACAAATCTAGGACTAGCGAAGTGATTGTCCCCCCTGTACTCGGTGCTGGTGAGGCCCCACCTTGAATCCTGTGTTCAGTTTTGGGCCCTTCACTACAGGAGAGACCTTGAGGTCTTTGAGAGTGCAGAAGAGGGCAATGAAGCTGGTGAGGGGCCTGGAGCACAAGTCTGATGAGGAGCGGCTGAGGGAACTGGGGCTGTTCAGCCTGGAGAAAAGGAGGCTGAGGGGAGACCTGATCGCTGTCTAAACTACCTGAAAGGAGGTTGTAGCATGGAGGGGGTTGGTCTCTTCTCCCAAGTAGCAAGTGATAGAACAAGGGGAGATGGCCTCAAGTTGCACCAGGGGAGGTTTAGATTGGATATTAGGAAAAAATTCTTCATGGAAAGGGTTGTCAGGCACTGGAACAGGCTGCCCAGGGAAGTGGTGGAGTCACCATCCCTGGAGGTGTTTAAAAGACATATAGATGAGGTTCTTAGGGACATGGTTTAGTGGTGGACTTGGCAATGTTTGGTTTATGGTTGGACTCAATGATCTTAAAGATCTTTTCCAGCCTAAATGATTCTATGATTCTATAAATTTTCAGTAGAAAGAAATGTTGGGCTGCAACACATTATAATTGCATAGAAACTGATGAAAGTCTACTTGTCTCCTTTTTAAAAATGGAGAGAATTATCAGCATTATTTTCAAAAAGGCCTCTTTGTATCTTGCTGACTTTTGCCTTCAGGCACGCTCTGTCCTGTTTCCTTGGTTGTTATAAAAATACCTGTTTGGTTGGAGCTTGACTGGAGATCCTGAAGGACAGCAAGTTTATTCTTTCAGCATTAGTTCAGTTATTGGTGCTGTGTGGCACAGGTGCAACAGTCTTCCATCTAGCATTAGCTGTAGAGCTACTACATTACCTTTAAAATTCAGTTTTGAATGCCTAGTTTTCTTAGCAGAGCTTAGTCCCACAAGCCTGCATCTCTTTGGGTATGGACCAATGTAGTTCTACATGTGTCTCATACAGTCAAAGCTAGACTTGTCCAACTGCATTATGCTGCACACGATTGCATGAACATCCATGTCCTTTTCCTTCTGTAGCTCACTTTAAAAAAAAAAACAACAAATGATTTGCATGTACGTTTCAGTGCTGCTGCAATGCCACTTTCAAGGATGACTCATGGTGGTACAGATAAGATCCCAGAACTCCTTTTGCAATTGTGTGGTTTGCGTTTCCAATAAGAGCATCTGGAAAAGGCTTTCTAAATGCTGTTCGGCTGTTGTGAAAAAGTGAGATGGAGATACTCAGGAGAAGAATTCAGCGTCTTGGTAGTGAGGAAATGAGGGGTATGGCTGTGGGGTGCAGCAAATTGTACCTGATTGTACCTGATTGCTGTTAATTACCTGTTGTGGGTGAGGGCTGCTGAGCACAAGTGTGCTTGGGGGACCCTGCAGTGCTGCTTTTGATCCTAGAAAGGTGCTGCCATTATGGTTTGGCTTACTGGGAAGAGTAGAGTAGGACATTAGCTGTAGCATAGTGAGTGCCCTTCAGACTGTGAAGCTTGGGGGTCTAGTGTGAAAGTGGAAAGTATGGTTTTTAGAAAGCTTCCTGGGGCGATTTCCTGCTAAGTGGCTTTTACTATGCGTGGTGCACAGACAAGAAGTATTTCCATGGACCGTGGAAGTAGCATGTTGTCAGGCTCATTTACCCTCTTGCTTTTGGAGAAAAGGAGGCGGAGGGGAGACCTTATTGCTGTCTACAACCACCTGAAAGGAGGTTGTAGCATGGAGGGTGTCGGTCTCTTCTCCTGATTAACAAGCGATAGGACAAGAAAAAATGGCCTCAAGTTGCAGAGGGGGAGGTTCAGATTGGATATTAGGAAACATTTATTCACAGAAAGGGTTGTGAGGCTTTGAAACAGGCTGCCTAGGGAAGTGGTGGAGACACCATCCCTAGAGGTGTTTAAAAAATGTATAGATGAGGTTCCTAAGGACATGTTTAGTGCCAGAGTTAGGTTATGGCTGGACTCGCTCTTGAAGGTCTCTTCCAACCAAAATGATTCTATGATTCCACATGTAAGCGGATTGTGCGTTATCTATGTTAAACCTAAGTAAATGGGTTTCATATAGGTGACCTATGCTGGGGGGCAGCGCATGCAATGGACAGCTTGTTCAGCCACTGCACCGCTGTCCCGGGACCCGAGGAGCAGCCATGTCTGCCGTGCAGAGCCGCAGTGTGTCCTGCAGCAGCTGGGTGCTCCCGTGCCGGGGTCAGGAGCGCCCTATGGGCAGCACGAGCTCCTGCCACAGGCTGCAGAGGACCCAGTTCTCAGGAGCTTGGAAACGGTCACCCCTCAGCAAACGGTTTGTAGTGTCGGCTTTGCAGACATGTGGGATTTATTTCCTCGGCGTGAGTCAGGACATACGGTTTTGTCTATAATAATCAAAATACCCTTTGGGAGGTTCCCATGGAAAGGAGACACGATGTGGGGCAAAGGGAAGGGGAGGAAAGAGGATTGGTGCTTCCTGTTTTCTTGGAAATGTCCCGGGGAACGGCTCAGCAGGAGGCAGTGGGAACCTTTCCCACTCTCTGAGGTGGCTCATTTGGAATCCACTCTAAATATACCCACTGGGGAAAGTGTTCTCCTGGTAGGTTTCGAAGAGAACCCGTTTTGAGCGGGTTTCGGGATTAGTCTTTTGCACATGCCTAGCACAGCAGTCTGCTGTTCAGAGGCACCTATTCAGCTCTTGAGCACTGAGCACAGGCACTTTTCACCCTGTTTATGATTTTCAGCAGAGGTTTGTGGAATTTATGCACTGAACAGGTCAGAAGAAATCCTGGATAAACAAAATCATATTTAGCTAAGTGTGTTTGTGTGTGTTTCTAATACAAAACCTCAGTGCAAACAAACCCTGCCCAGTAGGGACTGTATTGCAGAAAGGAGAGCACTGTTGACTTGAACGTTCATCGTCTTTCCAATGAACTTAAATGAGTTCCAGATATTTCACTGATTCATGGTTCCTCTGCCAGTTACCCAGACAAGTATTTTAGTGACCTTCATTTTTTGTCTAAAGATGCTTTGGTTTTGGTTTTGCATGGGGTGGGGGGAGGACATGTAAAGAGGGAGGCTGGAGAAGTCACACTAAAAATGAAAGCACGAGTTTAAGTGTTTATTCAGTATATTAAGATATAATTTATGGTTGCAAAAGCCAGGGGTTTGTCTGCACTCTACAGAGTGCTTGGGTGGCTTTGAACAGGCTTTGCTTGCTGTGGATCTGCGGAAGGCAGAATGCGGTGCTAGATAAGAGCAAAACCAGTGCATGGTTGTTCAAGGTGTTGCCTATCATTAAACAGAATCTTTTCTGCAGAAGAGAGGTTTTGAGAGGGAAGAGGAAGGTTGACCAAAAATTAAAGTATTCAGTGTCTCCTTTATCTTTGAGATCTCTGCAGTGATCAGAATGGCCTTAAAAGAGATGCAGTTGTGAACCGCAAGCTGTGTTAAAAGGTGTAAGTGCACTAAAAATATGAGCATCTCTGTAGTCGAGCAAGGTACAGAAAAGCTCATCTTGATGTTTGCAGCTGCAGTTAAAATAATGGAGAGTAACCAGCTTTGCCAGTAAGTTTCCTTCGGTTTGCTTCCCATTAACTCTGTTTTGGGGGCTGCAGTTAAGGACAGCACTATCTGTGTTAGCAGCGAGGCGATAGACACAATTAGTATTGCCGGCTCTTCCAGGAAAAAAGCCAATAGATGTCATGCGCCGTATCTAAAAATGGACGGTGACGACATCCATTTCATGCTTCATTTGATCCAGTGTAATACTGTTGTGGTGCTCCTGTGTGGAGGAGGGGCTGAATTAAATAGATATTTGTATTGATCATAAGGCTCAGCGTATGAGGCAAATTTTTTGGTTTGCTGCTTAGAAGCTCTAGCAAATTCTGCTACAAAATAATGCAAGGGAGCCAGCGGGCTTTGCTCTGTTTTTTTGCAGTTGTGGGTTTTTTTGGATTTGTGCTTTCTCCTTCTGTCTCGAATTTGGCCTTTATCAACATCTTGAGAAAACAAAGAGCAAGACTTTCAAGCTGCTGTTTATTTTTTTCACTAGAGAATCTAACATAAAATTCAGTGGCATAAACAGTTCTAACTGGGAAAATACATCCCTGTTGATGTCTTTAGAAAGAATTTTATTCTGGAAAGCTGTACTGAAGTGACATTGTGATCACTTTACTGTCACTCTCTCTGGTGGATGTAGGAGTGCGTTTTAGTTTGCCTATGGGAGTGTTAGCCTTTGATTTTTCTGAGTTAAGGGTTATAACTGGACTGAGATATCCCTGTTGGTCATAGAATCACAGAATGTCCCGAGTTGAAAGGGACTCACAGGGATCACTGAGTCCAACTCCCGTCCCTGCATAGAACAAGCCCAAAATTCACATCATGTGTCTGAGGGGGTTGTCCAATCACTTCTTGAATACTCTCCTCTGGGGAACCTCAGGGTTCTCCAAGTTCTGAACAGCCGAACTCTGGGGTGAGTGCATAAGGATTTCCCAGGGCTAAAACTACCAGGGGATACAGCTGGACTTGGAAATCACATCCTAATTGAGCTTGTTGGTGTCTGTCAAGCACACAGCAGCATCTGGAAGTGCTCTAACAAGCGTGTGTGCCTCTCTTTATCTCAGGCTTAATTTTTGTCTTGACCACAAATTTATTTGTATTGGGGAGAAGGTTTGGGGAACCACAAATATGGATTCTATTCCCACTAGTGTTAGGTCTATGGTGCTAGAAAAGCAAAACCATACTGCTCCTCTTATGGCTGGGAAATGGTTCTGGCTTCGCAGACAGGATTCAGCTGTCTGGGGAAATTGCTCAACCCTGCAGGAGAAACTACATTTACTTCTGAAATCTGTTAGGATTTTCCTCGAAGTACAGTGTCGGGGATGATGAAGGCAACACTGTCTGTGAGCCAGCAGAACCTTTTTCATCCATACTCCCACCATTGCTTGCTTGAATAGCAAATGGAAACAGCCATCTAATAGCTGAGGAAAATGCCTGAAATGAATTGGCGGTGGTGTTGCAGCTCTCACGGGGATGCACTTGGAGCATTGAATCTGCTGGCATTTTCAGGGCAGGGATTGTGGTCTGTCATGCCCAGAACCTAGAGTGGGTATGGGGTTTGGACATGTTCAACATGAGCTCAGATCGCGAGCCACAGAAGCTGAGGGTTTGGGCAAAAACTGCTTGGCATCTGGCTTCATAGCTGTATCAAACAGGCAGCCAAGGCAAGGGCATGACCAGAGAGAATCTATTCTGTAAGTCCCGAAGTCCATGCTAAGAACCGCTGTCTGTTCTGAAGGAGCGTGTAGAGATAGGGCAGGTTGGAGCAGGGCTGTCAAGAGGGGAAGGTGAGCTGGGGAGGGCGAAGGCAGCAGGAGGCAGAAACCAGAACGGTGAAATCGCAGACCTAGGGAAGGACTGGAAGGTAGGGATAGAAATGGGATCGAAGTTAGAGAAAAGAGCAGTTGTCAAGTCTAAGCAATAAAGGTTGCTTGCTGCAGCCAAGAAGTACGTTCAGCTGTTGAGAGACTGGAAGACTTTCCATGTTTAATGGATGAACTAGCCATCAAACTGCTGGTCCTGCGTTGCTGTGGTTTATCTAGGACCTGTGGTCCTTCTGAAACTACATGCTGGAGGGTGACACCAATATGCCTGGAGGAGGTAGTGCTTCAGGTAGGTTTCTTCTGCCACAAAAGACTGTGCTGTCAGTTTGCCATCCCCAGTGCTGTGGGGAGACAGAGCTTCAGTCACTAGAGCTGTTGGTATAATGCTTTTTTTCTTGCAAAAAACAGCCAGTGCCAGTCCTTCAATAACCAACGGTCAGGCTCCAAATCATTAACTCAAAAATCACTTAATTTTAAAAAGTATACCTGGAGGGAGTTCACTCTTGTCTTCCGGTTCTGGTGCCTTTGAGGATCTAGCTTGCCAGGTTTGTCTGTAATTCCAAGACCTAAACACAGACTTTTCAAGGGGGGAGTTTAGGGGATTGGTTATTTTTCTTCTTTTTTTCAATGAAGCTAAGGGGAGTTGTTCCGTCTGAATATGATGGAGGTTCCATCTGAATATGATGGAAAATCTACTTTGAGGGTACCAGAGCCCTGGAACAGGCTGCCCAGAGAGGTTGTGGCGTCTCCTTCTCTGGAGACATCCAGGACCCACCTGGACACATTCCTGTGCCATCTGCTCTGGGTGAACCTGCTTTAGCAGGTGGGTTGGACGAGATCAGGGGTGTCAAACTCATTTTCACCAGGGGACACATCAGCCTTGTGGTTACCTTCGAAGGGCCGAGTGTAATTTTAGGACTGTACTAATGTAACTACTCCTACATTTATAAAGTCCTAAAATTACATTCTGCCCTTTGAAGGCAACTGTGAAGCTGATGTGGCCTCTGGTGAAAATGAGTTCGACACTCCCGGACGAGGTGATCTCCAGAGGTCCCTTCCAACCCCAACCGTTCTGTGGTTCTGTGTCAGAGGCAGAAGCAGGTGGTGAGGCTGGCTCGCAGGTGGGCTTTGCAAGCCAGGTTCATGCATGTGCCTCTGTTCCCTGATGAGATATCTTAACCATGTGTCACCACATTACTAATTGAGAGGTGTGACTGAGTTAAGTAACTCTTTGTTTACAGGAATTTAAGGCTTCTTCAAGGAAAATGTTCTATGTGAGACCTGCAGCACATCACAAGCTGCCAAAACTATAGTCTATATCTTTCAGGCAAAAGAAATATCAATAATGCTTCCAAATCAAATAGACTAGCTAAGGTTTTTCATACTTTTTTTTTTCTTTTTTAATTTGAAGCCGTTTTTAATGCAAACACCAAAAACTGGCATACATACCAATTGCTAGAGCCTTCCTATGGCGCTCTTGTAGCTTCAGCTGACTAAGGAAAGCAACAACCAACAGAGCTTGGGGGAGCAGGAATCCCTGCTTGCTTTCCCCTTGGGCAAGGGTGAGCTCAGAGGGCTCGTTCAGCCCCAGAGAACTGAAAGGCGGCCCTTATGCTGCACATTGGCTTGTGCTTGAGGGAGCAGAAGAGGGACGTGTGACACGTTTTGTAATCCTAAGAAAATATTGTTGAGGCTCTTCATTATTCTTCAAAATCGTTCCTTCCTCGCTTGGGAAGCCAATTAAAAAAAAGAGTTGGGGGAGAGGGGGAAATGTTTATTTAAATGTAGGCGGATACTTCAAGTTCTGCACTGTAGCTCTTAGAAAAAACCCCATGTATATATTTATGTATCTGGCATGTCTGTGAATAGCTTTATAAAGTACCTCAGGGAGAAAGAACAGATGAAACCTTCACCTAGAACCAGAGCAGTTGTGTGTTAGAGTGTGTTCCTGTGCTCTTCCTACTGTTGCAAACCAATGCGATGCATCACCTGCTTTCCGCAGGCCCCAGTATTGTGCTTAGGAGCTGGTGTCTCAACTGAAAAGATAGTTGGACTTTGCTCCAAATTATCCGGGTTTTTTTTTTAAGTTTTATTAGCAATCACATTATATATGAGGATTTCGAGAATTTCCTGTAGTATTTTGTTGTAGGCATTTGTTTGATAAACAGTGTGATCTTACCTGCATGAAATCTATGGTCTAGGAAAAAGTTGGCTTGATCATTTTAAAAAGGTGGCAGACCTCTGAAAATCAGCCGGAGACTGAGACCAACCCAAGCCGTGAGAGCTTGGTAAAAACTGCTCAATTTTTCAGCAGAATGTAGTGAGTCTTGAACAACACAGTTCAACGGATCGTACTATGCTGTTAGAGATACAAGATCTGATGCCAAGAAATTATGCTTTTAAGCAGTGAAAGCTGATGTATGCTTAATTTTAAGCACTTCTGCTGGCCTACTGGGGGCGGGGGGGAAAGTTTTAAAAAAGCTGTAATTAAGTCCCTGTTCAGCAAAACAAAACTCAGATTATTGATGCAATCTGTGTGTTCTCTTTCTGGCCAGGGTTTGGGTCTTTCGGGTGCATAAATTGCGATGTAGGATGTTAGCTGTCCAAGATGTTCATACATGTAAGTGAAAAACACTAAAACCTCAACCAACAGAAGCGTTTCGCTGCAGTAGGAAATGGGGGGGAAGAGAAGATCAACGCTATGTTCCTTAAGCTGCTTCAGTATGGGAGTGGTGAATGCTGGAAGTTCTGCAGAATGAGCATGCTAGAAATAAGCTGTATTTGTACACCCCCAAAAAATAATGCCCGGCAGCACTATTTTGTGTTATCTGTTAGTGATTACAACCTTTAAAAGACAGAAATGGATCTGAACAGGTTAATATCTCTAAGAGACTGGCTTTTTTTTTCCCCACCGTCAGTTGGATGAGGATCTGACACGCTGAGCCAGTCTTTGTCCAAGTGTCCCCCGACGATCAACAGGATGCTCTAACAGGGAGGGTAACAGACACACCACCATTTGCTCTTCACTGCTGGGTGTTGCGGGATTACTATTAATTACAGCAGATTTATCTCTCCAAGGCGGCAGTGATAGCCCACTTACGCAGGTTATTCAGAAGATTCGCTGTTGTTTGTGAAGCTCAAGGGCGTCTGCTGGGCACTGGATGTGTCAAAGGCAGCTCTCAAAAGGGTCAAGCATCAACAGCTTCCACACAGTCCCATCTGAATTCAACTGCATGTTTGGAAACAAATATCTTAATGTGTCTGTCCTCTTACAGCATGTTCAGTGTCATTATACAGGCAAAACTGGCAATTTCTGTAGGGAAAAGGACTGAGATGTTTAGGAGCAGCATTGGGATGAAGGACTGGGTGGGTGAAGCAGACGCTTGGCTGGGGGAAAGCCTGTCACTCACAGGCTTGTCAGGACTGCCAGAACATGACAGCTCACGTTACCGCCACAAAACCTGAAGTGGGGAACTGTGGCAATCCAGCCTCTAAAATGTCACTTTGTCAACTTAATTTTCTTTTTTTCATTCTTTAAAGGGTAGCATTGCAAGAGGCACCCTCAGCTCCTCAGACAGAAATACAAATGGGAGCAGCGGTCTGAACTCCAGGACCTGTTTCAGAAGGGTGGTCTGCAGGGCATTAATTCACCACTTGAGGAAAGCTGGATAAACTCTACGAAAAGGTTGACGGTACGGACCTTTGGCGTAGTACTTCCCAGCTCTCAAAAATGGGTAATGTTTGTTTGTTCTTTTGTTCTTCAAAGATCAATGGAAACCTTTATTTTCTATAAATAATTTAATAAATACTTTTGTTTTACAATGATACAACAAATAACAAATTCATAGCAAATGAGTCACAAAGAATTTAGGATCAGTATACTTTAATAAGGTATCAGTGTCAAAATACATTTCCTTATCAAGTTAAAGTTCCCATACAGTTATAATATTGTCAATAAGAATTCAGCAATATAGATTATGAAATAATTATGATTAAAAGTATGATTAATATTAAGACATGGAATATTTTTTCAGAGTGTTTTAGTAAACTGTTAGGGTATAACATTTTTAATGCTGAAACTACACAAATAAGAAACAGAAGAGCAGTATTCAAGTGTCTTGAAGTATTTAACTCCTTGCCACTGCAAATTTGTCAAATCTGGCTCACCAATTTTCATCAGATTTTTGATGGTTACAATATATTTTTTCCACACAGTAGTAGCTTCACTTTAGGAGTAGATGATTTTTGGTAATAAATTCTTGAAAGACTGCCTATAATAGGGACTATAATTTTTTACATTATGTACCAATAACAAAAGATCTTCAGCTTTTCTAAGTACATGTGGTTAAGACTCACAACGCAGCGAACTTGGAAGTGCTCTGTGAACCCAAGGCTCCCTGTCTGCAGGTGTCAGTGCATTGATTTAAAGCAATTTTATAAACCAGGCTTCGGCAGAATCAGAAGTCTCAAAATAATACACCTTTGTTCTAAGTTTCTGGGCCAGATTTTTACCTTTTGTACATTGCCACTGTTCCATTTTCTTCAATGAAGCTATGATGATTTATACCAGTGGAGGAAACAAAATTATCTATCCCAACATATATCTAGGTCTATGTATTTTCAAGTCAGAACTGCTCACCTGCCTTTTATTACTTTATTTTTTTTTTGCTGTTTAAATATGTTGCAATTTAACTTTCAAATCCCTTTGCCTTTGAAAGCATTCAAAGCCTTATTTTTAAAAATATGTGCATGACAACTAACAATATTTAGAAAGGAGCTCTGAAAAAGTCTGGCTGCCTTTTAATGACATTTCAGCTGCTGATTAATGTAAGGCAAGTAAAAATCGTAGAGACCTACCTGGCAGCTATTAATCTCACTACACAACCCTTAATTCCTTTTGTCTACTTATAACTGAGTTAGCCTAATATGCTGGGAAATACTACTTTTAGTTTTAATGATTCAATATTGCAATTACATTGCTAGCTAGCATATAAAATGAAAAAGGGTAACATTAATCAGAGGTGTTAGTACTGGCTGCTGGTCAGATTCCTGAAATATCAGCAACACCATAACAAAGACTACTAGTTCTAGCAGAAACAGCTCTTAAAGTTGTTGTGTCCTAGATACAGTAAAAGTACCAAGAGATGACTAAAAACTGACCCAGAATAAAATTTTTAAAAAATCTGTTTTGTGTAAAAAATAAAGGAAACAACGAAGAACAAAACAAAAACCCCAACACAAACGAAAACACAGGTCTAAATCCTCCACTGGGGTAAATCTGTAGGAGTCCCTTGGCTGTAGCGCTAAGCCAGGGCAAGGCAGCTGAGAATGTGGCGCCTGCTTCTGAGGGGAAAAAAAAAAACAACAACCTCACAATGTGCAACTTTCACAGATACCCATAAACATCGCAGTTCACCATTCACATTTCTTTCAACAAAGTGTATAAAAATGAGGGGGAGCGGGGGAGGCGAAAGGCTGGGATTTTTCTTTAGTATACACTTCCAAAAGTTATGAAAGTTACAATACGATAAATGCTGGAAAACAGAAAGACTCAAAGGATTTCAGTTTGGCAGATCAACAAAAAAACTGTGGTTGGAGATCAAATTTGTTTCATTCAATCTTTGGCAATAAAAATAAATCTTTGCTGAACTGCAGCCAAAGTATCACATGATGAGGCATTTATACCACAGCTTTTTATTAGCATGAAATTTCAAGAAAATTTCAGAGTATAAATTACAGGTAATGAGATAAGGGGAGGGTAATCAAACTCTCTAAACAACACTTTAATTGCAATAGAGAAAATACAGTAGATGTATTTCTTTAATATGAATAATAAAGTGAGTAACTTCAAAAGGCCACTATTTGGTAATGTGGACAGGTTCAATATCTAAGTAAAATCCTGTAAAAGTGTATTGGTATTAGAAATCGTCTACTTGCAAAAATATATTTAAAAACTGAAGCTGTTTTTGAACGGTATAGGCCACGGAATATTGCGGGATCGCTCAGGTTGCCTGGTCCAGTGCTCTGAGCAGTTCACTGCCCTGCAGAAGCGTAGAGCTGCCCAAAACGGGGACGTTCACCTCACAGTCATATCTCGTCAACTCGGGCAACAAGTAGGGTTCAAAGGAGGGTCCCAGCAGCCGACTGGTCATACCTGGAAAAGATGAGTGAAGTCAGTCATGGTGCTGAGACCAGAGGCAGGACTTCTTTCCTCTCCTCCCTCTTGTTGTTTACACCAGTTATCATTTCATTTTGTGTTTTTGTCAATGTGCTTCAAACCGCCAGCAGTTACAGTTTCAGAGCAAACCTCTGCATTGCTCTGCCTTGAACGTTTGCAAGCGGGTCACACGGACAGCTGCAGTTTTTCATGTCCACCCCCAATTTAGATTGTTCTCAGAAAAATGACATTGGTGCAGATGAGGAAAGCTGTAGTAAACAACACAGTTTCTAAATTGATGCCCACTCCCCTTATATGTTAAAAAGGACATATATTTGTCTCCTTTAATTACTTAAATTTTAGAAGGCCCAGACTCTAACCTATGAACCTCCCATATCAATGCTGCAGTGAAGTTGTTTAGTACAATTTAATCAATTCTACATCACAAGACAAGAGTACGGACAGGGGATGACTGGACCTCCAAGCTAAAATGCATTAAGTTTAATTGAAATGAAGGCCAAAAATAATTTTTCCTCATATATTACAAATGGAAACATTGAAGTTTCACACTAAACAACAAAACTAATTTTTCATTCTATGAGGCAATACATATTTGATTCTTGGTTTATCAACCTCCTCCCTATCTTTTTAAAGTGTTTTCTTTCATGGAATCAGTACTGGAATGAAATAACAACATTTTCCAATTTCTGTATTTGACAGCTCTTACCTGACGCTTTATGAGCTGGCTGGACACTATAGTCCTGATAATGGGAACTGTAAAACGAAGGGGGAAACGCTCCTGCTTTCAAATTCTCACCAGGACTGCCACAGGTGGGTGGTGGTTGTTGTTGCTGCTGCTGCAGTTGATTCATTGTTTGGCTCAGACCTCTTGAGTTACAGACAAAATCATCTGATTTACAATGTAGGGGGAAAAAAAAAAAGTTAAATTAAACGAGTGTAACAATTATAATAGATAATACTAATTCAAAGCAAAGCGATCCTCAGCGTGATGGTCACATGGTATGGGCATACCCACATCTTGTCACAAAGGAAGTCCAGAAACAGCACTAGCTCTAGAAGGAGCATGGCACCCCACATATACTTGTGTAAAGAAACTCATATAGTAGAGAGAAAGTTAGCATGAGGTGTAAACCCATCCCTATTAAGGTGATCTCTACTACCTCCAAAGCAAGGGTGTGAACATACATGAAACCATCTACCTTGTAGCTATCAAATGTACCTTAAATTGTTTAGCTCTTTTTGATCCTTAATCCTTAATTTTGGCTTAATGTAATATTTACAGAGGTTATTTACATTTCCTTTTGAAGGAGTTTTTGTTTCTGTTCAACCTGTCTTAAAATGGTTTCAATACTTAACATTGCAAAACCACTTTCTTTTGTCTTACCAGTAAGAACACTTGTGCTGAGAGCCTTCTTTTCTGTAACCAAGGAACAGTTTTCCCCTTTGAGAAACTTCATTCTCTTCCACATTAGGTGTGATGGGTTTATGACAGATGGATCTCCCTAGAATGTGAAGAAAAGCAAAACAAATAATTACACCAATGACCACAGTGAGTTCAAAGTTGTGAAGGGGATGCATTTCTTATTATTACCCCACTCAGCTGTTGCAATGCCTGTTCTTCATAATCCAGTTGTCGCTTCAGTTTCAAACTGTTAGACAGTGCAATTCTTGCCGGGTTTATATCTATGCCTCGTTGCCCAAAGGCATCCAGGGGCCTGTGGAGAAAAGATCTCTGGGTGAGTGAGCAGGGAGGCAAATCTAAACCATCTTTTCTTTTATACAGATCCTTCTTTTATTTAAGGTGTCTGACACAGACAGTGGACAAACCTCAAACAAATGTTTTTATTTCCTTTTGGTAGTCATCCTACAAACTTTGGAAACTTTTGACTTTTGGGATCAACGACTAATGAAAGTCTGGCATAAAAAGCCTCTAGGAATCTCCAGACAGAAGTAGAAATACTGTGGAAAAGAAAGTAACATGATTTTTAAGGATAGGATTTTGAGAGCCACGCCTGTCCCTTTGCATCCTAAACATGAATACGCAGGGTTACTGTCTGGGGACAATCTCTTTCTTTGCAGATGCACATTCAGACACATTCAGTATTTCTGTCAACAAGAAGAAATCCCAGAAAGCAAACTGCAGGTAAACTGCAGAGCTTCGTGGTTTAAAATGACCATTGCTACTTCATATACATCCTCAATGTTTTAGCATGACCAACACTGAAGACCCACACTGCATGCTACCCAAGAGATACAGAGAAACTTGTAGCTACGATAGGAAACTTCTAGGACTGTAGCCTCTGATCTACATCTCATCTCATGCTGTTCACATGTGCAAGAAAGTGATCAAGGCAAAAAAAGGCTGTAGAAAAGACGTCCCTGTAATTTTAAATCTTAGATGTAATATTTACATGTGCCACAGTAAAGGTTCTTTTATCTCTCCTTTTCCCCTGTTTTCTGTTCTGCAAAAAAATGATGCGAAATAAGAAATTATGCATGGGTCCTAGCTTACTGCTGGACCAGTAAGCCTTTTCATAATTTGTTTATAACTGCATAAAGTCAAGCAGGCTTCCCAAAATTACTTGGGTCATCTTTACCTGACCAACAGGAAATCCATTCATGCATCCTTACAAGCAGCAAAAAATCAGCATCCTTCTGCTTCCCCTAGGCTGACTGCCACTGGGAGAACACCACACTAATTTCCCCGAAAGTGCAATCTGATGCTTATCACAACAATTATTCCAGCTGAATTGAGAAAACAATAATTTTTCAATAGTATGACTCCCCCGTACCCCCAAAATTCTTTTCTGAGTAAAAGACACGGTTATACCCCCAAAAACTCTTACCTTTTTTTATATATGGGCATGCTGTGAGAATGTATTGGTGGCCCTGAAGGGGAACTCGATAGGGATCCTGAGTATTTATCCATGAGTCTCCATTTAGCAGGAACATATTCTAATGGGGGGTCAGGTGGCCACTGGGTGTTTGGTCTTCCCCCCATCGAAGACAGAGGAGTGCTGGCTTGGTGATGGTACGGTGGCAGCGATGACCTACTCACATTGTTGAAGAACACTGATGACAGGGACCCGTGACCAGGGTTCATGTTTTTATTTGATATCTGTGGGCAGTATTTCTCTGGGGCGAACTGATTCTGTGAAGCAGAAGCAAGGGGTTGGAAGATGGAACTCATGCTACTTAGACTCTGCTGGGTATTTTGTGCACTTTCAGAGAGAGGATGTTCTTCTTGGCAGATTGGGCTGAGCTGGAAATCTTCTCCATCCATAGGAATGTAAGGAGCCAAGGTTTCAAGGTCCAGTTCATTGAAGTCAGTCTGTACAAAAATAAAGTTGATAAGCAAACTAGAAGTTAGTAACAGATGTGGCAGTTAGTGTGATATGAAATACTAGTAGATATGAAGCTGAAAAATCACTGCATGCCCAACTTACCTACATGAAACTGGCCAGCACCTATTTAAAGATTTCCATGACTAGCATACATGTTCATCATACCATCATCAGCAAAGTATGACCAGAAAAAAACCACCAAACCTCCCAAATAAGCAGTATTTGCTAAAGCAGCTTGCATGCAGCCTGTAGCACCACTGTGATTACAAATAGATCTTGTGTTTCATTGTGTTTTGAATAACATGTCTGCCAGGACTCTACACGTAGTATGTAGTTCAACCTCAGGCTTTTTCATGCTAAAATAGAAAATACAGCTTTCTCATAATCCAGCTACATGAAAAAAAATGCATCTAAAAATGAAAAAGTTTAAAAAAAGTGCAGTTGGAAGGACTCCATTGCACTTAAATCTGTACTTTTTATTTACATGGAGAACTAGTCATATTTAAATTCATTTCTCTTGGTGTTTGACCAGAGCTGAACAGAGGATGAAATGAAGTTGGGCCACTACCCAGCTCATGACAGGGACGTTTTTCTAACACTCATTTTTCTCACCAGACAAACCTGCTGACGTGGTGGGACACACCTGAGCAAGCAGATGCTGAGTTTGACAAAACTGAAGTTTGCACATGTCAAGTCTTGCACTGAGTTTGATCTTGATCCACATCTTCCTCCTATCTGTCCACTCTTTTTATTGGTCTCGGTGCTGTTTCTATGTCCAAACTTAGATTAAACTTCTTCAGGATACGGACTACAGCCTACTTGTATCTTACTCAATCTGCAAATTGGACTGGCAAATTGGAGCACCTCATTTGGGCCCCAGTCCCCCTAAACTTTCCATAGGATTAATTGAAGGACATGAGTGTAAGGTCTGAGCTTCCAGCCAGCAATGCCTGTTCCTTTTTCTTAACGATTGAGAAATATAAGCTCTTAACAAAGGCATTTCAATTAAGTACCTAAAATTACGTGGGCTGAATCAGGCCTCTGCTTTCTATTCATTTGATGTAATAGTGGAGAATTAAGGAAGTTATTTATAGAGGAATTTTCTACACTTACACCCTGGTTAGAGTGCAGGAGACTTACACTTTGTTACTTCATGTGCAAGTAATTGTCACATTTCTCTGAAATCCTCCAAGAGGAATATATCCAAAATGGCATGTATTATGAGGGGCATTTCTTTCTCACATCAAGGTTTTGCAAGAATTAGTTTATTTATATTTTGTTCTAGAAAGGATGTTTACTTCCTAGTCATTAGGCCAGATTTAAAAAAAAAAAAATAAAAAATGCTGCTGCTTATATTCCTCATCCAGTCTACAGAAGCTTCCAAATCGTGAAAGCTCTCTGCTGCTTCTTTCTTCTTAGCAGTGCCAGCACAGTGACATGCTAAGACATTTGCTTCAGAGAGTTAGGGAGAGAAACTTACACCCCAGCGTTTGAAAGTGTATATTTTTGTTAGTGTTGTCCACCAAAGTTTTGGTGCACATGTGCAAATGCAGTTTGCATGTGTGTTACTATATCTGCACATACAGCAGACATCTGTACTATCTACTAGCAGGGGCTTGATTTTTATGGCTTTTGGAAGAGAGAGTAGTTCCTTACCTGGGAGTTGCACTGATTTTTTGATTCTGTGTCCATGGCAAAGAGTTTTTCAATCACCTCAATCTTAAAATCTTCATCCACAGAATTGTAATAATCTCCTGGGCTGCTTGGCTGCACAGAAATAAGAATTTGGTATAAGCAGCAAGACAACCACAGTATTGGCTTAGCATCACACAGTTTATCCTTTGCCATTGGGTAACAGATCCTTCCTGTGATACCAGGCTGTATATATAGTGTCCTCAGAACCCAAACTGTCCATTTCTATCACGTGCTTTTCTCCAACAATGATTACTTGTCATTACAATGAGTAATCTCCAACAGTGATTACTTGTCATTACAAAATTTGACAGTTATACTGATTAACAAAGGCACTCAATACAGGAACCTGGTCGCCATCTCAGTTTAAATGTTTTGTGTGATTTGGTGGTGGTGGTGGTGGGTTTTTGTTGTTGTTGTTTTGTTTTGTTTATTTATTTGTTTGTTTTGGCAACTGGGAGCAGCACCATGAGACGTACACTATTAAATACCTGTGCCAAGAAGGGAGATGCTTAGCATTACCTCAATGTCTTTACTAAAATTAAAATTGGACATCGTCTAGTCAAAGGCTGGCTAAGAGTGGCTCCAGCTCTTCGGGGCAGTGCCCTGAAAGCACATTAATTCTTTCAGTGAGGAACTCCATGGAGCTGCTTTCAAGCCTGAGTTGCATGAAGTTTCTGGACTGGAGCCTACAGCTTCCAGTTAACAAACAGAAAGAGGCCATATGGGTCTGGGGCAATGCTTCTAGTGCCACACTATTTTACACTGGATTTTTATTTAAGACTCACTTTTACTTAAGACTCACTATTTAAGCATGTTCCTCTACTGGTTGTTTTTATAGGTTATAGTAATTACTGAGGGACAGCTGGGAGAAAATGAGGATTGCAATGTAGAGACAGGATGCAGGTCCCATTTGATGTTTTTGCTATTGATGCTTAAGATAAATGCAGTACAGGAAGGACATTAGATACACTGGGCCTTGTTAATAAGCAATGAGACTGCCAACATGAAAACATCATCTACATATATTGATGGGACTTACATACAAAACACAGCACGCATTTTTTTTTAAAAAGCTCCTCTTACCGTAGAACAGCTACTGTTGCTGCTTGCGCTTGGAGTACTGCTGCCAGGTGCAATCTGAGGCATTGTAAAGGATGGTATTGTCAGTGTTTCACCTTGAGCAGCGTGGCTTTTCCCTTCCGCTGGCCACGCTTTGTTTGGTGTCAAAACAGCAGTGGTGAAGGCAGGGGCTTCCTCAAACTTCTGTGTCCCTGCATGGAGGTCTAACAATATTAATGGACACTTTTAGGTTGTGCTGTGTTATGATATAATTGCAGCTATTCATTGAAAGCAAACACTGCTCCTAGTTGCCATGACAATAAGTTGGCATAGACTTAATGCATGTTGTTTAGTCAGCAAGAAAGCCTGATTCTGCTCTCATTCACAGAAATTTTCCACTGGTGTGAGCACATGGACTCTCACAGCCATTACTCCTGATTTGTACACACAGCAAACAGACCTTGTCTGTTAAGTTCCTAAATGGAAGCTCATACGTGGTTCTTTGTTGCACAAAAATTATTTATACAAATACTAACCAAAATCCAGGGAAATAATGGCATCGCCGGGTGTTGGTGCCAGCTGAGCAAGTTCCTCTGGTTCCTCCTTTAACTTAGTAAACAAGAAGTCACTCTTCTCTGTGCTGGGGATGCCACTCTCATAGGTGGTGCTCATCGTCAGCAGGTGAGGCTTGAAGAGCGATTCCGTTTGGTCCATGGAGAACACAATGTCGTTCTTCTCAATTTCACTGACAAGAAAATAGGTTTTAGGTATTTTTCACTCTAAAAAAATCTGAGAAGATACAGGAATGTAGGCAGCACAAACTCTCTAACGCTGGAGCCCATAGGAGCATTTTGGCCACTCGGTGGCAAGCCGGGCTCCGGCCAGGCGAGGCACGGTTCCAGCGTTGCTGAGCACCACCAGCTCAGATGACGCAGAGAGTGTGGTCAGGATTTCTGTGGGAATACTCTGAGCTTTGTTGCTCTGCTTTGTAAAGGGATGCAGTTGAGGTTATAATGACCCAGACTATCACTCAAATAAGTATTTCCTATTTCAGCCCCATCTAGGACCAAGAATACTTGAGTTTTGCCAAACAGAGGCAAAACTCCTGATTGGTTCTGATTTTTGAGGCAGAAACCAGCTTCTCTTAGCAACAAAAGAGACAATCACTAATTTTTTTCTCTCTGTCACAGCATTAGAAAAACAAAACATATTAGTAGTTGTGTTACACAATAAAATCAGTGCAGGCTTTATACTCTGGTGTATCAGCACAGCAGTCACTCTGCAGAAAAGAAAGGCTGTGGTGTATTTCAACAGTGTGTATGGGAATGGGCATGCCACATTTTTCATTGATGTCTAACAGCAGTAAACAAGACTGAACAAACATGACTAAACTGATTTCAGAATAACAACACCGAATAACTAGACCCTTCAAAAGTTCTTCTGATTATTGTGTTTCTTCCAACACATAAATACATGCATGTTTTTTCTGTCCCATAGGACTTACCTCAGCACGTAGTTGACACAGACGATACACTGAGGCTGCAGGTTGCGAGTGTTGTAAATCACCGTCCCTTGAGTCTCCAGCCATACGTATCCACCATGCTTGGCGAGCATTCGGTACTGCCCCGTCACTACTTGACCTTTTGTACACACTGAGAAAGGGGGGCAGAGAGAGATAAATAATGCAGCAGGACAGGAACACACAATATATAATGCTTGTTTTAAACAAACCCGCTTCTGAGGTTTCATTATGCAAAACCGTACTAAGGCATTTATTAGCAAGGATGCCTAACTTTGTGATGATTCACCCATTTGAAATATAAAAGGGGCTGTTCATTTGAGGTTTCCATTCTAGATTGGAAATTTGAGTTCTTGAGATGGTCTGAGTATTCAAATCAGACTGTCTGCTGACAGCATGTTCCGTGAGAGTCCCTGTCCTAGAAGTGCTTCAGTTTGGGTTCCCAAGTTGATCTGTAGAAAAGCTAATTTATTCAGGAAACTGTTTAATAGGTTCCTTATTTAGGTGCTGGATAAGGCAAAGATTCAGATGATTTAAAAGCTATTATCACAAAAACTTTTCTAAAAAATCTCATGGTTTAAATCTATACCTATCTCTCTTTATACCTTAGACTGAGGAGCTGGTGATACCAACAAGAAATGTCACTCTTAAAAATTATCAAAATTTAAAACGGTAAATGGGACTGTTTTGCCTATGAGAAAAATAAAGCTGAACTACTTCTCTGTCTGCTGGAACTGAGCAGTTCCTCTGCAATAGCTTGAAATTAGCAGCCTAGAAGGAACCAAGACCCATGTGATAAATCAAATAATGTTTATTTAACTCAAAATGTGTTTTTGAACTGGCCTGTGTTTTTTAAGCCATAAACTGACAGTAGTACAACTCAGGTTTAAAGCTTCATCTAGATACTGAAAGGGTGAAACGCTCCCTCCTAAATATTTTGTAATGTTTGAAGAGAATGAATTTTCAGTATGGAGCTTTGGACTACTGAGATGTTAAGTGTTATGACACCCTATCTGTTGTAAACCCACTCCTAAAAGCAATGAATACTGTCATCCAATTTGCAGTTGTCAGGTAAGGAAAAATATTGTTGATTGATGGCAATAAAACTAGGGATGGAGTACACAAGCAGTACTGGCACTTAAGGGTTTGTATTTGTAAGCAGATGTAGTCGCACTGAGTAGCAAAAGTGGGAACTGGCTCGACTAAACCTTTGACCACATTGGCAATCTTGCCTTTTAAACAGCTTTTACGCCTGAAGACAGTATGTCATCGAACTAATGCCCTAACCGTTATGCAATTTGACTCAGTAAGGCTGGAAACTTGATTCTGCAGGTTTTGTACAGAAAAATTCCTTGTGAACGTGGCCATTAACAGAAGCTATTTATTGTCAGTCTCTCCTACATCACCACCATACAAATGTTCAAATCCGGGCCTGTGAAATGCAACAACTGTTCTCCAGATAATTGTTGCTGTGTTTATCCTTCTGTCTCTGGAGTTTGTTTGTTTTCTGCCTAGGAGTATTTAATCATCCTTCATTTAATTTATTTAGACAAAGTAGAACATTACTTTTATTGATTAAATACTTCTGGTGGAACAAAATCAAAAGGCTTTCATTTCAAAGTGTTTTAGTGACTGGACTGTTCTGCTCTGCTTGTGAAACATAATTACACTGCTTCCTAATCATCAGTTCATCAATAAGAGTCACAGTGTAGGCGCCTGTTGCATTACAAAGAAGCTTTTTACTGCTTTAATCTTTTTTATTATTATTATTCAAAGCATGTCATGTTCTGATATAATAAAGTACAGCAGAATCCCTCCATGGGGTAATCTCATAAATTACTAATACACTTGTAACTGCTGACTTTGTTATCAATGCTACACTTAAGGTTCTGCCTTGACAGTGAATTTCTCACTTCTCTCTCTCTTTTTTTCTTTTTTTTAAGTACACATTACCTGTATCTTTACAGAAGTAGTAACATCTCAATTAAATAGGCTCCAAACTATATTTCTTATCTTTGGGTGGAAAAGGGGAAAGGCAGGGATGAATTTAACTGAACACAAATTTGGGGGTTTTAATTGCTGTGAGACACTTGAGAACTATGATTTACTTGGAAGGCCTGTTGAGCTTCTGCATATTCAGCTCCTCACTGATGTCAACAGCAAAATTCCCATTGGCTTTAATGCCAACAAGACCAGACTCTAAATGGAAGTGATTATAGATTATTAATTGCTGCATTGAAAAATACAGCTCTGCAAACAATCTTTCATGTAGATTTAGGTAACAAGACAGACATTTTCATCTTGCGTAACATGTGAAAATCTGGGTATGCTAAATACTGCCAAACACTTTCTAATCTTCCATTTGATGGTGACTGATTAAGACTTTGTACTCTATGTGCAACTATACTTCCAGTCAAGAACACAAACACTGTTGTGGCTTGCTTCAATGTGAGGTCATCATTTCAATTCAAGAGAAAAAAAAAAAAAAGAGCAACTAACTGCAGTACAGCCAAACTACAATAAGCATGATCTATCACTAAATTAGAAGGAAGGAAAGGGAAGGACTTCTGCTGCTATCCAGGAGACTCATTTGAGGTTTCACTCCCTCCCTTCAAACTTCAGTCTCCTTCCTCTATTTCCTACGCACCTCTACAACACTATATGGTTGGCACTGTCAGAATTGATGACTGTATTATTGCATTAATATATACTCTATAGATAGAATATTTCTAATAAAAAATTTTGTTTAATAAATACAAGTGTGCTGAACATTAATTTTGAGGTGGATATTTCCATGTATAAAATGAACATGGCCCAGGAAGGACTAATAAGTTCTGCGTAGCTAGATGCTAGGAAGAACTAGTAAGTTGTGTATAAGCTCTATACCTGCTTGGTTACCCCGTGCAGTAGACAATATCTCAATGGCACACATTATGAAACCCAGGGATTTTCTATTTGGAGGGCTTATGTGTTTTCTCAAGTCACAGCTTGCTGTCACTTTGCCTTTGTGGTTGTTCTCAGAGCTGGTGAGATGTCGGACTGTCCCAGAAGACACGGGAAGTATTTAATTTTAGAAAAACTAAAGGGGTCAAATTTGCCGGAGATGTAAACTGATGGTTCTATTGTGGGCAACAAGCATTTAGCACAAACTTTGGTCCTGTGCTACCAACAGTAAAGATCATCCACGCTGATCCTATGCTATGATAAACACTGTGGAACAGTTTGATCCTAAATATTCGTAACGTGTACAGTGCACAGTGCCTTGAGCATTTTTGCTGGTATAACTCACCCCTCTAAACTTTCCCTTACCTTCATTCTACTTCTCAGTCAGTCCTCATGCCCAACAGCAAAAGCTTGTAGGACATGGTTCTTTTCAGTAGGCACAAGTGGCATCTAGACATAAACTCTGCACTATGTCAGGTGAATAGAATTGCTAGAGTGAGGAGCAACCTCCATCAGGGCGTAGTCAAGACGGGTCCTAGAGCTCTCCAGAAATCTTTACTTGTCCAAGTACCACTTCAGTGCTCTCATTTAATTAACTGGATAGGGATAACCAGCAAGGGCTCACTCACTCCTGTCATCAAAGAGACTGCCAGCTCTCATTTAATTCCCTCCCTGGTGTTGTCTCATTCTTAGAAATGCAACACAACGATTCAAAAGCAACACTGCAGCACATTCACTGGCTTCTCAGGATGACCCTCGATAGCCCAGCACAGGGTATGGACAGCCCATCTATGAGTGTCACAAATTCCTTATCACTGTTAAAAGCATGAACACATTACCTGAGAAACAATTTTAACAAATATATTCCCAGAAAACTCTCTACAAGTATAGTGTTATTTCTTTCTTTCTTTCTTTTTTTTTTTTTAAAGTAGCTCTGGAAACAAGATGATTCATACCAACACAATTTTACAGCACACAACTTTAATCACTGCCAAGCATTCTTTCAATTAACATTTCAACTTAAAGCTGTCCTGAATCCTTGCCATTATAGCTAACACATATTCTCTTTTTCTCTTAAGGTCAGGCAGTTATTCTTTGCTGCTACTTTTCTCTGGAAAGTACAGAAATACTCTCTGTAAGTCTGTTTGGTGGACAATTCCCTACAGACCTGACCTACGTCATGGGCTTTTTCTTGAGGGCTGAGACCTTGATCATAGTAACTACAAAGTGTTTGGTGGCTTTTTTTTGTTTTTGTTTTTGTTTTTGTTTTGTTTTGTTTTGGTTTTTTTGCTTGTGGTCTCTAGTCTAGGAGCTTTGCTTCGTTTTTATAAAAAGAGCAGCAGCAGCCATTTTAGTGATGTGTCGCTGAGAACTCTCCCATACACTAATTCAGTGGCTGTAACAGCCAAGGGTGGGAAATGTCATTTGTACATTAGTGCACCGTGCTGTCTCCAGCCATAACGCCAACTCTGAGGATAGAGACTGAAGACTGAAATCCAATAATCTTAAGACACTTTACGTAAGAGAGAGAGGAAGTGTAACTGTATGGTCTGCTGAAGAGAGGGAGCAGATTGTGGATCTGATCTCTGCTCCTGGAATAATTTGGGTACTTTACATTAAAAACAGTTTATATAGGCATACGAGTAGCAAGAAGAAGCTGTTCCTAGCAGTATATATTATTTGTATAATGCATATCTCTTTCAGAAAGTCTCCTCACATGTCTGCTTTGGGTGGTGAAGACAGTTGTTGTTTGGTAGCAGAAGAAAGACATTCAAAAATACACTGCAATAAGCTCTTCCTATGACCCTTCACAGCTGCTCTTCCAGTAAACACACTTCTCACCAGGCTACTACTGCCCAACTCAGCTTTTCAAATTTTCAGCTGATCTTTGTATTATCCCTTAGAGAGACAGTGATTAATCCTCTCTACCATCCAAGTTTAGTTTTAATTGTGACAAAAATCAGACCCTCTAAAGATCAACAACAGGTTTGAGCTAGACAAGCACAGTAACCTGCAAGTTTTCTTTCAAAGTGTAAATACTGTTCTTGGAGAATATCTGCACAGAAGGTGCATTTGTATTTTCAGCTACTTACTGAGGTAACCTCAAGCTGTGCTTTATGTGCAAACTCTGAAGAAAAATAAGAACGTGACTTACAGTTCTGGTGACTCTTGGTCATACTCTCCGAGTCCAAGGCATGGTAGAACTCATAAGCCGAACGGCCCAGCAGCTCCTCTGGATGGTATCCAATCAACTCTGTAATTCTTGGTTAAGAAAAAGACCAAATATTTTAAATTCAGGTTGCCTTAGCCTTATGCTTACACGTGTAGGTCAGCTATCAGCTGTAGTCCCTAGACTAACAGAATGAAAACAACAAAATAAGAAATTCTGAACTTTGGAACACATTAGAAGCTGTAGAGGACTTCTGATCACATTCAGAATAAATTGCCTCTTACTACTACTGGAATAAAAACTCCTAGGGATGTCATTACATGTGTTGCATATTTTCCCAGGCCTATTGCACAGTATCTCTTATAGAAGGTCTCAACTGGAAAACCTTTGCTGACAAAATTCTCAAGCTGTCCACTACATACAGAAACTCCCAACTACCATCATTCAAATTCAAATGCATATGATGGGGCTAGTGGCTGGCACCATCAAGTTTAAAAGTATGCATACATTTTTTAAAAAGTATAGACATAAAAGGGTTAAATCACTCCTTTTGGTATTGCATTTAATAAAATAAAAATGCAAGGTGAGAAATGAAGGACAGTTAAAAGAAAAAAAAATCAGCTCTTCTACTTAGTGTTTCTCAATCATATGAGAACATTACCATGTTGATTAGGTTACTTGGGTGACTAATCCACAAACTAAGTAGGATTTTACACAAAGAAAGCTAAGATCTCAAAAACTAGACTTTTTTCAGAGTATTTCTGAGTACTCAGGCAAGATGGGAATTCTCACAAGTTCTTGAAGAAATGAAAATAGGTCAAACTGATTATTTTCTCTGATGAGGGGGTGGAGGAAAAGGGTTCTTTTTTCCTAAATTCAATCTGAAATACCATTGCACACAACTTTACAGGAAATCTGGTTAGTAAAAAAATAATTCAAAATTAAAAATATCATGTCTTCTGGGAAAACAAGGAAACATGCCTATTTTCCAAGTCAACAACACTCCTGGATGCCTTTTCCGAGCTTTTAAACTGAAATAACAACCTGTAATGTAGCACAGAGCAGTAGCAGAAACAACTACAAACCGACTGCTAAGCTTTCATAAACCTTGAAAAGCCAGGAGGCTTGCAAGGAATGGCCACATCTTGCAGCACGCCACTGCCGTCAGTGGCGGTGCCTGGTGACTAACTCCCTTGGAAAGGCTTTATCTGCCCCCACCACATTTGATTAGTGGCGTTGCCGCTTTTAAGAGACGCATCCTCCAGTTTGTGTACTCCCTGGAAGGAAAGCCTTGGCCCAGCCCTCCAAACACAAGCGTGTCTTTACAAGACAGACATGTAAATACTGTAAAACAAACAGAGCGAGAGCATGGTATTCATCTCCCAGATCCCCCTCCAGCAAGGGAAGACACAGAAGATGGAACTATTTGTGTATGGTTTGAAGGCCAAGGCATTGAGTCAGCTTTTCCCTCGCCTCCACAGAACTGTAATAGCTCATACCCCCGGGACGCCTTCGTTCTGTCACTCTGAAAACTGCTCTTTGTCCTGATTTCCATGGAATGAACCTGGGTTTATAATGGTTTAGTTGAGCAAAGACTGTAGTGGGTTTTACTGGGTTCGCCCTGAAGACTTACTCTTCTGTTTATGTTTACAGTTTTATTTATGCTTACAGTTAGACTGAAGGGGAAATTCTTGAATCAGGTTTCAAAAAGAGTTGCTTTTTTGACTTTCTTCACTGACAAGCTTCTCAGCTTTTAAACTGTGACCCAGTCAAATCTGTAACTTTTCTCTGAAACCACAATTGCTTTTTCTTTGTTAACAAAAGCAGAAGTTCTAACAATGAGTTGGTCATCAGCAGAAAACAAAAAGTACAGAAGGAGCCCTAATAAAAGTAAGGCTCCCAAAATACAGCTGCTGCTGGCCTGTATGCAGTCAGCTGGGACACTGGTGTAAGTGGCCAGAGGCTTTTGCTGGGACTAGAGTAAATATACAGTCTTTAAAAACAGAAACTATGGCCTTTGGCTATATAATGGCATAGTGCCATGAAACCGTCCCGGTTACTTTGGAGCTCATCACAAGGGGAAGGCTTTTAAAATTCAGGAAGTTAAGGATTTACTCTTAATCCAGTCACTGCGACCTGAGAGCCAAGTGAGGGTTCAGCTGGGAGAAGGAAGAGGAAATAAAGATAATGGGGGAAAAAAAAAAAAAAAAAAAAAAAAGCAAAGCAGCATTGAGTACCCAGCAGCACCACTGCAAATCCAGAACTACATTACCGCCTTCCTGGACGTCAACAGTGGAACCAAGATAGCAAGCAAAAAAATGTGTGTTACAGCAGGCTGAGGGACACTTAACTCATCATATAGGAACTGCAAACTCTATGCCAAATTACAGTATCACAGTATACTAGGGATTGGAAGGGACCTCAAAAGATCATCCAGTCCAATCCCCCTGCCAGAGCAGGAACACCNCCTTAGTCTCCTCTTCTCCAAGCTAAAGAGACCCAGCTCCCTCAGCCTTTCCTCATAAGGGAGATGCTCCACTCCCTTAATCATCTTTGTTGCCCTAATTGTCTATTACGATCCTGTAAGACGCCTCTCAAGTTGTTCCTCGCTGTTCATAACAAGCACTCTCACTATAAAATTCTCGTCATTCCGTGGCACAGAACGACTTGTGGTGCAATCCTGCTGTGACAACGTTAAATTTAATTAGATCTAATATAATCTTGGATGAAAGTTAGCAAGTGGTGGGTTGGTATCTTTTTACTACAACCAACTGAAAAGCATATAAAAAGACAAAAAAAGATACCGAAGAATTACCCACAAACCCTACAACATTGACCAAATTCTAAACCCATGCTTGCTAACAGTGAAATACTAACCAAGAGTAATTGTTTTAAAATAGTTACTAAAAAAGAAATAAAAAGGCTAAGCAGCCTCTATGACCTTGTCAACTGATCTGTTAATCTAGTGCAACTATTTAGATTAATTACATTTCTCTTTAAACAGCCCTGGGAGTGAAATTATTTGTTGTTTTTTTTTTAAATATAGAATGTTTCTTTCTCCCATCCTAAAAAAAAGTAAAACTGGCTGACAGTGTTTCCTAGATACATTTTTAAACACCACTGTTTTATAACAAACACCTTCTCTCCAAGAATTGTTAGCAATATTAGTTTGGGGTGCATGAACTGGCAGATCACACCCTCCTTCAGTCCTCCTCTGATGCTACCGACCCTGAAAAGCTAAAAAAAAAATAATCTGTTGGGCTGCAGGTGGTGCAGGGCTGGAAATCAGATCAGCCAATTCCAGGGCCAAGGCAGGCAGCTATCCCCGTCTCCATCATAACCGTCCTGTCACTCTTCTGAGGTGTTTGTGGAAGACCTGGCCCCAGCTGAGAGCCCGAACAGCACCTGGGCCAGGAGGCTGCGAGGGCTTCAGCAAAGGTCCCTGCACTGACCTCACATGAGCATCGCTTTGAGGTTCATCGAGTGAGGTCCACCCTCCAAACTCTGCGTGCTTTCCAGAGGAGCCTCTTAGCAATCTGAAACGCCAGGTGAATGCACAGAGGTCCACGTGCAAAGGAAAAAGCATCCTATGGAGCTATGAGGATGAGGAGTACCTAACTAAGAGAGTAACAGAAATACATATGCCCTGTGGGACCAAAGAGTCATTTACAAAACCTGAGTCCAGAACACAAGACTTCTACTTTCGCTTAGACACCAGACAGAAAATTGCTCTTTGTGCAAGCTGTGGAATGACAAAATTGGAAAGCAAACTGTACAGTGGTTTTGGATGGCATTCCTGCCACGGTAGGCTTTGTGTTACCTTTGCATTTGTAAAAGCTAAATTGGTGCTAATTGGATAATAATCATTTTTGTTGAAGACAGGTGGGCTAAGAGGCTGTTTATTCGCCCGTTAACCACCCATTTCTGAAAACACAAATACCTTTGGGGGAATCTAATATTGCCAGACTGGCCCTTCAGTTTTCTGAGCTAAACATGTCACCATGATTTACTGAGGTCAAAATCTCAGCAAACACAGCAAAGAGGTGGGCAGCAGTCCTCCGCAGTAGCAGATCTGTTCCAGCTACTGCTACTTATATGCTTTTTGAGCACTACTTCAGTTTCTCTTACCATACCCACTTCTTAGGATGTGGAGTAAAGGCAAAGTTTTGTGCTTAGGGTATGCAACGGAGAAACAAGCAATCTGAATCCTATTTCTAGATTTGTACAACTTTGCCCTACTTTATCTCTCTGAGACATGGCAAATCAAACAAAGCTCACTGCTTCCAAGGCTACGTCTCCTCCAAGATGAGCTATTTCAAGTGGTTTTGTTATTCTTAAAATTGTGCTTTTCTGTCTCTTTGTAGGAGCAGAAAGCTTTTTATTGTATACCATTTCTTGAGTTAAAATAGTATCATAAGAACCATCAGGACTGAGAAGTCATGCTCTTTGTGAAAGGCTGCTGTAATGTTGACTGCTCATAAAAAAAATATCTGGGTGTATATTCATCTGGCTATGTGTGGACTGTGTGTGTGAGGGTGTGGATCTCTTAACAAAGTCTTTTTGTATTCAAACCGTTAACCAAGTTATTGAAGTTAAATTGGTCTTGACGGGAACAAACAAACAAAGTTATACTTAAAGCAGAATGATTTAAAAATTAAAAAAAGAGAGAGAGAAAAAAAACAAAGCCCAACACAGCCACTACACCTGTGCTAAATCACTCTGCCAGCCTGCTAGAGCAGGCAACAGGGAAGCATGGCAGTCCTGCCAAGCACCCACATTTCCTCTCAAAACTATTCACGGCTGCTTCTACTCTAACCCAAGCCAATGAAAAAACAAAATGCAAAATCCTGGGACCCTTGTCCACTCCTTAGAGGGATGCCTGGCCTGGTCAGGTGTATCAACCCTGCTAGGCAAAAAAAATAGATGGGTACATTAAAACCTTCACCAAAATTCTCCCTCTCCTACTCATTTGGTCTATCTAAATCCAAGTTTCATTATTAACAAAAGAAGTTGGTAATGTTTTCTTAAATATTACATATACCAAAAGCCACTTTTGCCTAATGTGGATCTTTGGCTTCACATATCATCACTTCACTGTTGTCTCCGTACTGCATTTTCCCTCCAAGCAGGGATGGAGGGAGAGGAGGTCCTTTCAAACGCTTATTTGCATTCTCACCTAATTTAAAAATATTCCCCAAATATAGGTCAAACGGGAAACTGACTTAAATCTTCATATGAGGTTCTGTGCCTGCATATTTGTGTTTTAAAGGGACATAACTGGAAGCACAATAGAACTCAGTTTCCTCTCAGTCAGGCACAGCCTGGATCCCAAACATACACTCATATTAGGAGAAACTTAATTGCAACCAACACCATTGGCATAGCGTCTTCCTGCACTGTCCTGTTCTGAACCATCATGCATCCTCCATCACTCCTTTTTCTTCTTCGACTCTTCCATTAAAATGTTCCAATTGAGAAAAAGCAAAAAAGAGTACAGCTAACTGGGTTTCTTATAACCAGGAACATACAATTCCCCAAAGCCAGCCATGCCTCCAAAGTAACAGAGAACATACGCTTTCCAGCGTGCCGGTGCCAGGGAACTGGTTTCTGACACAGCCCTCGCAGTTGCCGCCTGCACATCTCACCCTGTGCAGGAGAGATTTGGTTCCTTACTCTTCTCTCCCCCCACGCATGCTACCCACAGCAATTACAGGCAAAAAGATCTTCCCTTTCCCCTCCCAGCACCCCAGAGAGATCACAGGGATGAAGGTGAAAAGCCAACGCCACCAAAACACAGCATATGGTTTTCTTCTGTTAGGCATAAACCATAAAGGCTCAGACGGCATGTGCTCGAGCACCTGAAGTAGTTTCGGGGTGTTCTATCAAATTCAGATACAGTTTTCACTTTTGTTTTGTGGATTTTTCCAGCACAGAAACATACTGCCACTATTTCGATTCTACCTATCACTCCCATGGCCCTGCACAGGAAGATACGACAAGCATCAGCTATGGCACCAAGGTAACAAAATTGCCTTTGTACAAAGACTTGTCTTTTTTTTTCTGAATAAAACACCCTCACTGTTCATCCTCCCTGACACAAAACATTGTGCAGCTGAACTAAATCCTCACTTGGATTACTGAATTGTACCACTGATCAGCATTTCCGTATTACAGCTAAAATAATACTTCCTGGAAACCACTTAGCCAAGATAAGTGGAGCAAGGGAAATGGCTGAAGCAGGCATTTAACAAAATAACGTCTTTTCATTATTTATATCTCACAAACCTTTCTTTACAGCCTCATCACCTTGTGAAAGCCATTTTAAGAATATAAATACATCCCACCTAATCACTGGCAAGTCATGGGCCCATATAAAAAAAATTGCTTTTGGAAGGCAAAATATATGGGCTAGCATCTCACACATTTTAAATGAGGTACAGCCAGTCTTGCCAGCCTTATACTGCATCTGTCTGGTACACTCCTGAGCAAAAGCCAAAAGAATCAAGGCACTTCATGTCAGCCAACTAGTTTTTGTTGTGAAGTGTAGAAGGTAGCTGGCCTATATTTTCATGTTGCTTTGTGACAGGCAGCAATCATGAGCTTTCCTAAGGAGATGAAAGATAAGATCTTCCTTTTCCTCAAGGATAAAGTTCAACTTCATGTACAAGGGCAGCTCTCCTTTGTACCCACTTAAGCTTCACACTGAAGGTGTATGCTGCCATCAGTAAGGCCCAGCATGCCACTAAGGTGCTTCCTCAGAAATCCTAGAGTCTCTTCAAACTGAACTCTTCAAAACCAAAAACTTAATGCTCTCTGGAAGCAGACCTGTCCACACCAGATGAACTGCAAAGGGGATACTCAGATTGCTGCAGAAGCTGGCTAGAGGAGGCACGCTGCCCTCAATGATATCAGCCCTGGACTGCAAAGACACACTTTTACAGAGAAATGATCATAGAATCATAGAACAGAATCCTAGAACAGTTTGGGTTGGAAGGGATGTTCAAAAGTCCAACCCCTCTGCAACGAGCCAGGACATCTAATAAATAAGCTGTGTCAGCTCTGCTGTGTTGCTGCAGAAAGGCCAGAGCAGGTTGAAAAGGGTTTAGGCATCTGACTGGCACATTCTGCTTTTCCTCCTCCACTCCTCAGCCTGGATTTACATTCTTGGCGTAAGCTGCTCCTTCAATGCAATTTGTCTAGCAGCACCGAATTCGATAAGAACAGCTGAGTGTTTTGCATTTTTATGTGTCTAGTGATGTGTCGCCTGTCAGAGAGAAATCAACATCCCTCTGGCATGGAAGCAAGAGCCAAGAGGATCTGCTGGGAAGAACCTGAAAGGTTTGTGAGGTTTCCTCCTTGTCTGGCCTGGCTGGCTTTTTACAACTTTATCACAATCTCAATAAAACATGAAGGAAACATCCAACCAAAACTATTTAGTAAAAGATGTGATATTTTGTTCCCTGGTCTTAAAGAAAAATCTCTGAAATTCTTTCAAGTTACAGCCTCCAGAGGAAGCTGTTGTATTTCACTGCCATATGGTAAGTTTTCCCTGTAAATCAACTCCCACTAGTAAAGGCAGGACATAATGTTATTCTTTTTAAAATAAGCATGTGTATCTTCAATGGGATAGCATCAGTCTCTCTAATTCTCATTTATCATAACTTATACATTAAACCTGGCAGAGACATGTGAATGCTGCAATACAGCAAAATCCTCTGTTACCCTCCTCTAGTCAGTCTCTGAATGGCCCCAGTAATTCAGAGGTACATTGCTTTTAACAATGAGTCATTGCCATATTGTTGCTTTCCCCCAACAGCAAAATCCCACTGATATCTCAATTTTTTCATCCCGAAAGTACTAAGAAAAATAAGTCTATTTTCTTGTGGTTACATCAGAAGACACTTCTAGTTACAAAACTTGCTGCTACATTCTCAGAGAGGTCAGAAGAAGGTCAGTCACAAGTTTCACACTTGTAATCTTGCTTTCATCCACAGCTGCTAACACTGCTAGTTTATGTGGTTGCTTTATCACATTGCTTAAAATAATACTCTTGCTTAGCACAAATTTTAAATCATCTTCGAAGGATAAAAAAAATAACCAAGATCTCAACCCTCTGAGCTTTTGCATAAAACGCAAGCATACATATAATCCCACTGATAACCCTAAAGACCTCAGTGGTTCCTAGCATTTCTGAATTTCAGGAGACCAGTTTCATTAGACAGAAAACTTCATATTAAATTCAAGGATGACCTCATAAACTTAAAAAAACCAAACCAAAACAAACAAACACCAGACCCACAGTAGTACAGACAGGACTTTCTGTGGAAACTGTGGGACAGTTCATGAGAAGGTATCTCTGGCTCACTCACATGCATGAAAAATGGTTACTACAATATGTAGGGACATAGAGAAGAGACGGATGGTACAAAATGCCATGGAGATCCGAGGGGAAATCAGGCAGGTGGACACTGCGGGGGATCTCCATTTTTTCCACTCAAGAGGAAAGTATGGGGAGCAGAGGACACAGCCCCTTGCTTGACCCAAGATCTTCCCTTCCCCTTCATTTCGCCACTAAAAGAAGCAAACAGATAACCAGCAAAGGTTGTTTGCTTTTCATTGAGCAAGAGGCTGCAATCCCATTTCAGAGCTGCAGATGCTCTGGATGCCTTAGGAATTCTTAGTTAATCTAGAGCATAAAGTACTTTCCAGCTAACCAATAAAAGCATCCTGGGCCAAACCAACCGTAAAACAGGCCTTGACTAAGGTCCATGAGGCACGTTGTTTGAGACGTTCTATAAAAAACAAGAACAGAAATGCTGCGCACTCTTCAGTTTGTTAAAACGCAAGAAGCTAATGCTTATGGCTCTAAGTTGCCCCATCTTCTGCCCATGAACTTGAATTCCTCACTCAGGAGGAAACATAACAGGAGTAGCATTTTGCCTAAATTGAGATTTGAGATGGATTAAGTGAGCCTCCGAATAGTTTTCTTGGTAACAGACTGTACTTCTTGTCCTTGCTTACCAGATCCACACAAGCAGACATTTGGAAGGACTGCTTGTTTTGTTCAAGAAGACAGGAATACCCACGGAAAGGAATAATCAGTGGAGCTTACCTGTCATCACAGTAGGTAAATTTCATGTCCATGCTATGGCGACTCAGGAAGGTCTTGCTGTCCAGGGGGATATCGATGTTTGAGGGATGCTGAATAGGCTCACACATTATTATAAGGCAGGTGAGAAGAGGCTCTTTATACCCACACAGAGTGTGAGGAGGGCAAGTGTTATACACTTTAACTTGTCCAGTGCAGTGCAAAACCTGAAATAATGATTTCTGAATGAGAAACAAACTTAGAATGTACTTTCTTTACATGTCAAAATGTCTTTTTACATCAAAACCACTTATTATGGCTAAAATAAGGTACCTTCCACGTGGCAGACTTGAGGTTAACAGTTCTGCCTCTGTTGGTAACAGTGCATTTCATCCTCATGAAGAAGTCACGCTCAGTTGACATCTCTTTGCTTTTCTTTCCAAAGCCTGGACCTGCATAAGGAAAATGGCAAACGAGTTTTCTCAGTTTTGCTTCTTGATTTTTCTATTTATAAGCATGAAGGATTCAATGGAAATAACAGACTAATTCTCAGATAATTTACCTGCAGAGACCATCAAAGATGCATGGACCATTGAAGAGCAGTTTGTAGAGCTCAGACCTAAAACTTTAAGTGGAACTTAAATGGACTTTGTGCATTTAAACCTATGTTTTAGCTTGCAGCACATAAATCTTTGCGAAGTGTTACAAGTGAAAACATTATGCTTGTCTTGATGAAAGGAAAACACTAAACAAACAGTTCTCAGTGCTATCACACACAAGCAATATTTGGCAAAACAAAACAAATCTGCAAAGTATCGAATAACAGTTAATGATTACTCTAGGAACGAAAATTTCCTTTACCACGGACTAACAGATTTCTACTACCAGCCAACGACTTCATTAGGTTATTTAAAAAGCAAACAGCGGCTCTTTGCTAGTTTCATTATTACCATTTTTCAGACTCAGATTCTCTCGAATTTCTTCGTGGTCACATGGATGAGTGAAGTCAAAAATGCTGTGTCCAGTTAATTCCACCTGTGCAGAAGAACTATATTTAGCCAAACAAAAACAACTAATAGTTTTTATCTGGTTTTAAATACCACATATTCAGATGAAACTGGTCACTAGAACTAAGTGCATCGACAGGATGCTCACAGACACAAATCCTGTGACCCTCCCTTTGTTTATCCTATGCATAACTTCTCTTTTTCTCCTCAGAACAATTCCCTATCTTTGGATTTGCACAATGCAGTTAACAGTCAACACCAGTGATTATTTTCAACACAGAAGAAGAAAACCCCCAACCTACAAAGCAGAAAAGGGTGGGGGGGACCTAAAAGAGCAGTTCTATCACCTCTGTCCCATAGTCCAAGGCATAAAGTGAATAAACACCCGTCCTCCTCTCCATGGTAATAGCTAGGAAGGCGAGTTTGCAGTCACCAAAGACACTACAACTTTGATAGAAAGGGAGAGGGAAAACCCCCCACTGTTGTCTGGTGTTTAGGGTACCTGCCTAAGAAATAAGACTTTTTATTTCCAGTCTTTTTTGCAGTGACACACAGCTCTTTTTCTGTATTTAGGCACTGGAGTTGTTTCTAGGAACTGTATTACAAAGACAGGAAAGTGTTAAGGAACAAGTTACCTGGGTAAGACCCATGTATTTGTTGACATTCTCTGACAAAAAGATCATGTCTCCATCCTGTGTCACCACGGCAATAAATCCCTCCAAAGCTTTCAGGTACAAGTTGTCCATCTGTTGGTCTGCCTCTAGTTCACTCTCATTGTCAGCACATACTGAGAAAAAAAAAAGAAAAAGGCATCTGAAGTCTTCAGCACCCCAGTTAGCCTTTTTCAATGCAAGAACATCCAGTTACAAGGCAACAAAATATTTTTCTGCTGTTAGAATATCCTTTTCCAGAAACCCCTTCTGGTGGGGCTTTCCTTGAGAAGAAAGCTGTCTGCACAGTGTAAGAAAGTTGTCCTTATCACTAAAAAGATATTTTTCTAAACTTTCTAGTAGATGCAACAGACCCTCTATTCACCTTCAGCGTGTTTCTGCAACGTGTTTTCAGTACATAAAACCTCCATAACCAGACACTGAAGTGCATCTTCTTTGTGTGCATTCTTTTGGCGACGTGTAACCTTTATATCTCCTAACAGGCATGAAATATAGGACAATTCTTATAGAGTAAACCTGTGCATTCCTAACAAATGTCTAAAAAAAAAGACATTTTCATCAGGTCAAGTTTTCCAATAAGTTTAAATACTTTTTCTACGAAGCGTGCCTAAATAGACCTCTCCACTCGCTCTGGAAAGGTCTGTTAACGCTACCTTTAGTGGAAACAACACATCCTTGAATCCCTTTCAGGGGAATCTCTCTTTCCTCCCATTAACCTCAGTATTCCTGGCAAAAACACAGATCCATCCCATCGATACCCAGTTCTTCACCTGCAGACATCAGAACTCCCTACGTGCCTCTCCACCAAACCCTGACAAGCTTCATCACACTCCTGCCCCACAAGCAGGAGAGCCTCAGGCCCCACTTCCATCCCTTATGTTTGTCTATGCAGATTCATCAGCTCAGTGCATCTTGTCACTTTGGGAGAAGATGTGCCACTGTTACGCTGACATGCTAGAATATTTATTAAGACACCTTTTTTTTTGGTTACTTTGTTTTCCTGTTGCTTTTTGGCTGTGCTGTAGAGGCAACTGGTGGCACTGCGATGCACTCGTTGGATGTGCTCCACATCACCCATCTCCTGTGATGGGAGGCAGAAAGCAGGCAAAGCCACAGGCAGGGAAGGAAGGAGACACTGCTCCTTCTAATGTTGGTCACCCAAGTGTCCACTCAGCACTCCTGCCTTCCCTTCTACACTTTCAAGCATGTTTCAGCTTCAAGAATAAGAAGCCTGCAGTACATGATTTGTAGATGACTAGTATAAAAAAATTTCTGTGTAGGAGCCGGTCCATTAATTTCCTGGCATGTTTTCTACTAAACTTCTGGGATTATTTTTGTACAAAACTATTTACAGATATCGTGTCTGCTCTGTGTACCTCAGACATGCTGTGCAGAGCTTATCTTTATAGTTTTGTGAGTGAGCCTGCACATTAGTGATCAGTCTCTGCAATTATGTGTAGTGGTAAGGCTCTGAATTTGGGGGCAAAAAGGCAAACAAAGAAGAACTCCCAACCTTATTGTCTCAGAATAAAGAATAACCAACTCCAGCCATACAGTGCTGAAGACACAAGGCCAAGGGTAAGCCTCATCTAGATCAAAGGTGCTCCAGAGCCTGAGGCGGCAGGATTATGTGAGGGGAGCTGCAGCGATGTTGCTCCCTGTGCCCCTCTCTGGTGGCACCAGGGGCTCCAGCCTGGGCCCACCACTGATTGTGCTGGCCAGAGGCTCCAGCAGTAATTGCATCAGCCTTATTTGCAAGAATAGTGGGATGCTTAAAAGTGTTTCTTGGAGAAGTTGCTCTTTTACGTTGGTTTAGTGTTGCAATTTCAGCATACAGTTTTTGTTCTCTTGTACACATACTGTTAGCACTTGAGAAAAGTAATTCATTTCTGTTCTTTTCCTCCCTGAAACAGCACATTCATCATTTTCCCTCATGTTTCTTGCAGAAATACTCATTTTGGAAGAAGTCTAGCAGCAAGAATTGGGTATTGTTTCGTAAAACATTATTAGAAGCTGTTTGGTTTTGATTATTTTTTTGGATAGGGACAAGGCTGAGCCAAACTTACACAGTTTTTACTTTGAAGTATTAATGAGTTATGATTAAAGGAAGAGTTCGATCTATATACCTCCTACAACTGCGGCTGCTAGTGCCTGAGGATGGACAGCGAGCACATGTAGGGGGATGAGCATTTGCAATGCAGAGCCCACCAAGCTGCTGTTTGGAACAGATGAGCGGTGACAAAAATGATGCCAGCTACTGCTTCTGCATCCGTCTCCTGCTCCTCAACACCCCTCCCTGGCAACAGCCCACTACCTGTCCTGCAAACAAGGGTACAAGTGGATTCTGCCCCAGAGCCATTGGGAGCACCTGGTTTATCACCATCACCCTTTGCTTCTCAGTGAGACCATTTGGCATCAGGGAAGAGAAGATGCTCTCTGGGGGTGGCCAGCACAGGCTGGAGATTTATCATTTTGTGTCCCTGCACTGCAATTCTAACTGCATGCGCAGGGGCCAGTTCCTCCTCAGCACAAAGCAACCGACTTCAGGAAATTACATCAGGGTTAGTGTTTAAAATACAGAAAACACACAATAATATATTTGAATAGTATGCACTTTGACCATAATGACATTTAGGGAAGAAAAAAAAAAAAAAAGGTAAGTGACCATCTGCTCCCAAGCTTGTTTCTGCTGTGTAAAGAATGTCAAGGGTCTTTTTTTACTTTTCCGGAAGCAAACAAATGGTTTATTCAGCAGGGATCATGGCTATAGCCCAAGACAATCAGCCAAGTGTGGGTTCAGAGAAAAAAATGACTTTTCAGCTCTAACCCCAGACCCTCCTTTCCATTTTTTTTCCCAGCTCATTAAGTTTGCATTAACAAAACATGACTATTGAAAGGCAGGAAGGCTATTCAAAGCATTTGTATTCTTAAATGCCTCCAACAGTGAAAGACAAACACTTTACTTGTATTATCAGATGATTAAGTTTGCTTTTCCATGTATATAAATTATATTACTTAACCAAACACACAGAGAGTACATAGGATCACTCACATCAGGGCTGCAGGTCCAAACCCTTCATGTCCTAGCTGAGCACAGCACTTAAAGCTATAGTCAGCTTTAAAGCACGTGGTTACAGGGTTTGTGGGATCAGGGTTCAACTTTTTAATTAAAATTACCTTTGTCCAGCTGCAGGCATCTGTGATGTGGCCTGGGAGAGAGGCGGGAAGAGAGTTTGTACTGCTGTGCGCCCCCGCTCACGTACCCCAAAAGCACGACCAAGGTGTTTTGCAGACACCCTCCAGCTTTCCTGATAACTCAAACAACCCCATCGTGCGACCTCCCTTCTCCCTTAGCAGCCTTGGCCACAGCAGGCAAGGGGAGCTGCCAGACACGGGGTTCTGGGACTGTTTAACAGGGCATGCTCATGTCTTAAAGGCAGAGTGGTGAAACCATGGGCACCATCAGGCAGGTGACAAGTACCTCCAGGGGCCACTGAGCTGCCACCACCATCTCTTCCTTGCCTGGACATCCCCAGCAGCCTGTCCAGGGAAGACCAGGCACTAGGGGCTGCACCAGAGGTGCTCGGGTCTTCTGCTGTGTCCAGGTTCTTTGTGGTGACTGCAAACACACAATCCCAGAAGGTGTCACCTGTGCTAAACCCCTGAAGCACATTACTACCTGAAGATCCTCAGTCCACAGCAAATAAATATGCTGGGCATCACTGCAGTGGCCCTAGTATGCCCTGCATGAGGTAACTTAGTATAAATTATAGTAATATAAACAATAAATAACAGTCCCTCATACGGTTGCAGTTACAGCATTATAGCTTGTTCCTTTTCTCCTGTGAAAATCACTAGCTACTAATACACAGAGGATACATACGCATCAGGAGACTGATACATCAGAAGCAATCCAGTTACTGCCACTAGCAGAAATCTGTTTTGCTTTAGAAAGAATCTATTTTGCAGAAGAAAAACAAATAAAACCATTGCTACTGCAAGCTGCTCCCAGAAATCCCTATTGTCTTTCACTTTAGCAAAAGAAATTTCAGCTTCAGACAGAAAACATTTGAGAAAGCCAGGCCCAAATGGAAGCAGGAGGTTGGCACGAGGAGGTGGGCCCAGAACTCGGTTTCCAGTAGGTCTGAGGTCACTTTATCAAGGCAGTAGCACCCCACGTAGACTTGCCAGAATTTTCCAGGTCTTAAAGAAAGGTAACCATGGACTCAGTCTACCCTGACTTTTACACAGAGGTTTGATCATCAGCACTGCTTTTCAATATAGCTGCTAACTAAATTCTGAAATAAGGATGTGTTTCTTATTTTTTCCTGCATCTTTTCCACCTCTACTAATGGGATCACCTCAGTTCAGGTACCACAACAGTACAGTAGGGAGATTGGATTGCAAATACGCCAGTTTAACTATAAATTAATAGCACCTTCAGCAGAATGAATACTGTAATATTATTGTTCATATTATAGTTACATTTATGGATCCCAGCCAAGACTGTGCTCATGTAGCCCTGGGAAGCCTATAAAGGAGGGAGAATCCCTGCCTAGCTGAGATCGAGAGATTTTGAAACACATCAGAGAGCCACGGAAAAGTGCGGTTGCCTCCCTGGGGTGACTGTCAGAGCTACAGCAGAACCAGGAACACAGCAACCGCATCCCATGCCCCAGTTTGATGGGTCATTCACTGTTCATACTGACCCAAGGCACTATTTCTTGGTCCGCATCAAATTTTGACACAGCATTCTTCAGTCCGTGTCTCAGCCTTCGTCAAGTTTTGATAAACACTTTTTTAATCAGCTCCATTTTGAAAAATTTTCTAACCACCAAAGTACAATTTATTCATCAACAAGAAACTTTGAACTGTAATGGCAAATGCTTATTGCAGTGTTTATGATAACCTTTTATGCTAAAAATAGCTCTTGTAAACAAGCTTTGATTAATTCCCACTGTCAGGATGTGCACTGTTCCCAAGTTTAAGAACACTTTTTCCGTAGATGCTTGCTCATTTCCTTCAGACCAACCTCTTGGAACAAGTCTGAAGTCTCAAAAAGTCAGGCTCTCCTTACAAGAAATAATTGCTCAGGTACAAACAACCTCCTAGCAATCAGCCTATACTCCTCTCAACACCTTTGATCTAACTCAAAGGGGCCTTTCTGGTCAGTTCAGAGGTAGAGAGTGACAAAAAAGTGTTTTACTGGAGGTCACATTGTCACTTCCACAGAATTTTCACGGCTTTGTCTCTAATCCCAGATCCTACAAGTACCAGAAAATTCCTTGGATATTGTGCATAACAGACACCAGGCTACAGCTGCCGCTCCTAAGGAGGGTTGTAAAAACTGCCTGATGCCCGTAGGCACAAGTTAGGGAAGATCTAACAGCAGCTCCATCCTGCATCAGAGAGCAGCTTTGAGACAGACTTGTCTCTTCCTGGTTTCTTGTTTTGCATCAAAGGAAAGAGACTGATTTTTTTTTTTTTTTTTTTCTGTCTTGACAGGGCAGTACATCCTGTTCAAGGGGATATTTTCAATGTGTTCAATAAAAGCTTTCAATTTAGATACATCAAGAAAAAGCTACTCTTAAGCTTGAAGCTTCCTGAAGGGCTCTTATCTCCAAGCGCACAAGCAACTTTGATAAAGAAAACACTTTTGTTAGTGTTATTTTGATTGCAGAGTTTGTATCTAGCCAAACCATCCAGATGCTGCTCCCAGGAAGCTGCTTCAAGTCCTGCAGTTGCCAGTGTTGAATGGAGGGACACAGCACCCCATCAGACCAGGCTCCCTGAGCCCTTTGGGAACTTCTGGTGCACCTTCCCAGAAAAGGGACATCCTTTCAAGCATCTGAAGTGCTCAGCACCCAGCTCCACTCTCATTCCTAGCAGCATGGTTGGCTCAAAACTGTTTTTCCAATTTAATAAAAGCAAACCAAGTAGACATGCTATTTTTAAAGCACTGTTTTATGCCACAATGGTCTGAGATGACACACAGCTTGTCCAGACATTCAAAAACAATGCCCACATCACTTCTCCCTACGGTTTGTCCTCTCCCTTAAAAGCCCAGGGAAAAAGCTATTTTTTCCCTTCTGCTCCCTGCTGGCTTTCCGGCTCTGTTGTCTCCCTCCCTTGAAACAACTTCACACTGGCTTCCTCGTGGCCTCCCTTCTCCCAAACAACTTCCCGTCTGCTTCCCTGTTCCCTCCCCATTTCTCCCGCTGTCTGCCTGCCCAGGAGCAACTCCCATCCAGTTTCCTCTGCTGGATCTCCGCACAGAAAAGACACCCGGCTGGCCACACAATTGGGATGGGATTAAAGAAAGCTGATGAAATTGTGTTTGCCTGATCAGCCTGACTAAAAAGCCTGTAGTCCTGGCACACAGAACTCACTGGTACCAAAGAGTTCTGGTTCCTGTAATGTCTTTGGCATCAGCGTGGTCCAAATAAATGCTTAAAATTATTGGCACCACCTGCTAATGCCCAGTCTTCTTCAAGTGGATTATTTTCCTCCTATTCAGACAAAAAGAGACCAACTGAGGCAGCCTTAGCAACTATCACAATGTTAGGTGTTAACAAAACCATTCTTTAGCAAAAAACAGTTATTTCTCTTTTACCATCTATTAACCTCTCACAAAGCATTAGACTAACTTAGTAGCTATACGAGAGAATAGCAGGGAACAAGCACTGCTATAATTTTTTCTGACCACACTAAAGGACATAAGATCCCAAACCCAAAAGCTCCACTACTGATAACCATCAGTTTATTTTCAGCAGCAACTTTATGTGATCAAAACCTTTACTTGAAATGAACAAAGATCAGTTCTAAATTTATCCCAAACATTTGAATGTGTTGATAGCAAAAATGTATTATGCCAACAGAATTAGGAGACATATTGAAAAATATTTAAGATTATCATAATTAAATGATATTTCTACTTAGCATTCCAATTATACCGTGTACTGTTCTGTGCACAACATGGAAACAGTATTATAAAGCTATTGTTTCAGTTTGCTTCCTGTGATACTAATCTCAATCAGGCCGTCAGACGAACAGCCTGCGTTTCTAAATGTTAAAGGCTTCCTCTCGAACATTCCCACACAGAATTGCCTACTGTGAAAATCAAAGGGAAACGTGTTACTAAGTAAAGCAGCAACTTTTATAAAGCAAAACCTGGTATTTTTTACCCTTTTGAACTCTGAGATATACAACCAGCTATTTCCTATTACGATCAGACACAAGGGCCAAGCTCGGGTCCTGCAACGCCTGCAAGGAGACGTGCACCCTGCAATACAGGAGCCGGGATTTTCGGAGGCACGTAGCGGGAGAGCTCTCAATGTGGTCTCCAATTCATGGGCTCTGCCATTCACCTGCTGGAAGAATGTGGGCATAGATTTCCCTAGGTCTTGGCTTCCAGACAGATAAATAATCATTATGCAGACACAGCTACTAAAACAGCCCGAGTTACACAAGTGAAAAGCCCTATTCCAAGACAGGGAATAATAGGAAGGGGCATGAGACGCTCAATGCCAGCAGACTGAGGCTGGCACACTGCCTATGGCTGTCTCTGAAATCCCACCTGGAGTATCAGCTTGCAGAAAGACAAGGATGCAGTCCTGGGAAGGGCCTGGCGCTCTCTGCTCCAGGGAAAACTGCGGCAGAACGACAAGATGTGTCCATGTTTGAGAGTCGTGCCCACAAACAGTAACATAAAGTAAAATCTAGTGTACTGGTAGGTATTGACAGAATAAATAAGAAAAATGCTAATCAAGCAGTAGTTTTTTCTCTATTATCTTCTGAAGCATTTTTCAAGCTGCACTGCAAACTTATTTTAGTGACCTTGTGTGTGTGTGTGTGTGTGTGTGTATATATATGTAAATGCAGTAAATGTTATTTTAATGTCCTAATTAATGACAGAACAAATACTCCCACTTAACTCCCGTTTACACTGAGCATCTAGCCCAAATAACCAAAACTATTTCCATGAAGATAACACAAAGCAAAGAGGGGGGTCTGTGGGCTGGTGCGGGCATTTGCTTTTCATGCACACTGCAGTCCTCCACCTCCCCATTTCCCAGCTCACCTGTCAGAGATGACACAGTAACCCTGTGCTCCCTGTCAGTCGAATCAGGCTCCTCAAATGCAATACTGAATTGATGGCCAAATTCCAGCCTGCTAAACATGCATGTGAAACGGGGGCAACTTTGCTTGGGGCTCAGAAAGGGCCAAGAGCAAAAGCAAGAAGGGGGGTGGACAGGCACCACACAAATCCAGTTTCCATTTTGCTCCACATTCTCATAAAAATGTGATGGGCAGCAAACCTCTTCATCTGTGAGCTTAAAGCTGTATTGAAAACCTAGTGCTTTGAATTAAATTGGGCAGCCTTCCAGTGTGTCCTTATAAAGACACATTATTCAGAAGCCCACAAAGATACAAAATCTAATTTAAATGTTATCTATAATCAGAAGAACATAAATCACAGATGAGGTTTTCTGGCTTGAGTTCTTTCATTTCAACTCTTTATCAGAAGATAATACCCAACTCTTCCAGAAAATCAGTCCCTTAAGTTCAGTTCCTCAGAATAGGAGCATTGAAGATTTTGAAACCCTTCTCTACATCTCCCGTATCTAAAGGATGCAGCCATGGACAAAAGTGCATTTGATCAACAACAAAAATTTTGATGACTTACTCCAAGTTAATATTTAGACTGGGGAAGTGCATCAGATTTAAGGTTTACAAATAACTAACACAGAGAAAGCCCAAAATATTAAATCACAGCCTGTTGCTACTGTAACATCTCATTTCCAGATTCCTTTCTAACCACTGGGTACTGATGGTACTTCAGGAAAATGTAAATCAGTTACATGAATCACATTGTTTTTCAAACATCGTCACAGGAAAATCATACGTGTAGATATGAATATTATATACATATATTGAGTTGTCATCACTATCAAATGATATGAGCCTAAGCCTTAACACTACAGAAGCACTACAACAAATGTTTTATCTGTAGATTTTTTCCTGACCAAGAAATGTACATGTATCTGAAAAATTAACTTTAATCTTAGCAGTTTCCAGGTAAGCAAATGTACTTTTCTGATGACGGCAGCATAAAACTCTCATGTCAGGTTTCACAGACACACATATTTTTCATATTATCTTACAGCCCTTCCGAAGTTTGCTTTTCCTACACCGTGTCAGTCTCTAGTTCATGCCATATAAATACTTGAAAAGCTGAAGCTGTGTTTTTATGAGAAAGTTACTAACAAATTGGCTTGGTGTATGGCATATTTAAGAATATTCATCTATTTATGCAACTTCTTCAAGTATTAATTACATGAAGAAATTAGAGAGGATTTTCAAAGACTGTTCAGCAAATAAACTTTTCACAGGAGCCAATGCTAAAATGACATTCTATAAGCTAAGATGAAAATACCCACATTTTATACAATAGTCTCAGCAGAAGCCAGAAAAGCTACTAAAATTACAAAGCACACAGAAACAGAATTGAATTTGTTGTATCTTTCAGGCTAACCAACAACAAACCAGCAACATACTCGTCCACAAAATTAGGTACTTCCTAATAACATTTATTAAAGTAATTGTTATGGTATGACTCAACATTTCTAAAGAGAGGAAGTGCAATTGTGACATTATTGGGAGTTTTGCCGTTAAAGAAGGAAAAGATGAAATTTTGGGTTTACCTTTCACAAACAATGCAGGCATTGTTTTGTGAACATGTTCTTGTCACTTATAGGTCACCGTGTGAAAGTTCCCCAGAAATATCAGTTGATTTTATTGATCATACAGGCTACTCAAACCACAGATTTCCGTCAAAGTGCTTATTCAAATATAGGTGGAAATAAGAATATTGTGAATTTTAACCATTTTCACAGGCCATGAAAATGATGCTACTTCACATTTCCTACTAGTCCAACATGAGCAAGATTCTGATTACATAGAATCCACTCACATCAAGTATGTAAAAGTTGTTTGCTTCAGCTGTCTTAATCTACCTCACCATAAACAATCACCTACTACTCATTGTCAGCATATAGCACAATTAGTCCTCTCAAATGAAGTCTTGGATCTTCAGAAGTCCCTACCTGCCTTTTGAATGTGCTGGCACAAACATGCTTGCCACGCCAAATCAAAATTTACTTGTTTCAGCATGGAAGCTTAAGACACATGTGTGAATTCTGATTAAACTCTTAAAAGCTTAAAGTCTTGTAACTGAGCTTAATAAACCACATTCAAGAGTATTGAGAGGTTTTCTTTTAGAGACACAACTGACATCTTATTTTAGCCAGATCTTACCTGAAGACAGAAGCTTGTGAGTGCGCAGGAAACTGATTGCCAGGCGCATTATGGATGCCTTGTCCAGGTGGGAACTGATGTTGTGGGGCAGGGGCAGCTCATGTGCCAATTCATAGAAGACTTCGGTCTCCTTGCTTCTTCTGCATCTTGCTGCATCTCTTGATTTCTCCTTCCTCCGTTCGGAACTGCTCCTGATAGGTAAATGAGAGAAAGGAAAAAGCATTTATTCAAACGCAATTAATGACCTGAGAGAGGCATTTACAAGAGTAAATCTTCTCAGTAATTAATCCCTTCCGTGAACTGGTTTAAATCAATTGACTAGGCTTTAATATCTATTTGTTCCTTTAAAAATGGGAATTAGAAGAGGACTGCCACAGCTGGAAAGGGCTCAGATTCTATACCTTTGGACCTCCCAAATGCCTGTTGAGTGTAACAAGATCAAGATCTGCCTTAAGTGATAGATTCAAAATGAAATAGCAAAATGTTTTTCCTGGAATTCAGGAAATGTTAAAAATAAAAATTTTCACTTGTTCAATCTAAATTAATTTATTTGAAAAATACTCTGGGCTGAAGTGACAATCCATTTTATAGCTAGAACAATTACAGTGCATGCGGCTGTGTCACAGATATTTCAATATCACAGAGTTTCAATGGTTGCACCCTGCATTAAAATAAAAGTAATAATAGGGTATCAAACAGTGTTTGTATACAACTGCCTCAGCTCTTAATCCAACAGTACTCTGGAAAACCACCTTTCCTTGACCATGAAGGATATAAAATTGGAAAGAAAATACTGTTGCTTGCAAGAAACACCTCCTTTGTAGAAGCTATTCTAATTAAATCACCATTTCTCCATTGTCTATGAAAACAGATTCCTTCTTGAGCAAAATAACATGACTGATAGAGTCAGCCTCCTTCAAACTCCACAGAGAACAGAGGAGCAGGAAATAACAAGGGGAAGACATTTTATGAAGCAAGTATGCAAAATTAAACCACTGAGGGACATAAAGCTAAATTTAACATGTGAGAAACACAAGAGATACATTTATAATGGATCTGGGGTAGGACAGTTTAAGAGGGAACTTCATGGAGTCTAAGCTGTTTCTATAAAGTACAATTCTTATTTCAGAACATGAAGAACCTGAATCCATTCAGAAACATCAGCTATTTCAACCCCATGTAGCTCTGCTGATACTACCAGTTTCCTTCCCTTGCACGAGTTGAGGTTTGTATCTCGGTCACACCAACACAGAATATATTTATTTTCAGGCAGGTTCCTGTAAGAGTCTACCAATGCAAATAGTGCAGCCTGAAGGCGCACAAAACAGGGTGTGGAGTAGATCAGCCCCACTGCTTTTGCTGTTGTGGCGGCACATTCATTTCTAGAATCATCATCATCAGCGCTCCATTCGCAGGGCCACCTAAAAATGCAGCAGCTTATAATGTGCTTTTTCCAATGTCAGTATAAAATAATGAGTCTAAAAATTAAAAATGGATCACGCAAAAAAAAATATTATATCAAAACAGGGTATTTCAATAAATATATTCTGTTATGTGAATATTATGAGGAAAATAAATATTAATTGCTTCACTTAATCCTAGAAAGTGTCCCAATGATGACGGGTCTCGTGTAAAATTGCATGAAACAGAAAAAGAGTATTAATACATAGTAAAGCATTCTAAAGAAGATGACCACCTCTAGAAGAACTAGACTGCCTGCAAAAGGCTCTAGCATTGAAGCCACATGTGGCTTTGAAAATTAGAAAAGAGGAAAAATAGCCAGGGTGTGTGTTAAATGCTAAGAGTGAAGTTACAGTAAGGTGTTTGCCGGGGCCTAGGCATGGCTGAGCGTTCAACATCACCATCCAAAGCAGGAATGTGCTCACAGCACATCAGTAGATGCTTGTGTTGCAAAACGCTGAAACTGGGCCTGTGTGTAGGGATCAGATAGGTGCTCACCAGTGGGTGTGTGCTAAGAGGGCAAGGGGGCTCCCTCATAAATGCTCACAGTATCTTCTCAAGATCTGTGATCAGCCCCCCAGCAAACCTCTTTCACAATTATTCTGCCCGAGGTGAATATTTGCTAACGTGGCATCTGTTGCGGGAGGCATGCATGGGAGGAGGCCTACACACATTTCAGTGCATAACGGCAGGATCCAACTTTGATAATGACTTCAGGGACATCACTGCAGCAACACCCACCCACCCAACTTTGAATCTAAAGGATCAGACACTCACAAAGTGACACTAACTCCTTGCTTTTCTCTTTGTCAAGTAAGAGTCGCACTACATCCACGCAAAAAAAAAGTCCCTTTGTACAGTTGTCTGGGAAGGTACAACAGAAAATGCCCCATGTCCTCTCATGGCAGGTGCTGGGAATGGGAGAGCCATGTGAAATACTTACACCTATGCATCTTTCAGTAGTTTGTCTTGCTTTCTAAAGAAAAAATTGTCTACACTGTGCCTATAAACACACTAGACTGGGAATATGTCTTCTCAGTTTCTAATTCTACCGACAAAATAAAAGAGCAGAAACAAAACCAAACCAAACAGAGGAAAAACTACATGGCAATATTTGCAAGAATTTCCAGTTGCCACTTGGGAAATTTAACTTGAACCAGAAATGTTTGAGCTATGCTCTAAATCTAGAGCCCACAATTTTCACATTAGAACCAACCTGGGCAAAACAAGATCCAATCCCTCCTCATTTATACACAAAACTTTGGGAACCAAGGCCAAAGCCATGTTGCAATTCATGCAGTAAAAATGGGTTGTATACGACAGGGTCTCTCATGACGCCACTCCAGCCACAAAGAAAAATATTTAGTTCTGCTAACCTCTGTAAATATAATTTTCAAGTGTGGCTAATGAGACAAGCTGGTTTTATTAACCACGGGTTACTCAAGGTTTCTATAATAATAACTAATGCTATGAGCAGAGAACGTTTTTTTTTCCTCTGTGCTGCAGATGCTTTCCCTCAACATTGATTCTGACTGCCATGCTCAGCCTTCTCTGCAGACAGACGCAGCTGTTCATTACACACCACATGACAGGTTTCTCACATCAGAAAACAAGGAGAGGAATCAGCCTGCCTGGTGGCTTTCAAAAGACTTTCTTGCTCACCCATTATCATTTTAAATAAACAAATAATTCACTCGTTAAGCATTTCCCCCCCTCTAGCTTCCTGCACCTCAATTTTCCTCCCCATCTTCCCCCATCCAGCGCACCCTCCACCCGCATTGTTGTTGTAGCCAGTCCAGCACAAGGCCTCAGAGGCCCAAACACCCCCGTGCCCCATGCCACTTGCCCCATGCAGCTTCCCCATCTTCCCCAGCAGACAGACATCTGTGCTTGCTTGCTGTCCCTCCCAGGGACACCTGTGTCAAAGACAGCTATTCTGTGCTTACTCGTACTGGTTGCACAAGCTTCCAAAAATTGCAGTCAATTGACAGAACCCTGCACGAAGCAGTATTTGTATTTTCACAGTTTTAGTCTGCAGACGGCAGGCCATTAACTCTCTCAGCAGTTACCCCAATTTATGTATGAGGTCAGCATTTTAACCCGGGGAAGGATGGACTACCCACAGCTAGAGAGTGAAAATGTGACTCAACGATGTTGTCACAGCAACCTGCCTGTTTGAAGGCCAGAAAGAAAGGCTGACACCAAATCCTCTTCACACATCATTAGGGCAATAGACAAAAGGCCTAGGCTCTAGCTAATTTATGAATCATAAACCACCCACTTATGTGAGGGGAAGAAAAAAAAGAAGAGCATGTGTGCCTCACTGCTCAGAGAAAGTGCCCCAAGCAGAAGCAAAAACCTCACCCAAACCTGTGTCAGGTTTTTAAAAATGCAGAGGGGAGAGAGAGAGGAGAAAGGCTTCACAAATGGATCCACCATATGACAGTTTAAGGCCCAGAGGTACTGGGGGAGAAGCCTCCCAGGGATTCCCCAACACTTGTTCCTTCAGGAGTCCCAGGATCTGGCAGGACAAGACCCTGCTTGGCCACATACCCCCCTGACATTGCAATTGCAGCATGACCGCTCCCAATAGAACAACAATAAAGGCACAGAGATGCTCAAATCTCCACTAGAAACAGGGTGACTGAGCTGAGGATGGGCCCTGTGAACTACACGCAAGACTGGGCTGTGCAGGGGGTGGTGGGGAGGCTGGAGGAAAAGGAAAAGGTGAGTACCACTTCCTAGCAAGGGCTCTCCTCTCCCAGGGCTGCCAGACAACGCCAGCTCCAGGGCCATGGCGTTCACACGTACAAGCTGTTGGGAATGGAAGAGTTAACGCGGTACAGGCAGCTCCCTGCCACAGAACACAAGTATGGCACTGTACCCCCAGGACAGCTGTTTACATGATTTCCCACTTCCTCCTGGCCATGTTTAGTTTGTGCTCTGAAAATAGAATTTACAGGCCGATGCATGTGAGCAAAGATGACAAACAACTGGCAAGTCTTTGCCCTCTCAGGTGAAGCTCCCAAATTTTCAGGAACAAAAGCTCTCCCTGCTTCTCCCAGGAACCCAAACAACAAAACCAGTCCCAGGGGTACACCCACGCATGGGAACAGAGCACGCAATCCCACCTGCTGGAAGCATCCAAAGGGGTGCAGGAATGCCCTGCACAGATCCCTGGAGCCAGATTCCTAACCCCTTGCTCATCTCTGACAACCCCTTGCAACATAGCTTCACTGAAATCGTCAGGAATGCCTGCAGACCAAGGTCTTGCAGACCAGGAAGATCATAATCTGGCTTCCCAAAGCCTCTCTTACTGCAGGACTGAAACCTCCAGGCACAGCAATTTATTGGCAAAACCTGAAGCCCCACGTAGCTGATCTGGCTCAAACAACCTTGCAAAACTATCATGTCATTTTAGGGGTTGTCTCCCTGGTGCTCACTGCTGTGACAGTCCCAGACTCCAGGAGCTGTGAGAAATGCTGGGGCAGCCAGCCCAGGCCAGAGTCTGCGCTGCTGTCGCCACCCTGCCCAGGCAACCAGAGAAGGGACCTGCGACCCAGACACAACGGGCAAACCCACAAACACTGGGGCAAATACACCACCCCTGGCACAGGAGCTTACACGCAGGCATACGGTGTCACCCACTGCTCTGAAGCTGGGTTAGATACCCACACAAGCCTCCTCAGCTCAGCAGAGAGGGATTGACCTGACGTTTCATAACTGTTTCCACTGGCTGTGACCACACCTGCTGTCTGCAGTCCCAATCCCACCAGTACTTCATCTCCGTCAGTAATCCCTGCCCACCGCCTCCACCCATACATCTCCCTGGTCTTTCCCACATGCTGCCCCCTCCTCAAAGCCCTTGGTACCCACTCAGCCAACAACGGTGCCAGGTGGTCAGCTTCATCAATCCTCCCTTCGGTCAAGGACATCAGCGGCCTCCTTTAAGCTGATGGAGGGGACTTGCCAAGATAGCAGTCTTCTGCTCAGGGTTTCACTGTTCTCAACAAGTCCATGTGGGCTGATACTTTGGTTGCATACGCACAGCCTTGCTTGTTTAAGACTAGGCAGCACAGTAACTGCACTGAATTATACTTCCACCTTGTAGGCTCCGGATTCCAGAAGCTCTTAGAGAAATCGTAATCCACACCTTGCATAAAAATACCTTGTACGTAACCCAGTAGCCTTCAGTCATACCTATATACTGTGTGACACATTTGTACAATGCTCTGAAATACATAGTTCAGATTGAGTTGCTTCAGTTTACTTCCCGATTTTGGTGACCCTTGGACTTTGCTTCAAACTGCCATGTATGCAAGCTAGTAAAACAACAAGTGTATTACTTTATATCCAATGGCTGGTTCTTAAATGTTTCTAGCTCCAGCACTTTAAAGGTCGAGAATCCACAGTTAATTAAGCTGTCACATGAAATTTCTGTAGTAAATGCTCACTTCAAATGGTTTAGAGTTAGACCTTCAAATGCTAACTTGCAGAACAAGAAACATACATTCTAGGGGTGCAAAGAACATATTTTACAATACAAATAAATGGAAAAACTGATCAGACGCTTATCATAAAAGGATTTTCCAATCCAAACCAATAAAAACTCAATAAAGATATTTTAACAAGCAGCACTATCTTACATAACAACAAAGATTTATTTCAATCTAGGAAATGCATTTTTTGCTGTGTGTTTATATTTTGCTTTACCTTCTGCTGGGCAAATCCCTAGATGACTTAAACCAGCATAGTATCTAAAAAGGAGTTTCGCTGACTGTGAGGCACTCCACTGCTACCTCGGAACCACGCCACTTGACAGTTTGCTTGCACAGACACCAAGCAGCCAGTGGTCATGCTTACTTAGCCTTAAAATTCCTTCAAGAAGTATTTGAAACCATTCTACCTGACAAGCAGTTTATTCTGGATGGCATGCTGTGCTTTTGAAAGCCCTGTCCATTAAAGTAATAAAAGTGACCATCAGTAAATAAAAAGTGCTACAAACAGCAATTTACTCACTCCCCGGAACTCAGGCCAAACTATGAAAGCTGTGAATGAAACCCATGCACAGGGCCATACAGATCCCTCCTTATACCTCTTTCCAGTGAAAATAATTCTTTCTAAGGCTGAGAAGAGACCAGATGCCCAGGTTCAGCACACCAGCAAGAATGATAGAAAGGGGAAGGATGCAGTTATTTTTGGACTGAGAGGAAAAAAAAGGGTTGAAAATACGTAGAGTGCTCATGGCTGTTGACTGCTGAAGCAGTGTTGCTGCACGTTGGGATACGGTACCCAGTATACGACAAACCAAATACAAACGATGCCAAAACATTTAATTTGTTAATAGAGGAAATGAGAGTTCGAAGGTAACAAGAAAAGCTACTAACAGAAAGGGCTATTACAAAAATAAGGAAATGAAATACCTTCCACCCTTCCTTTAAAGCTGCCCTAACTTACAGTAAGTCACCACCAACTCCTTGGTTTGACTGGGGAATTTCTTCTGCTTCTGTACATACCCACTAAATAAAAAAAAAAATCTCTGCTTCAGTAAAGCTTGGCACCTACTGCCATATCAATATGTGATGCAATTTTTTCCTCCAAGTAAAACCAAAGGCTAGAGGAGTGTCTCAGGGCCAGACAAGTGAAGAGTTCGTGTAAAGGGCAATGAACTCATTTCCATTCTCATTAGGCCTTTTCAATGATACTTGGCATAAAGATAAGGGACTTGGCTAGCAGGATTAGAGTATCAAGAGATGAGGCCTAAGTGAATACCAAACTTTTGGTGTCTTTGAGCATATTTATGATTCATTAAATCGATGTCATCCTAGGACCACCACAACTGACAGTAACACAGCCAGGCAAGTTTTCTTGAATGAAGAACACATCAACCCTTTAAACAGGATAAATTCCATACAAACTTTAAAACCACATGCAAGACCGTAACTTCTCCAATATGTGAAGCTCTGATGGTACTCTTAGTCTTAATTATTAAGCTGTGCTGGATCTGTATTTTATTTATTTTCATGAACATTCCTAGCATTTATTTCTGAAAAAAATAGTGGTGCTGAGACAAAAATAATTGCACCTATACAGTTTTAAAACTAGCTTTTTTTTTTTTTTTAATACCACTAGCTGCATTTAATGCAGCTACTAAAATAAAAAATACTTTCCACCTGCAATTTAAAGTATCATTGTGAACACTTAAGTTGTCACAGCAACTAAATAGTACTTTGGGAGTTCAATGTTGAAGACCTTACTGAGGCTGCAGGAGCATTTATATTTTTCTAAAGCATTTAGGTTCACAATATGTCACTCGAGTCTGATAAATGTAATCACAGTAAGCAAAACAATGTCTGCAGGATTTATGCTCTACCTTTTTTTTTTTTTTTCCTAGTTTTATGAGTACCTTGAACCAGAAAGATAAGTATTAGGATTTCAGCAGCCATTAATCTGGTCCTGGATTATTTTACGATGCTGTTGAGAGCAGTCCGTCCTGCAGTCGCCACGCCAGCAGAAGCCTGGTACCTCGGAGGACAAGGTGAGCTGCGCCTGGGGCGAGGCACAGCCCCGGGGAGCCGAGCGAGGCTCATGGCATGTGGAGAAGATGCCACGCTGCTGTTCCATCAGCAGTTAGAGCAGGTGGAGGCATGGCCTTTTTGCCTTTTCAACCCATTCCCTGCATTAGGGCTAGACGGCAGAGAGACTTTTCTTGTGGTTCAGTTTTCAGGCAGAGCGGTTTCCCGCTCCAAGTTGCTGCGCGCTCAGCAAGCCCCAGTGCCAGTCACAGAAAGGGACAGGACAGCTCTGGATCACCCTTGTAAAGCTGTTGCAGCCCACGCTTAAAACAGATCAGTGAAACACCTCAAATAATAGGGGAATCTGGAGAGAAACAAGCAGCCCAGCACACGGTCAAATCTCAATCAGAGGAGCACAAAGTCATCTAAACTCAAGTGTTCCCTCCCCAGACTGGCTTTGCACTGCTCTGCTCCATCAAGATGCAGGATCACGGATTCCTTCTCCATTGCAATCTGCTCTTCGATACCAGCCAAGATATGGCAAACTTCAGCAATAACCCGCAGACTAAAAAAGCCTGTCACCAAACCCACTAAACAATACTACAGAAAGGACTGTTTCAACCTTGGCCAAAACCGAGCTTGTTTTCAAACCAGCAAATTTTTGAGGGGTGATAAGTGTATCATTGTGCTTTTCTCCATAGTTTCTACTTACATGTTCAAGAGTCCCTGCAGCACAGCTAGAGCTGGAATCACACGGGAGCAGTGAGGATAAGGTTATGACGATGCACAACCCGAGATCTCTATCAGTGATTTGTGTTTGAGAGATTACAGATCCTTATCTTGTGGCATTACTTGTAATCAGTCAATTTTGACAGCTAATCTAGAGGTCCATGCATATTGTTGTTCAGAAGCTCAGCAGGTATTGCTAAGATCTGTTTTCAGATAACCCAACTATTTACCCACTCTAAAAAAACACATACCAAAGGATGTGCTTTATCTGTTCACCAGCGGGTTAAAGCTAAAGGTGAATGAAGTGCAATTCGCAAACCAGGGGGAAACAGGGTGGGCAGAAGTTAAAGTCAAAATTGGCCTAATTTTTCAGATGGGGCACTGACCACATCGCAGCCCATACCAAACCACATCCAGCATTATTTATCAAGATGGCGCAACTGCAGCTAAATGAGGACAATTTTTCAATTAAGCTTTATTTCAAGCCCAAGGGACAAACACCATCATCACCTGACTTTACTATCAGTGGTATGCATACCTACAGTTCAGCCCCAAACCTGCTCAACCATAAATGGTTGAGAGAGCCATGCTGAAAATTGTTGACAAATACCGAGTTTTATGATCTTATGTTGTGTTCCATCCTGAGCAATACCCACCGACATTTGTGGGTGAAATCCCTGATGCTTCAGCAGGCTCAGACCAATATCCCAAACACTTATATCATTGCACTGGCACATTTGCTGACAGGTTCACACAAGGGGCCTTTGTGGGTAGGAACAATGAGAGAGGCGCGTACAGCACAGGAAAATGGGTGGTGACCACCAAGGGCTGGAAAAAAGACTCTTTCAAAGAAAGGTCTTTGAAAACATTAATTACACCCCACCCAGCTATTTTCACTACAATATTTCAGTACATAAAAACAACACAGGGAAAATAAACAGCCCACCCTTCAATACGTTTTAAGTTTTCCAACCCCTGAAAAAAAGATCAGCAAGTCATAATGTCGCAGAAATCTTCACCAAACAGAACCCTGTAAGAGTTCTGCAGGCATCCACCAAAACCTCCCTCATCACCTTTCTCCCCTCATGCATATCCAGGCTTTTTGTGTAAGCAGACTCAATTAGACATCTTTATCCCCAGAGAAATCAAAATTTAAAACAGTATTGTCTGGTAAAAAAAACAATACTGAGCATTTATAGGGATCATAACATAAATATATTGCCAGAATTTTAAAGATTGCTATATAAATGAAAAGCCCTCCAGAATGCATTTCAGCTGTGTGTTGGTGTTTTCTTTTTCCTAATTCCAGCGATTAAAACAGTAGCTAGAACTAACAAAATATTTAACATAAAACAGCTGCAAGACAGAAAAGGAGCAATAAAGCCAACTCCTAATGAAAGAGGTCTCTGAAATCAGCAGAGAGTTGAAGACTGGAGGCCAGACTTTGAAGGTATGGAGGCCCAGCTCTCATACAGGCTTGTCTTCATCACAGCCAGCGAGGTTATTGACAGAGCAAAGATCAAGCAGGTGAACCCTCCCAGCCTGGGGAACACAAAAAGAGATGGTTTGTCTCCTTGGGCTCTGGGATGCTCTGTGATGATGCCCTCTACAGCACCCTTCCTTCCAAGCTCAGCATATAAAAAATGATGAGCATTTAACAAAGGAAATTCAGCCACTTCACGGTGCTACACAGCAGCTCAAAATGAAAATGCTTGGTCTCCTTTAGAGAACGCTCCAAGTGATCATCAAAATTACTTTATGCCATTGCCTGCTAATAAGCCTGTTCCTTCCAAAGTGTCAAATTTTCTAATAATAAAGAAAACAGCTCTTGCAGTAAAATCTTTATGAAATAATGCTGACCCTTCTTTGCTTTTTGGACCTTAATCATTTTAATGTGCACTCGGTTATGATGGAAGTTAATGGTTTCTCCCTATCTGTCTCTTGGCGACTTGAAGCCATTCACAATAAGAAGATGGATGACAAGAAAGACAGATTAAACAGCCATTTCTTTGGCAAGCAGGAATAATAATTCTTGAGAATAACAATACAGACGCTCTAAATTTTGATCATTCCATGTAACACAGTTTCCTCCACTTCCTGCAACAACGATCAAGTGCAGACCCTGAAAGCCAGGCTACATTTTTTTGCCCTCTGGGGTGTGAGTTTTGTCTGTACAAACACCCTGGGACACAGCTTATTCTTAGTTCCTGCTTTCTTTTCAGGGGGCTGCTGGTTTATATAATTCTATATAAATTATATGATATAATTATAAGAGATAGACAATTAAAGAGCTACTTAATTAAGTCATCACGTAAACTGGAACAGTGATAACTTTGCATGCTGTGATTTTTACCTCTCATTAGTATTCGAGTCTGTCACTAGTTTAAGTTGATAAAAATCAAAGATTAGTAGTTTAAGCTGGGGTAAATTGTATTCTCCTCTTACTACAAGGGAAAAGGACTGGAGCAAAGGGTCATGCTACTTGGGCTACCTGGCCAGAAAACCTGCAGTCGCTTTAAGAAAGTTAGGCAATTCCGCTAAATTAACAGCTAAAATCAGAGCCTGGAGTGATGTAACTTGGGGGCAATCAGTGCCTTTCTCTGTCCACCCCACACACCTGGCAAAGCCTCCGTGGGCTGCTGGCAAAGCCCCGCGGAGCCTCTCGCTGCTGCCCAGCCTCTCGGCACCCACCGCAGAAGCCAGAGGGGCGTCTGAACTCCAGCACTTGAGGAGAAACAATTGTGGCCTCTCCACACTAAACTGCAGTATTTCAAATATTTTAAAAATTAAGGCTTGGTTCTGTTGGGAAATGGCCGCTAGCTCTTCTGAGTAATTGCTTGCTAAACACAAAATTTCAAAGGGAACTGATACAAGGGCAGTCTGTGTTGTAATACAAAGTGAATAACTGGATGTAGTCTCTCTCTTTCGGTGGTTCTTGCTCTACTGTTATAAAAGACTACGATAAATGGGAAGCAGCAAAGCTAGGAAGCATTCAGTGTGTACAGAAAGGTACATTCACATGGCCACATTTCTTCATATTTTCTGTTCTTTACTTCAGAACTATGAATTATCGTATCAGTATTTTGCCATAATTCCTGCTGGAGCTTTTATTCTCATAAAAGTTAAGCAAACAAGGCATAAGGGGTCACAAGAGTTACACAAAACAGATGGTACTTCCTATGGCAGGGGTGAAGGTGCTCTCATCTGTTTGGAGCCAAGAGTATCAATAACTACCAACACCACTTTGTAAACACACCTTAAGCCTCCTTACAGTGGTTATTGCAATTTTTATTCTTCTTGTCCTTTCCTCAGTTAAATAACTTAATCAAAAGAACTGTATGATTGTTCCAAAAATGACTGCTTTCTCAGGAGAAGCAGAAAGAAAAAAATTAGAAAAAAATTTAAAAAAAAAAAAAAAAAGCTACACTCACTGCCAAAACTGATGATTTTGTTATTAGAAATCACAAAAGGGATGATACAGAGGCCAAAGATGAGGTACACTGAGAAACAATTGTACCATGACCCTACCCCAAATGCTAGCACAGCAGAGGAATGAGACAGGCACAGAGAGAGCATCACGTACCCGTGTTGATACGAGCTGAACCCAAGAGGTAACTTTGCTTCTTGGGCTAACCTGTTCTTACAAATTGTACTTGCATGCCAGTAGAGTTAGCTACATTTGCACAAAATGTGCTACTATGGCCAAGAGTAGTTACAAAAAGATTTTTATGCCTTTATAGACAGAAAAAAAAAATTGAGAAAAGTCTTTTCATACAGAATACAGAACATGAATAAATCTTTAACTCTTTTACTGGAACAGCCAGATGCTACTATAAAATACATTTAAGACTAAGAAACCTTTATAATGCAATCCATCTGGAAAACAACAGTAAAAATTACAGAGCAATGCACAGCACACCTAATGGAGTCTATCTAAATTGTACAAATATGATTTAAACTTGAAATAACATAGTTTTAAATCAATAGTACATTTAAAAAATAATAAGCCTTAAAGGACTATACTCCAAGTACATCCTATTTATTTTATTCTCAAAAAAAAAAAATCTTATTCATCATTGTATGTAACAATCACCAATATCAACTTTTCCTCCTCATTCTTATTATAATTTCCTCATACATGTAATGGACTTAGACCAATTTCTGTTGACTCTTGCACTAATCTTTCGAAGAAAGCTTGAAAACATTGGAAAAAAATCTGCAAAGACTCTAAAGAACAATAGTTATTAGGAGAAGAAACCCACATGGGTGAACATTTCAACCACAGTTTCTCCACTTAGATGGGTCCAATATCTCAAATCACTCACTCAGAATCAAATAGGTCATTTTTCACCAATGATACTAAATGAAACTTTATCATCCATCAATAAATGTTTACCACAGCTGAGAAGAAGTTGTTTAGCTTTAACCAACGAAAGCTGGGAAAAAACCTCCTGAAAACACGAGTAAAACTGACCCACAGCGTGACAAGAAGTAAAAAAGTCCACTGATCTACTGTATTTTCAATTAAGTTTCAAACTAGAGTGGAGGTAGGGTGTAAGTCCATGCCTCTGCAGATGCAGGGATTTTATTTGCTATGAAGTTATAGCACGTTTTATTAAAATCCTGAATTAAGACATGTTTCCCTGAAGCTCTGGCTTACTAACAGCTCTGGGAGAAGGATGAATGATGCCTTCAAACCTCATCAGCCCAAAAGGAAGAAGAATCCCAACAACTTGTCTAACCTGCAGATGAGAGGTTGCAGGGTTCGCTTGAATTAATGCAGTTTGAATCTGAGCATTTCTTTAAAAGAACAGTCTGGTCAATTTAAGCAACCTTCAGGGATGGAGAACCTGCCCACTGTATCATTTAGTAGGTTGCTCTACTGGTCAGTCACCTTCACTGTCAAAATATTTGCACAGATTTTATTTTCCCTCCGTAAGAATTAATTTCTTAGTGCCTATTTTTATAAGTCTGAAGATATTTTGGGCACACAGGCGTGCCAAGGCAATACCACTTGGCTTTGAGGTTCCACTTTATATGCTGAAAAAGCTCCTCACCAGCAGGTCTTGCATCGCTGACATGTTCTGTGCAGAAGCAAGGTGCAAATTCAAAACAAACATTTAACATGAGAAAACTTCAGGCTGAGTAGCAAAGAATGTAGAATTACAAACTGGAGTCTGGCCAGAGGGGAGAGGAAAGACAGAGAAACAAACAAGATAAGCCATGGGGGCTTGGGGGGAAAAAACAGGCACACAAACACCCTCAGGCCCCCAGGCCAGTTCTCAGAAAATAACAGTGTTTGTTTGCACTCTGGTGAATAGTTTCTCCTTCTGCATTACATATGCACCAGTCACAGCAAATCATTACTTAGGTGCTTTTTAGGATGACGCGTTTCACTAGTACTCGCCATCACACAACTTTGCCTGGCATGAACATTTCTACAGACGAGTTGCTCTGGACAGTACAAGCCGACTGGTGGCTCCAGGCAGCCCCTGCAAAGCTGCTGCTGTGTGCCCTCTCCCCAGAGCTGACATGGGATGGACTCAACCCATGGAGAACACTCTCTGATTCAGGGTTGACTCAAAACAGCTTCGCAGGCCCAGTCTCAAAAACACGTCTTTTCTGTGTTATGGGAGCTGCGGCTATTTAAATCATCATCTTGAAATGTTAAACTCCTCGCTTCCTCGTTTCAGAATTAAAATCAAAACAGCAACAAAATTACTAGGAAAAGCATCTTTGACGTGGCGAGCAGGTTGTCCCATGCCTGCCCCATCAGACTCCAACTCACAGCAGGGATACAGTACCAACACACACCTCCACACACAGACAGGGAACCCAAGCACATGATGGACAACAAAAAACACCCGAGAACAACGGTACTTGTGGTACAAAGGATGAAGGCACAGTGGGGACATAACAGAGTCCAGGATAAAGGACCTGCCTGCAACTACTAGAGGCAAAGTCTCCACAAGTTCCCCCCTCTCGGGGGGGACCACGTCACGCCTGTGCCTGGGACCAATTCTCACCTCGCTACATTAACTTAAATGGAGTTATCCTGACTTGCGAGGGTGTGACATCAGAACATAGGTCTTCAAAAGAAGTTTTGTTTTATGTTTTCTTGTCTTGTGTCAATGCCAATAAAGAGGAAATACTTTGCCTTTAGATTCTCTCAAGACATTTCACACTCCCTACACCAGACCAGCTACTAGTAGGCAGCCACTGTTTGGCATGGGAAGGAACATCCAAATTTCCATATAAGTGCTGTTACTTGGCCCCCAAGAGAGGAGGACAAAGATTTTTAAAAAAGAAAGTAGGTGGAAACAAAGTTCTGGCAGAAGTTTAAACTAAGCAAGGGATCTGCATGGAAAAAGTAACTCTTTCTACAGCTCTGTCACAAAAAGCAATGAAAATTTCACAATTTCATAGGTCAAGAAAGAATGAATGTCTAGCTAATTTATGATATAGAATTTCCAACTTCTCAATACAATTGTACTTCATTATAGAAAAACATAATAAAATTATTGATGAGCATTTGAAATGGATACCACTTTAACGAAAACAAGAAGGACCACTAATAGACCTTAATTAAATGATGCTCTCTACCACAGAGGCCCAAAGCATGGAGAGAACTGGAAACCAGATTTTATCAAACCATCTCTGGAGGAAGCAGATAACACAATTCAGAAAATGGGAGAAAGATTTGGGAGTGCCGTCAGCAGATTTAGGGAGAGGAAAAGGAAAGCAGACAACCAAAAAAATATCCCATGGGTGTAGAAAAACTTCAAGAGTATGGAAAATATTTCCAAGTGCAGACCTAGAACTAGATAAAGAAGTGGAGAACTTTTCACCCTAAGAGTCTTACTTCACACAGGGTAAAAGGTACAAGTGTGGCTGAAATACAGGAACATCTGGACTCTGTTAAGTCCCACTTATGCAAGGACTGATCATCTTAATTAACCAAGCTTTCAGAACAGTCAGAAGGACAAAGATTAATTCTGTTTAACTCCAGGAAAAAACACTTTTAAGAATAAAAGGGTCCAGCCTGCCCATCAGCCTGATGTTTCAAAGCTCAGTAGATCAGAAATGGTGTTAAAGGAGCCACTTCTCATCCCCAGAAGGAGACTGTAAAGAAGAAAAGTTACTGCATAAAAGCTTAATAGAAAGGATAAAAATAGACCTGCTATTAAGCAGTACCTTCATATAAACATACATGACTACATCTGTGCATATACAACTCACACCTCAAAAAAAAAAAAAAACAAACTGGAATAAACCTCATATCGGGATCTATTTTCTCTCAAATATTTTTTCCTCATTCTACGACCACGACCTTGCACTGTCCTCATCCTTGGGAAGCTCCCATGACTACTGCTTAGTGAGTGCCAGCCCTTCTCAGAAAGCTACATGCTCTCCTGATGAAGACAACTCTCTCTTGAAGCAGAGACAATTTCATTTACTGAAAATCCTTTTGAACTGTCTTTTCCAATTTTGACCTGAATAAATATTTCCACAGCTGTCTGTCCAAACAGCTCAGGTCTTACCTGCTTTATCTCTGGTCTGACTGCTCACCTATACTACCTTAACTGGCCAATTTTCTATTGTGCTTCTGACACCCACACTGCAGCCCAGGAGGTGTCAGGCACCTGCAGCCTCCTCCCTGAAGACAGATGCAAAGTTCAAACAAGAGCTTAGTCTAAGACCAGCCATCCTCAGGATTTAATTCTGCCATAGTGTGCATTTCCATATGTATTTTACACTGAGTTTTCAGCAGAGACACCATTTCCCTAAAGCTTTCAATGTTTCATGCTGCTGTTTTCAGTAGTTTCGTGGTCTAACCCTCTATTTCACTCTGTTATCAGGGAACAGGGGACCATTTTCTGCAGCAAAACTGTTTTGTCTAACACCCATTCATACCTACAAGATCACAAACACGTACCGCAGAGGTACCCCTATTTCTACTTGTACATTGGAGTTCACACTCTGGCATAGATTTTGCTACTTTAATTAGTTCTCTGATGTTAACCAGTATGTAAAGATGGGGCCAATGCACCAGACTGCTTTGCTATCCCATGGTGATATAGCTTTGATGTTACTCATCAAAGTTTTGCTTCATTGAAGTTGTGTTTAACACTCCATGAAAAGAATCAGCTTGTGCATCACATCCTGCCTGCTAAAGCCTCAGGTATAGCTGCGAAGCTACATGGGCGAGCAGACCTCTGCCACCATGCTTTCAGGGTACTGCTGTAAATTTGGGCTGACATCAGTAAACTGAAATTGAGGTTTTCTTCCAACATGGCATTATTATCATTCTGTTACACTGACATCTAATTATTACGCCACTAAATGTGTCTTTAAAGGCAGCTTTCACCTATCTGAACAGTATTGCAAAATATGAACTTAATTATCTGTTCTGCTAGAAACACCTTTTTAATAGCAACTCTTCTTTTTTTTCCTAAATCCTTTAAATCTGCAGAGGGAATAAAGTGTGACACACAGAATGGACATAGTACAGAAGCAAAACTCAAAATATTATAAAATTATAAATTTATAACAACAGCATTCAACCATAACAGCAAAGCACTTCAGAACAATGCAGATCCATGTCACTTACAGGATTAACGCGAAGGTTTTTGTCACATAAAAGTGCTTTAGAAAGTTCATACATGTATTTCTCCTACGTTATACACGAAAAATCAACATATTAATGCACAATAAAATATTGAAACAAGAGTAGCTTTGACATCGTAATAAGCCTGCACCTATGTCTGAGGAGTGGCAGCAAGACCGTGGGCTGCAGCTGATACTCTGCACCACCACACTCGTGAAAAGTTTCCACAGCTTTCCAGAAGCCCTTGTCTCATTTTCTGGAGCAAGGAGAGGGAGGTTCATGTGCCTTCCCAGATTGCTCGGACCAACAAGGCCCAGGCTTTGCGGGGATTACAGGCATTGCAGCCACACAGCAAAGCAGCAATTGGCAGCCATAGCTGGAGAAGGAGGGCTGGATAAAGGGCAGGTTTTTTGAAGGATGGTCAGAGCAAGCCATTTAGGAAAGTGAGAGGGGAACTGTCCTTGACATTTGCAAACTGGCAAGCCCTGTACAGCAGCGTCCAGGCTGCAAACATAGAATACTTGTAAGTGCTGCAGCTAGAGTTGAGCAGTTGTTCCCTAGTCAGTCATTCACAACTGAATGTCTTTAAAGAAATACTTGTACACACTAGAAAGGTACCAATGAGCATGCCCAGCTCTCGCAAGAAACCAAGCATCCTTCAAGTACCCTGTGGCTAATGTTTTACTCTGGACGCTGGCTTCCCGTCATAAAAGTAATCTAAATTCCAAGCATTTAAAAAATGGTGACTCAATTTCAAGAGAGATAAGGCTGGTTTACAGGGAAAGTAGAAGATTTAAATGCTTGTGCATGTGTGTGTACATTTATAGGTGCACATATTAGAATCATTGTGCACACACACAGACACACAAGACTCAGAGGTCTGCACATTTGCCTTCCCATTTCTGAGTTTTTGTGAACTGGGACGTGACTTCAAACTTCTCTATCTTACAGCCAGAAAAAAATATAAAGAGACAGATATACAGGAAGACAGAAAGAAAGTATGAGTCTCACTTAAGCACTTTACTCCAAGGACTAAGGCTTTCACAGCAAATATTGTGTAACTTGTGATAAGTTTACTAGAGTTACCAGTGCCGCAACGAGATAAACCATTTCTCAGTTTTCATCACGAGCAGATACATTCCTCAATTTAGGATGGATAAAATTATACTGATAACAGCACTTTAAACTGTTTATGTGCTTTCATTTGACAATATTGTAATGCAGAAAAAGGAAAAAAATAGCAGTTATCCATCAGAAAGTTACCCCTGCCAGGATTTAGCATACCCATAATTTTATTGCTCTAAGCCTCAACTGGCTGAAAAGGCCTTTGCTAGCATGGGAAGGAGGAGAAGACAATAGAAACCAGAGGACAGAAGTAGGTTATGAGCACTAACAAACATTATCCATTTAAACTGCTAATGGCAAGCTCTGCTGTTATATTTTTATCATTGCTTTTCTGCAAATTACTTTTATCAGTTATAATTTAGCTTTTATTTCATTATCTGGCACAGCAGACAAAAGGAAAACAGGTTTGTTTTACAGCAACTCCAGCACTTGCTCTGTCCATTAACACTGACAGATGAAGGTAAATTAAAGCTCTTAGACCACATTTTCATCATACATAGTACTGAAACCTCTGTATCTAACCAACATGTGTTTCTGAAGGAGAACAGAGTGCATGCTAATGTTTTTATCCTCTCTACACAGTTAATGGAAATCTTCATATTTTATATTTTTCCCCCATTCATTTCTATCTGCCTCCAAAAACATCTCAGGGCAATCAGGGAGAATCAATATTTTAAACAAGGAAATTACTACATTTCAGTCAGCCGAACAGTGAAATAGCACTTTCCTTCCTTCCAGCTTTCTTAAGACCACAAAACCACAGAGAAGTTGTGTTTGATTAAAATATTAAATATGCATAAAGAACCCTTGGAGAGCGTTATGTTGTTCCAATGCTCCTCTGCATCTTTTTTTTAGGCATTTTTTCAGCTATTCTACTTACTTCAGTAAACAGATTGCTTTATAACTTTCATCTAAAATAATTAACTTATTTATAGAAACTAATGTAACTATATAGCTACTTTAGGCAAATGGTGGCCTTTCCCCTTGAGCATTAGCGTAATGGCTTTGATGACACACAATTTTGCAAGAAAAAGAACAAAATATTATCGACTGCTCTAAAAATGCAACTAATAGTCATTAGTAATAGCTGGTAATAGAGTCACTTCTGTTCTTGCATGAAATATCCTTTTACCTTTTCTTAACAAAAAAGCTGTATTAGCAACAGAATTTCAAAGTCTGAACTGCCAGTCAGATGTTGCGGCTTACTTCGAAGACTGCCTGTGCTATCATAAAAAAAAATTAAAAAATTATTTATTTCTAGACATTTGGGACAGTTTTAATTTGTTATATACAGACCACATAAAAGAGTTCTTTCTCAAGGGCAACAAATAATGTCATTACTGGTTGTTCAGTATGAAATTGCCACCACAACACAAGCATAAACATTTATTAACATATAATGCAAAATTAAAAGCTAGTGACAAAGTATTTCAAAGAAAGAATATTCTACTTTGCAAAAAACAAAATTAAAGAGTTCTGCTACCATAATCTCTTTAATGACTATTCAGTTTTGTGACAAATTACCTACTGATACAGTCAAATGCCATTTCATTTTCTAATAAAAACTTTATTTTTCTTAGAATAAGTTTTTTAAAAGCCTGAGATAAATTTAGTTTAGTTTTTATGTCCCTTCAGCAATCATTACACGACCAATTACCAACAAACTTTACTGCTGGGACAGGTCACATTTATGAAAATAGACTAGTATTAAAGGACATGGAAATTTGGAAGAGCAAGAAAATACTTCTTGGACTACAACCAAGGCAATTTCAAAGCACAAACATGAATATAATTTAATCATTTCCTTACAAGTAGGCTTGGCTACGGGGCTCCCAAAGTAATGATAAAAATGAAGCCACAGAGAATGTATTTTAAGAGGACCTTTACTGACAGGGAGGAGGAGGCAGAACATGGTAGTTGAATATTTTTAACCAGCTTTCCACAGATGGGTCTAAATCAAGCTCTTACGATTCTTCCCTGTCATAACCCACTACAGAGGTCAAAGGTTGAAGCTTTCCCAGAGGTTCACTGTGCATAACAAACACTAGAAGTTCCCCAGATTTAGTTTTTATGTAACAGCAAAAGTGCTGTGGCCATTTACATCCCATACAGCCCCATTAGTATTGAACAGGGCATAAGCAAGGCAGGCAAAAGCATTGAATCTCCATATTTTCTATTAGTTTCTTTACTCATGCCTGCAAAAGTTAGTGCTTCTTATGCTCTTTAAAACATGCTGTGAAAGGATGACAAAACAAATCCTTCACTGCAAACATACAGGCATTTTGTCATAAATAATACATTTTTTCTCTCGATGTATTTAAACAACTACTGATCTATTATTAGGTGTTACAAAGAGACTTGGGGTTCTCACTTTTTTGTCTGTTTTTTGTTTTGAGCAGAGGCCCAACAAATAATTTGAGTAATTTGAGATTGTGAGCCCTGCAAGCTGGACTGGAGGAGCAAGTTCAATACCCTTCAGCTAACCTGGAGGAATCCTGGGGATGTGGAGTCGGTGGGAGCTCGGCCATTCTGCCAATGCTGAAGCCTTTGGCTCTTATGCCAGGCATCTGACCTGTGTGCTATTCCATGTCTATAATTTGTCTTAAAACAACAGCAGGGACGTTGGTAGGAGAGGGAGGGCTGTTGAATGAGTGTGCTGAACTGTCTAGGAGATCGTCGTTCCAACTGCAGTTAGGACCCGTTCTTCTAAAACGGTCTCTGATTGACCAATAAAATAAAATAAAAAACAATTACAAACACCCCCCCCACACACACAACTTGCTTGAGCTTTTTGAAACAGTTCCAAAAAATAAAACAGCCAGCCTACTGGAGATTGTTCCAGAAGGAGCTACCAGCACAATCAAAAAGGCAAAGAGAAACTACTGAGTTTCACAAGACATTGTTATCACCAGCAAATTCAATTTAAGGCGGTTTTTCTGCCCCAAGCTGTTCATACAGCACTGGGGAAGAGCAAAGGGACACTGATGATGCCGGTGCGCGTACTGCAGAGCCTGACCGGGATCAGGGAAGAGTCAAAGGGCCTGAGGACACAAGTCTCTTGCCCCACCAGCCACCTCATCTCCAGCCACCCACCCCCCGCGACATTTGCTGTGGGCACAGGGGTGCTGCAGAAGGAAACACTGGAAGGTTGAAGTCTTTGCAATATGATGGGAATGAGAATTAAGCTTCAGTTGGTTTTGTGAATATAGCCAGTACCTGCAAACCTATCCTTTTTCACGCTGAGGGGATCTTTGACATTACCGTGCCCTACAAATATCCAGAACTTGTTTGGCACGCGATGATGTTTCAAAAACAAGAACAGCATTGTAATTATGGTTTTGCTTTGTACATAAGTTGCGGTAACCACAAAATATATTTAAGGCTATTTGCTGGATATGCAATTCTATCTAGCACATAAACATCTTTCTCCTAAACAGAGCCTGTTTGCCCGCATTAACTACCCTGGTGCCCCCCCCCAGCTTTTTGGAGCGCACAAAACCGTCTCCTCTCCTCATCATTCCCTGCCTACACCAGCACTCTCCTATCTGTCAGTGCCTCGCTCCTCCTCCTGTGACATCTTACGAGCCTCCACCACAGACTTCACACTTTCCAAGTAACAACAGATGTATAGAAGAGTCTCAGCATCAGCATATGCTAAATGTCCTCAGTTCCTCAGTGAAGTCACCCTACAGGAAGCGAATGCAAATTGCTGCCTTCCAAACATAAGGCACAGTCCTGGGTACCTTATTAAATCATTAACCTTCACCTTCCATTTTACCTATGTTTCCAGTATTCAAATGTTGCTTGAAATAGACTGTGTTACCATTTCCCCATGAGGCAATTTGTTACCAAGTATTTCACTGCATTGGTTGAATAGTTACAAACAAATGAGAGCACCAATTTTTAAGCAACAAGAAAGCAGTTCGACAATTACTGCGAAAGTTAACAACAGGGTGCCCATAACCCTTGCAAAAATCTGTTTGTTCATATTCCTATTGAATCCCTAAATCAAGACTTTCAAACAGCCCTAAATGCTGTTTTCTCTAGCTTCCAAGGCTATAACTCTGCACCCTACTGATGCTCCAGCTTATCAGATGATGCTAGCCATGGCTAGTATCTTATCTCTGTAATCCCCCCAGTGTTAGGCCAAGGTTAGAGTTGTGCTAAGGGTACGTAAAACGTGCTTGGCTGTGGAAAAAAATATATTGCATTTGGAGAAAAGGTGGAATGACTGGTATGGAATAATTATGGTTGCTAGTGGCGATGTTTATTTTCCTGCAAAACAAGCAAAGTAGAAACAATAAAAATACTTATTTCTTAAGAGCCCTTACTAACTATTAGTCTAAAAGTTGATTTATATACATATTAAGTACAGATACACAATGATGAGGCTGCTCAAAAAGCATGTATGGCCACTGAAATCAGCAGGAGAGGGTTTTTTTGACCACTTGGATAGAGTGAAATTAAAGCTGGTTTGCCTCTTCTTCAACCCTTTCTACCCCCTTGGGGTATCCTTGTCTACAGGGGGTAAACAGGAATAGCCCTGGTAGGCCATGTGAGAGGTTGATGTAGCCCCGAATCTTCCCATCAACCCATTTCAGTCAGCAGACAACTAGAGAAGGACACAGAAAGCAGAGAGATGCTTCCCCAAAACGTCCTCCCAGCCTCCTCATGATTGTCTGCACACCTTCACCTGAGCACCAGCTCCAGAAAAGTCAGCTCAGTCAAATCTCTGGAGGCTACAGATGCTTTTGATGACTGAAGTCTAGCATACAGCCAAGATTCAGCAAAACCCTTTGAAACTACATGCTGTGGTAGGCCAGCTGAAACTGCTCTTCAGCTTCCTTCCCAGCTCATGGTCCTGTCTCCTCTGGAGGAATTCATGCTGGCAAACAGGGCTGTGCAGGAAGGCCAGAGCCCCCTCATCCCTTCCCAGTCCCCATGCAGCACTGGTGGCTGGGACACCACCTCCACCCAAAAGACAACCTCACCAAGCCTGCAGGAGCATTTGCACCAGAAACAGAAGAGCATACCTCTTGTCTTCTGTTAAAGATCCCATTGCATTAAGCTTTTCTTTGCCTTTGTTTCAAAACTGTTCCCATCCTTACTTATTAAAGGCAACAGATTTTTTTTTTTTTTAATTTTCTGTTTATAGAAACTGAAGTGTGCAAACTGTGTGAGATGTCATTGTTCTTTCTGGGACTTTTTTCTTGACATTTCAAAAGGTGCATTTTCATAACTTTTATTCAACGCCCCCCCCACATCATTCCCTAATGATTCAAAAAATGCAAATGAAAACCAATGCACCATAAACAATGGTAACACTTACTATTCACTTCTGCTTGAACTGGCAGATCTGATGACCAGAGAGCTTTTCAGATCTCTATTTTTGAAGTAGGGCTAAGACTATACTTCCTCACCACAGCATATGCTGGGGTTTAGTGTTAATTTTACAGTTCTTTCATTTTACTTTTTCAAACCACATCCATGTAAGCTTTTAAAGCATATTTAAACATACAAACATACTAATTGTTGTTATTAGACCTATCCTCTAAGGAGCTGTGTACTGTCTTACTACTCCAGACAGTAGGAGAAGCTGTTCCAAAACTCCTGAGGTCCTCAGAACTTAACAAGACCAGATTTTATGGTATACAATAAAATTGTTATTACACACCTACAGCATTCCCCCATGTGCACAGCCCCCTAATTACAGCATACAAGTCACAATATTGCATGAGACACGGTGCATTTTGTGGTGACGTTTAAAGTTTGGCTTTTCCTGCTGACAGACTACAGCCTACGGGCAAGTTTAATTAAAAAAAAAAAAAAAGAAAAAGAAAAAAAAGAACAAAAACCCGCCTAAAATGATAAGAAGAAAATAAATATCAGCAACTCTTTCTCAACTGCAATAACCATATGAGAGTATCTACATAAAGTCAGGGGTACGTCCCATTCCTCTCTGCACACCACCATAAAGAGGTTTACAGACGCTGCCCACTTTGCCAGCTGCAAAACGCAGCTCATGAAAAAAGCTCTTCTGCTCCTTGGCACCATAAAAACAACCCTGTTTCTGGTGTTTCCAGTTAGTCTTTACACAGTCTCTTCCTTAGATAAGAAGTTTTTTCTTGCTCCTGTAAACGTTCAGGCTGAGAAACACCGAGCAAGACCTTCAGCTTCAGGAAGGGGCAGGTACGCAGGGCTGAAAACACCCAGCGTTAGGCGAGCTGCTCCCTTCTGCCTTTATCTGCGAGCACAGGCCTTCTGCAAGCGTGTATCTGCCCCAACACGTCCTTCCAAGGAGAGCGGTATCTCACTGCACCAAAAGCCAAGTGACGGAGGCTGCTGTACCCCTCACAGATACCCATCGCTCCGCTCCCGTGGCGAGACGCACGGGGACTGGCCATCGCCGTCCCTAACTTGGGCTCGCATGAAGCTCGAGACGCGGCCACGGACCCAGGCACACCAGGGACGCAGGGTGCTCCCCAGCTTCGAAAGTAGATTACTGCGTACAGCTCCACGTCTGTTTACTTGACCGAGATCCATCTTTAGACATGTATACAAGCACAGTCCCGAGCTGTTTATTCAGACAAAACTCCCACTGAATGAAGAGGGTGTCTCCCTGCGCAGCTGAGTATTAAACCCTTAAATTTTCTGCAGCGCCCACTTGCACATTTCTAAATAATCAAAGGAAAAAGAAAAGCAGAAAGAACATGACTGTGTGGTTGTGGACCTCTCCAGCACTTGGCTACATTTGGTTTGAGAGAGCACGTGTGCCTCTCTAACATTGCCAATACGTGCACTGCGGTTCAGTCCCACCTATTTTGAACAAGAGTTTCTATAAGCTCTTTAGTCTATATGCCAAGTAAATCTCCAGCTCTGTGACTTTATCAGCCAAAATATCTTTTTTCTGAAATCTTTTAAAACTGCTCAGATGATTTAGACTGGAGAGACAAATACTTTTTAAAAGAAACAGACTGTCAGGCCCTAAAATTTCTCCCTAACCGCTTCTATTTAGAGGGGAAATCTCTCTTTATTGACTGTGAACTGTGTTCTCTAGCTGGCTAAGTGATGCTCAACCCAACAACTTTTGTAATTCTTATACTTCTTTGTTAATCTTACGACCAACGCAGCATCAATCTACTTCTACCTTGCAGATCGTATTGGTATGGCTTATCCAGGATTCCAAACCCATCCGTGAGAAGCAAGCTTGGTACTGGCACATAAAGTGGCTCCTCCATCACTGGCAAAAACATTTTGAGGTGAACCTGGATTATCTGGCATCCATGATGCTAGAGCTGTGTGGTCAAGTCATACTAGGAACTCTGGCTTTGCATCCATCTGCTAAAAATACAGTACGTTTAATATACACTCCCCAGAAGCCTTGATATTCACCATACTATAAAATGGTCTGCCAAATGTCAGTAGTATCACCACTACACTACTCTGACAATCCTCCCAGCGTTGTATTAGCTTGACTGTAGTCATTAAAATGTTGATCCTAAGAATACAAGGTAATAAACCACTTTTGAACGACCAGAATAGCTGCCTCATAACAGATGTTAACCAGTAAAAGTGTATTTTCCATTAAATTAATGAGATTAATAGACAGTGTTGCAAGAAGTCATGTGTAAGCAGCATGAACTTTTCTATGTCAAAGTTACTATGAGAAATGGGTGACCTGGATTCATGGAAGAGATGACGGTTTGAGATGATCTAAAAACCTCACGTAACTGATGACTAAGTCAATCCTAATGCTTTCCATTAAAATTACTCTTCTGTTTCTTCAGAGCAGATAGCATTTAACTGGAAAATCATACAAGATCTGAGAACTGTAACACACAAATCAGCACAGTCTGTTGAGTAAGTTTACAAATATACTGAAGCAACTATTCTGTAATCTCTACTCTTCAGCTTTTCAAAACCATGCCACAAATGGGGTTGCCAAAGCACATGAGAAACGGCTTGAAAACTGCATTTAAAAGGGGGTCCTAGGAAGCGTCATGTTAGATGAGCGTCTTTTTGAAAATAAGTTATTGACAAAGCTCTGTAATTACATAGTGGTCTATGTACAAAAAATGCACAAACACTAGTATTAGAAAAATAGTTGGTTATATGGCACATGTTGCTATGAAATTCACTTTCAAAACATATATACAAATGATCCAGCATCATAAAGGGTAAATATTAATAAATACACTTGCTTCAACGGTAATGCAAAACTAATGCATATTTTGACAGCAGACAATTGCAGAAACAACTTGTGTGGAAGCATTAAAAAAAATCAGTGGAATTAAAAGCCTATTTTCTTAAATCCCTTCACTTGCTATCCTTGTCTTCAAATTAATACTCTATATACCTGGAGCACGTTTTCAAGGCAAATGTAGGGACTTTTAACGGAGTGACTACTAACAACAATGAGAATTCCACACTGTTCCAAAAAGATGTTCATTCATCGGCGCACCGCCTTTGGTGCTGCCTCCCCCCCGGCTCCTTAATTAACACCTATGTTTGTCACAGAAATCAGAGCAACAGCAGTGAGTATTTCAAGGGCGCAGTCAATCCGAAGCCGTGCCCCGCGCTTATCTCGTCAGGAGGCCGCAGCACTCAACTTTACTGCCTTCAGGTACGTCGGCATCGCCGCACGGCCCCGTCGCCAGTGGTTTCCCCGTGGGAGGGCTCTTCCATCGGCGTCACCGCCGGGACGCCCCTGCCACCGGCGTGGCTTGGCCTCACGTTTGCAGGACGGGCCTCTCAAAAAAGTCAACCGTGTCAGCTGGGCAGTGACCAGATCGAGCCGCAGTTATACAAGAAGCAAGGAAATATTATGCAAGACCACAGGAAGTCAGAGGAGACAGCATTCTGGGCAGGCCTGGCAAGGAGTCTGTGTGAACTTCAGCTAACAAGCAAAGCTCGGTCATTGGCGCCAAATTCAGCAGAGAACATTCCCAGTGCTGCAAAGGATAACACTCCCCATGTTTTTGCCAGTGGGCTACGTTCCAGGACGCCATGTACCTGATGAAATGCAGATAAACCCGGGTCTTATTTTTTGCCAAGTCTTCACTTATTTTTAAAATTTGGAGCATATTTTTGTCCAACGTTTGTTAGAAGTGGCAAATGGTTTGTTTTCATGGCTTTGCTAATAGACCGCTTGTTCTAATGCTCCCTGTAATTTCAACTACAATAAGTGACCTACAAAGAAAATGTTTGGCAGAAGCCTCATTTTTTCCATGCATCTTGCTCATCTACCTCCAGGCACTCTGCTAATAGGATATGTGAGGGTTATGGATTCCTTTTCCCTTGGCATTTTGGAATGACCACTGCAAGCAGACTTGGTGCAAAAAGGTGACACCCACCTTGCACACAACTATACTATTTTAATCCACTTCCAAGCAGAAAGTTTCGAGAACTATCTCATCCAGTTCCTACTTGGAGAAGACATCCATTAAAATGCAGCAAACATTGTTTCCAAAATGGCTGAAAAAATTTGCCTTAACCTGAAAAATGTTCATCATGCAGCAATACGTGAGTTCAGAGAAGCCTAATGCTTTGTTCTAGGATTCACCTTTAAAACATCAACGATAAAAGGCTGGAGGTGGGAATCCATTTTGAGGTTCACACACACATACACGCTGCCAAACAAGAAGTGCAGCATGCAAAGTCTTACACAACACAAAACAATTACCAATTGTGATGAGAGTATACAAAGCATTCTCAAGAGAATCTATTTTATGTTTGTAATCACCCTCAAAAAACACACAATAGTGCTCTCCTTCCAGCAAATACATAATACAAACAAAAAACAAACAGTAGTACTGCCTCGACTGGGGGAAGCGATTCTGAGAAGCATAATAGATCTCCAGCAGATACCGATTGCCAATGCCAACGAACCAATTTTAGAAGTTTTACTCATTACAAGCGCTTATGGGAACGACAAACATACGCAACTCTTAACAAGAGATTCCCGTCTTCCCCATGGTTCACACACAAAAAGGTTCCCACAACCTACCACTTTTCCAAAAATAATTGAGCACAGCAGCAACACAGGAAAGTGAAAATGCGCATGGTGACTGCCTTCATTGTTACCGATGGCATAACAATGCCCCAAATTAATCATGAACCTGACAACCAACACCAAATGCACACGCAGTTGGACCTCTCCAACCAAAACAGACCTTGCTACATCTGGATCTAGACTTCTAGCTGGTTAGAAGTCCAGTTGTTTCTCCAGTTGAAGACAGCAATTCCTGCCCAAAACCTGTAAGGTTTAAGCACACTAAAACACTCAGAAATGCCCAGACTAAAGAAAAGCATTTATTTCTACCAAATATCAAGGCAAGTATCTCCTGGTTACAAAGTCTCTGGTCTCTACAGGGGAATGCGCTTGTGCTGCAGCCTTTCCCCGAAGCCATCACAGCGCTGTTTCTGAACTCCTATTCCCAGGAATTTAATATCCCTGAGATCTTTACGGCTCTGTCAGGAATGTAGACACAGACATACCGTAGCAATGTAAACCTTAACTCTTTAAGAAAACAAGCTAAGAGGACAGCTCTTCTAATCATCGCCTCATCTTCTGTTATAAGTACCTCTTCCATTAACATTTCTTTTGATGACTGCATTTCCCAGTAGTTTAAAGGCAACACTCACCCAGCCAAAACCCTTCTCAGAACCTCCTGTATGCAACTCATAGTCGGCTACAAAAACTATAATACACCTACCACCACAAGCAATACAGCATTCCCTTTCTCTGGGTGGAAGGGGAGATGTTCTGACTCTCAATAGCCAGTATATCTCTAGGTTGAGGTCTTCACTTTATTTTCCTTCAGTAGAGTACTTTCATATTCCACAGCTTCACCTTATGTTCTACAACATCTCCTGGTATGTAAGCAAATGAAATATCCTCAAAACAAAGTGTACTGAAATAGATTTTCCCACCAAATATTTCCTTCTTACAACTTTGTAAATCAGAACTGACTTCCTAGACAATGGTATAAGAACAGATGCTTGNGCATTCCCTTTCTCTGGGTGGAAGGGGAGATGTTCTGACTCTCAATAGCCAGTATATCTCTAGGTTGAGGTCTTCACTTTATTTTCCTTCAGTAGAGTACTTTCATATTCCACAGCTTCACCTTATGTTCTACAACATCTCCTGGTATGTAAGCAAATGAAATATCCTCAAAACAAAGTGTACTGAAATAGATTTTCCCACCAAATATTTCCTTCTTACAACTTTGTAAATCAGAACTGACTTCCCAGACAAAGAATGGTGTAAGAACAGATGCTCACTCTGCTTTCCTCATACCTTACTAAGTATTTGACCATTTCATTTGCTTACTCCACCAGCTAACAGAAGTAGAACCCAAGTGGAATCATCATTAAATTCCCTTTTAAGAGGAATGAAGGGTCACACTACACACAGTTTATATCACATTTTCCTCAAAGGTATTTTCACAAAGCAGTACCCAGAGGTCTCAGGCAGGAACTGAGCCTCCTTTCAAGCAAAGTTCTAGACATATTATCAGACTTCAAAGATTTCGGAGCTGAAGTTGTTTTGGTACAAAAGCCTGAGCACTCAATCTGTTAAGTAAGGTACAAATTGAAACTAAGAAACCCGACCAACAAGAGCACAGAGCTCAATGTACAAATGACTCACTAGGCTCATTCCACAGCTGTAACCTACTCTAAATGCAATATAACAAAATCATTTTATGCTCACACTGCATTCGTCATATCAACTCCCTCCAAAAGAATGCTCTAGAATGACTTCATGCTGAGATAATTTGCTTTAAAGGTTTTAACAGGTCAGGCTGCAGACACCCTTCCTCTTTCGGCTCTGTCTCCAGGTGGACCTCTGCTCCACATCAGCCATCACTGCACCTGAAATACTTCCTGTGACCTGCAATGCAGACTTTGCTCCCTGCTCATTTTATTCACTGGGCTGCAAGAGCACTGAAAAGTCGCTGCTTTTTGAATAAACACTATTTGCTGTCATCCACCTTCTTTAAAATAAGTTTTTAAAAAAGAGTCAGAAAGCAATAGTGCTGGTTCATTGCTTCATGTTTGCCTTTAGAGAAGCTGGAATTCGGTTTAGTTACACCATGTTTATGGTCGTGTTTAGGTTTGGGGGTTGGGGAATGTTGTCTTAAGATTTGGCAGGCAAAGGGAAAGGACCAGTGCTATACAGATAACACGGCTTCTCGCATTATCTCCTTCAGGGCCTGCGTATACAGTATGCAAAGCTGCCAATAAAAGCCTGTATAAAATGTCAGGCTTTTCTCAGTATCTTTTCTTTACACTGGAGAACATGCCTGCTCCCTCTTCAGGCCTGCCCTGCCTCCCATATGCAGAAGCCTTAACACGAATGAAGACCCACAGGCTTCAGTCCATGTGGTCTATATGAAGGAGCTTTCCTAAACTAACCTCGAAACCCACATCAGATTAACGCTATAAAGCAGCACAGCTTTCCTTTCTCACAGCTCTCATTCAAACAGACTAAGAGCAAACAATTGCTGGCTGAAACACGACTGAACTCCCCATCTGCAGAAAGGACTGGTTTTGGTGTGATGGTCAAACCCCTCTTTTCGGACTTGTTGCCCCACAGGTTGCTCACGTGGCTGCTTTGTGATGAAGTTTGAATGAATAAAGGGTTTACCATCTCCCAGACACCTTGAGGGCATTGCAATCCCTTGCCACCACTGCCTTATCTCCTCAATTGCTTGAAGCTTCCAAATTGCACAAGGATCTTATATGACAGGAAGGCCAAATTCAAAGGTGAAGGAAATGAAGCTGTAGGTCCACCCATCAGCACGTGGGTGTAACCTACATATTGAGGGATTATACAGAGTGGTGCAGTAAAGAAAGCAACTAACCATGCAATGTAGGAAGAGTGAGAGAGAACCAAACTCCTTCCATTTGACAAACCCCTGTTTAAGCATTTTCAAGTTACGTTTATCGCACAAGCTTCTTGCCAACATCACTACAGCATTGTGTTGGACATAGAAATAGGAAAGTCCCTGCTTTAAAAAGTTTACAGTCTAAATAAATAAGACACACAAAGGGTGGAAGGAAGGATATACTACCATCCCAGTTTTCCAGACCAGGGAGAGAGGATAATGACGGAGATCAGCCACCCTGCCCAGGCTACGTTACCAACCCAACACCCCCAGTCCCCAGCGGGACGAAGAGCCGGGGCCGGGTGAGCAGAGCCTTTGGAGAGGGTGTGGAGGGGAAAGGCGATGGGAGACGCAGCTGCTGAGGCCAGAACCACTTGCTGAAGCTGCTCTTCAGCAGCCAGGTCAGCAGCCAGACGCGGCTTTCGCAGCCAGCTCCACCGAGAGCAGCGAACAAGCTCAAGAGACAGAATCCAAGAAATGGGTTTATTCAGCCTCACTGCACTTTGGCCCAGGTCCCCATGCCAAAGAGGCTTTGTTCAGGCCAGTCGCGCGATTAACAAACAAAAGTAGAGTGGGGGGGGTTGTTTTTCTTAAATGGGAAATAATGGGTGTTTCGAAACACCAGCATTAAGTTTCCCTCAAGATATGTGCACTTGCTTCTATTCCATTTTCAAGCCAGCACATGCCTTAGTGAACGGGATAGTCCCCTTTCGTGAATCACTGGGAACATAAATATGGCTTTGCTGTTATGTAAAAGCCAGTAGCAGTGTTAAGAAAACTTGAGCACAGAAAGGATGTTCCCATAAAAACATCCCTCTGATTAGTAATGGCAATAAACACATCCTTCAAATCATTTTCAGGGGAAAAACCAAGAACTGGAGTTATTAACAGTAACTGATAATCTTGCAGTTGTCACACATAAACAGCCCACCAGCAGCTGAACCAAGATACATTGCATCAGTCAAATGAGAAATCTGCCTCCCAGTCACCCATGTAAAAGTGCTGTGTTACACAGTAAAGGGGATCACCCACCCCCTCCCCCCGCCCCACCCGATATCTACCTTTTCTTAGAAATGTTAGTAATGCTATTGTGTTAAGACCAGGCATCTTGGCTAGATGGGGTATTGGTTTCCTCCTCTGCCAGCGAACGTCACCCATCTCCTGCAAAAGTTGGCCAATTCCAACTCTCTGCGTTCCCCGATGCACATGAGTCAGCTTAAAGGGTGACGGGAAACAGGTTGCCCGGGTCAATATGGAGATACACTGGAAGAAGCAAACCAAGAGCTAAATTCGTCATGGATTTCCTTTGCAACAGAGGTTCCCTGTAAGGAGGGATGGAAAAACCCAGGGGCAGCTAGAGCCAGCAGTAAGCAAAGCCCTGCTGCTCCTCACAAACAGTTCTTCCCTCCTGCTGAGGGCCACATGCAGAGGCCATTCCCAAAGGCTCACCCCTTCCCACAGGCTTTCCTCTCCAGAGAACTGAGCAAATGCAGCCTTCCCAGAAGAATCCCCTACCAGATGGATTTCCACCAATTTCCAGTCTTCTCTCACAGGTTATGAAACACACTGGAAGGCAACCGAGTTCTAACTAAAAATCCTGGAATGGAGTAAAGCTGTAATTGGTCACTGGGCTTGTATTCCAGAGAAATACTGCCTAAGGAGTCATGGCATGATAAAGCCACTTAAGGTTGAATTTCTTTTCACACATGAATGTATGATGCTGCCAATCCATAGATCACTTAAAAAACATTTTTGTTTTAAACAAGCTTCATATCAGCTTTAAGTCAATACTCTCCATAACTACCTAAGAGTCTGGAGATACTGTCATTGCCATCGGCTGACCAGTATGTTATTTCATCATAATGGCATATAAAACACTAACCAGGCACAACACATACAATCTCAGAAGATATTCTGGTATTTGCAACAAATTTTGCACACAAATTGCATGACAGGTAAAAGTTTGGCACATTCCTAGCAATATTCCCCATTTACAAATACAGAAATACAGAGAGGTGTGTTTCTTTTTTTTTTTTTTTTTTCTTTTGAGTGTTTGTAAACGTCACAGAGATCTTTGAAGTATTGTGACAGCAAGTACTCAATAACACCAAGAATTTACTGGCAGAGAGGGTGATACAATTGTGAATGAATGGACAGGGCTCGAAGACCAACACCAGCCAGGAGAATGTCCCAAACACAATGACTGAATAGGGTTGCTTTGTAGTTTATCATACAAATGCAAGTGCAAACGACAACTGTGATACCATGAGTTTAAGTACCTTTTTATGGCAGTAAAGACCTTAGATATGCTAATGACTGAAACAAAATACAAGGAATGTTCTCTAAAGTGACTTCCACTACCTTTATACAAACGGCCTAATAACCATCCCACTTCATACTTCCTTCAGCTTATTACTTTAGCAAATATTTATCTTACAAGCCTGTGAATATACCTTAAAGGAAAAATACTATACGGTAACTTTTGAACACTATTAGATGATTTGCACTAAAAATTTCAGGTCTTGGTGGATTTTTTTCCAGTGCTAAGATTTTTAAAGTTCATTAGGCCTCTGAAACTACAAATTAGCAATAGCTTTCCCTTTCAATAAAAGAAGAGCAATAGGGCAGATATTTTAGATTTCATGCAACTTATTCAGGCCATTGTATTGGCTTCTTAAACTGAAGCCATTAAGGAAATCGCCTTATGTGTATTAAATAATATATACTAAGGGACTCAGAAGATGACTGCCTAAAGAAAACACAAGTACTAGGCCAAAGGTGGATATCACCTGGGATCACTACATTTCAAGGTATTTTTATACCTGTTTCTTAAAGCAATAGTTTTCCTGGGAAAGGCAAACATTTCTATCTTTCATCATACGTAGGCAGGTTTTCAAGAACGCAACTCTGAAATTATCAGTCCTTCAAGAACAACAAAGTTTAAAACAGCATGTTGCAGAATTTCTCTCTCTCTCACATTTTGACTTCACTGTTTGTCATACCAGGAGCCAGTAACGCGGGCCAGGGGGTGGAGAGGGCCTTTATTGCTGTGTTTTCTATTATACTACTGTCTTTAAAAAGCTGTTCACATAACCAAAGCTAGAGAAGACCTTTGTCATCACGAGTCACACTTCCTGCCTAACCCAATCCAAAACCAACCAAGTATTCTCATCAGGCTGGGTAACTTGTTTAAGCAATTGCAGTTTTTGAAAGACTGAGACTGTTTCAAGCGATGAGGGTTTCATGAGTAGTGTAAAAGGAATACCTAATATTTTGGTTTAGCAGATAGACAGTCTTCCTGAAAGGAAGACAGGAACTTGATTCAGGTCAAGCCACTAAACCAGANAGAATATTTAAAACATGAAATAAAAAAAAACAAAACCAACAAAAACCAACCCAAACAAACAAAATACCAACCAACTAAACACAAAACCAACCAAACAAAAAAACAACAACAAAACACACACACAAAAAACCCCACCAAAACACCTGAGTCAAATACCAGAAAGTAAAAAAAAAAAAAGAATCTTTAAATTAAAAGGAGATTAAAGATTACTTAAATGTCATTCAAATGAAATTTAAAACATCTAGTTTTAGACTAACAGTGTAGTGCAACACAGGAATTCAGAAATTTTATTAAAATGAAGCCAAATCTAAAATTTTTCAGCACTCTCCAAATGTTTTGCCAATTTCTCAGTCCCATCTCTTCATTCACCAGCTCGTTTCCCTCGTGCTCTGGAAAGTTATTGTCTAAGAAAATACTTATTTTCACAGAAAATGTTCACTCTACCAACTGCATCCACATTTCTTCCAGTGCTCAGTAACTCATTGTTCAAAACTTGCACCTTATATCTTGCCTTCATTTGCCTAACTATAACCAAATGTATTTTGATATATTAGATAATGAGTAACAAATATTTACAATAGATTAACTTCACGTTTCAGTAGTTCCAAATAGTTTCTAAATGATCCTGGTAATCTCATTACACATATACCTTCAGACAGACTGCTTGCTATCAAGTCATAAGTTACACCCACATGATTCATCCATTAGGAGAGTTGCTCGATCTAGGAAAAAAAAAAAAGAATAAAAAGACACACACAAAAAACCTCCACTCACCAAACACACAACCCTCCCCATATGCCTTCTAATTTTAGCCTCTCCTTAGATAACACAATTTCCTGAAACAAAAAGAGAGCGTCAGACTGCTCACACTCTCCAAGTCCAAAATGTTATTTGTAAAAGCAGTTGAATGTATGTGGTTATTCATATTTAAATATAAAAGGATGCTGCAGTGCTCCAGCTTTCTGTTCTGCCAGGGCCACAGAGAAGGAGGCAAAAGCAACATGGAAGGAGTGACTTGTGGAAAAAAAAAAGTTGAGGCAAACGGAGCCCATGTAGGACTCAGCACTCACAGCTTTTCTGTTGGGAAAAAAAAAAAAGAAAAAAGAAAAGAGTAGGGCAACCCACTAGAGCACGGGACCCAAAGCCAGCCATGCACCATCACCTCATGTCCCCCATCACCATGGCTCTGACTTCCAGGGACAGCCTCCAGGCCAAAAGCAACAAGACAGCTGAGATGTTAAACTGGTGATGGGTATGGCAGCGTGGAAGGTGAGAAACAGCATCTCTCAGGCTATCTTGGTCACTGGTGCAACCTCCCCACAGCAGGAAAGAGCATCTGAGTGTCCAGCAGAACGTCTTTTTTTCTTTTTTTTTTTTTTTTTTTTNTTTCCTTTTTCTTTTTTTCCAATTCAAAGAAACTTAAGGTGAGTGTGACACCAGCCCAGATCAATAAGAAATAGCATTGTCTGCCCACCACCTATTTCATAAATACATCCTTCATTTTACAGATCTGAAGGATTGAAGCGGATACTCGTGGGGGAGTCATCATTCTGTTCACCTCACCTTCCATCCTGGCACACTGCCAAATGAGCACTGTGTTTATAGAGCAAAAGGTGACCTAATCGCCACTACACCTAGTTGGCAAAAAATAGTTGAGATGTATTAGTCGTTGTGAATTATCTTAAGATCATGGTGAGGCAATAACTCTTAAGCTTACTGATGTTATTATAAAAAAAAAAATATTTTAAAAAATCTGAGCCAGATCCTGTAAGTGGCCACAGCCCAGTTGTTCTCTCCATCCCAGTCCTGCTTTACACCCTGCCTGCAATCTGGCCTGGGGTTTTCATTCACATCGGTCACAGCTGGGATTTCGGGACAGGCCTCAAGAAGTAGGGGCTGGAGGGGGAGCCAGGCATGGGCAAGGCACATTTTTAGATATATGTTTTTTCCCCTGTACCTTGCTGGAAACACCAACAAGTTGTTGAGATCTTTTCGGAAAATGGTCAGTTTGGTTCTACAGATACTCCACAAATACTTGAAATTAAAACATATGTTACTTAACATTTGCTTGAAAGCAGATCACTGTATGAATACATACACTGCAGAATGAAGAAGTATTTGTGACATAGGGAATGGTTCAACATATGTGCATTACAAATGAAAAATGCTGAGGAGCTGTATTATCCTGATTTTCTCCCACTTGAGAGAAGAAGCAAAATAAGAAAGTGTTTTTTTCCTCCTGCCCAGATGCACAGAACTTGTTCATAAAGCTGCAATAAGCCAGTATTAATTGCACACTTACAGGCTAACATAAAGCATTTGTAAAGTTTCTGAATTTTTCAGTCAAGCTTTTTGGAGGCAACACCCTAAACATTCCCCTAATCAAAGAAAACTGCTGATTCTAGATACTCACACACAGAGGAAGGGTCAAGACCAGGGCACCTCTTTGACTGTACACCAGACATAAAAATTCAACTAAAGCAACCCTACTTACTGTCTGGCAAAACATTTGATGAAATTCTACAGAATTAAATATTGAATATTTGCTGTGTCATGTAATGCAATGGACAGAGAAGCACAATAGATATCCAACTCCAAACTCCTTGGAATAACAGTCAAGCAAATTAAATTACAATTCTAACTGTTTTAAGACCTAAATATGCCCATTTAATCAAGATTCATTACGGCAGATTTTGTTTCAGCTAAATTTTCTAGACCTAAATAAAGTTACAGAGGAAAGAACCAAAATCATCATTAGATTTGAGCTCAAAAACTAAAAAGCATAATTAAATGAGAGTTACTTCGCATCATTAGTTATTTATCAGCCAATTGGCCTACTGTACTTCATTAATCAACTTTCCAAATGCACAGTAAAATACAGTTTCCCATTTTACATAATTCAGAAAAAGTCCCCACAAAAAGTAGCCTTTTAAATTTAAGAAAGTAGTTCTTTTTTCTTATACAAACATTCAAGATCTTATCCTCAGCGGATAACTACTTCATTATATTGCCTTTCAAGCAAATGGAGCACAAGAATGATAAATGAAAAAAAAAAAAAATTGGCAGTTGCATAATAACCATACTTGCACTTCCTGTTAGTTTAGGAAAAGGGTTCTGTCAACCTTGTGCCATCTACTAGGAGTAAAAGTATTTATAATCCCTAAGATACACATGACACAATTAATATTGGAGTAATTAACAGAACAGCATTTCTCAAATAGCTTTAGAGGAATAAAACCATTCTATATACCAAAACCAGTTTATAATACAAACTGCCTTTGTATTGCTCATTTCCTTACTCTAATGGTTATCCTAATTCCCAGTTTTAAGAAGGTTATCCATTTGAAAATAATAGCAAAACATTCAATACTTGAAGAATTCTGCCCCCACCACACCTACCAGTGGCTCCTACTTGGAACCTAAAACCAACAATACTCAATGTTTATGAATCCACCATAATAAAAAACATCATAGAAAGGCAGAGAGATCCATTTTTGATACTTATGATGGGTCTCCTAAATCAGCAGCATAATCCCAAAACTCCTATTAGCAGAGTACCTCCAATATGATGGATGTTCCCAATGACCCACACAGGATAAAACACGACAGAAGACAACGGACATCAGAGGATTACGTGAAAAGGACGTGACACAGAAAGGTGCTGTAGGCCAACGGGTGTCAGATCTCTAACTTGCTCTTGGGCTAAGCGCTAAGGACGAGCAGGGCCAGCCCTCGCGGCATCACTGCAAAGCACAAATGCCCAGAAGCCCAGATCCCTTGGGGAGGGTGGTACACACCACATGGGGAAGGCCTCACATCGCACACCGCTCCCACGGCAAAACCCATGCAGCCCTCATTGCGCTCAAACGCTTTGGGTCTACAGAGGTGAACCCATAGCAGCTGGGCAGCAGAAGTCAAAGCTTTCCCAAGCAGGCCAGGACGCCAAGTCTGAGCTCAGCCCAACCTCTGCTACGTGCCACTGCAGGCAAAGGGACACATGGAGGCATGCGTACAGCCCGCCATTCCTCATTCATGTGCCCTTGGGCCACCCTCTGGTAGGAAAGCCCTTTCCACATCTGTAGAAACACAGCAAGGGTGGTGAATGCAGGAACCAGACGAGGAGAAATCTAAGTATGATGAGCAGGACTGGCCAGAGTCCCTCAGTAAGACTTGCAGGCTATAGGAAGTTCCTGCATTTCTGGTGCTGAAACCTAAGTAAACATACCGTAAACATGTGCCAAAGAGGCTATTTCAACAGATTGTTCATCATGAATTCAGGAGATTACATTTCCTTTTGACAACTCCAAATAAGAAAAATTGTAAGTGCAGATATTAACATCGAAGTAAACAGTAGTAAATTACATACATGGGCTATACAGAGGGAAATGTTAAGCAATAACAAAACTTGAACAATTTTTTAATTAGTCTACGAAGGAAAGCATTCAAAGCTCCATCAGGTGAAGTATAAAAAACGAGGTTTCCAAGAATATAAAGAACAACCTATGTTGGCAAGTGGACGGACAAGATCAACGAACTCACCATCATCACAGAACAACAGGCACAAGGTAGAACACCTGACAACAATGACATACCTCAACACAGAAAGCATACTGGGTAGAACAAAACAGAGCCTGTATGTTTCCTGAAACCTGCAGTTTAACACCTTGGCACATCCAAACACTCACATTTCCTGGCACCTGAATTACATCCATTAAGAGCCAGGGACTACCTGAGCTCTGGAGAGCGGTGCTGTCAGGACCATTTCCTCATCCAGAGGAGGAGCAGCCAGGAGTGACCTCAGCTTGGCAGAATCACTCTCCTGAAGTAAAGGTCAGTGAAAATTGAGGCACAAATTGCCTCATTAGAGGCATTAATAAAGCCCACAGTGAATGGGCATCTGAAAGCAGGCAGTTACCTAGTCAATAACTGGGAAGAATCCTGTTTGTCTACTATCTGGATCAGACAAAGTTAAATAGATGTATATAACATTACATCCTTAGGATCACAAAACAGTACCATACAAATATAGACAGACCACTCAGTACAGAATCTCCCTGAGCTGCAAAATCGGTTTATTTTTCATACAACTGGAAAACAAACACAAAAATCCCCAAACAACACAACTGAAAAGGTCAAGTCAAATGATGCATCCTACTCAGTAGTACCTGATTTGTCCTGAGCCTGGTTTCAAACTTTTCTCAAACATACGTCGTCAATCCAGGACAGTTCATTTAACACAACATCTATTCCCAATAAAATAAATATGTCCCTCAAGTAACTCAAAACCCCATGACTAAATAACTAAAAAACACACCGAGATATTCTACAAGACTGTCCTAATTAAACTGAGGCCTATCTACTAATTTTCATCACACTGCACAATGATCACAGATATTTTTTCCTTAGCTTTTATTATTTTTCTAAAATGTGCTTTACCCTTTTACTCCTCCTTTCCGCAATTTCTAATTACTGGCATTCTAGGAAACATCAGACTTCATATTTAAGACTCTGTAGACAATGAAGATTTATTTTTTAAATTAAGTTAAAATAATAATTATATTAATCTCAACTCAGTATCTTGGACTAACTTCAAATGTAGGAAATCAGCCTATTGAAAGTGCTAGAATGTTTGTTCCAAAGGAAGCAACTGCTCTTTTCTATTGACAGACAGAGCTTCAAATGAGAACCTGAGGATGATCTTCAGCTTAAACGGACCATTAAAAGAATCAAAGATTATCTTCCATAGAGCATCTGTTTGACAATAAGAGAACTGCTTCTCTAAACAAATGTTCCAGAGCTGCCTGCAAATCTGGTAAACCAGATTTCCCCCACCACCTTTTCTCCCTGAAATTGATTTATAAATGCTATTAGTAAGTCAGGTTAGAGTTTCTAGCTGCATATCTGGATAGAGATCAAGCAAATAATACAACAACTGTTGAACTCAGGGCAATAAATCTGTTCTATTGCAGTAACGGAAAATTCAAAAAGGAAAAAAACAAAACCAAACAAACCAAACAAAACACAAACAAAAAAGCCTTGCTTCAATAGGCTACATAGGGTACATCCCCAGGAGGGACACACTTACGCGCACAAACAGGGAGGCACAAACAAGCTGCCTTAAATCCCTCATCTGATACTGTCCCGGTTCCTCCACAAACATTAATTTACAGATCAATCCCATGAGCCAGATAACAATTAGCCTGCTTCTGAGAAAGGCAGAAAATTGTCACAATATTTACGTAAAAACAGTGACAGACTAGGGATTAGCATTGAAATTTTAGTCCTGTGAAGTTTCTAGGTTGTATCTGAAGAGCATTTCCACAAAGCACTTCTGCATGCTGCCCTGCAAGATTAGACAGCGCTCAATCCCTCACTGCATTCGAAAATAAGAGGTTAAAACTGAAGAGATTAAAAGTGCCTCGTTAAAAAGAGGTGATACAATGAATGCAGTGTATTTTCAATTGTACACTATTTCATTCTCATCGCTATAAACCACTATAACAGAATTTTATAATTACATTGTATAGTACTATGACTTTTTACTCTCTTGTTCAACAGACAAGGACACAAAAAGTACCCATATTTTATACCCTGCACAGAAGAATGATACCTAGAACAAAATACACTTGAGCTAATTGTTTAATCTTAATATATTAGTGTTTGATAAACTGAGGCTAGCTACAGGGAAAAAGTAGGGTTTATACTACAATACTTCCCCTATTACATCGTCACAGAGTGACTCAATAAAAAGGAGCTATTATACACACCAAAACCGAGTGTTTAAAGTTTAGTGCATCATCAACTGGAAAGTACACATGGCAAATAACAAGATAAAATTCTTAGTCTGTAAATCACATTATTTATGAACACAATCTATGGTCAGAACAGCGACCTGAGCCAATAACAGACTCAGCCTTGTGGCTGCCTGCTGTATAAAACAGTTAGGAGGCTTCGCGGACCTCTAGTCACATGCTCAGCCTTCACCAGGTCAGCCCCCTCACTCATCCACAGGCATTGTACAGGCTTGGAGCCATGGCTAGATACTTATTTTCCTAATCTCCACCTGTAAACTCTGTGTTAGGGTCCATAAGTTTTATTTTGGTGTTCAATCTCAAGAACTAACACAAAAACAAACTCTTCAATGCAACAACAGAAAAAAATCAGTAAGTTACTTTTATTTCCTTTGGAAGGTTCATTACGGCAATACGGGAATGTCTAGCTTTACATCCTCCTCAAACAGCAGTGCCCTGTGAGGCGCTCCTCAAGCTCTCACCCTCCAGGAAAACTTGCTGTCAGCTGAGGAACTTGACGATCCGCACCAGAAGTCCCCCTGCATAATGCAGCCAGGTGCTTGGGCTGGAGCGAGGATGTGTCGAAATATATTAGTTTTATACAATTAGTAAGTGCTTGCATGGCCTGTCAATTACATCCAGACCATTTTAATTGTGAAACGTGCTCTGCTAAGGGTGCGTCCTTTAAAAACCCCGTCCTCAACTAAAAAATAATTTCCTAATAACTAGCTCCTAATAGCAAGAGAACGAGCCTGCACACGTGCATTAAAGCCATCCCGCAGGAGCGGCGGACCCAGCCGCCCGCCCCGGCCGTGCCCGCCAGGTGCACCTGCCCGCCCGCCTGCAGCCCCCGCCGGGCACGGACAGAGACGGGGCCGGGCGGCCGCTTTCGCTCCGGCTAGCGGCGGCCGCTCGGGACGCGTCGGCCGGGCAGGGGCCGGTTCCCGCAGCGGTGACGCCCGGCGGGGGCAGCTGCCCGGGCAGGCGCTCCCCGGCTCGGCTCAGCCGGGACGTCGCTCTTCCCCCGGCAGAGGAGAGGGGGCTGTCCCGGAGGAGCCCGGCGCTGCTCCCCGGCCCCTCTCCCCGCCAGCCCCAGCCTGGGCTGGACTGAGCTAACTAACTCTCGTCGCAGCCGGTGCTGGCACACGCAGAGGCTCCGGGTCCGGAGCCCTCGCAAAGCAGCAGGGCGGTGGGAGGCGAGGCCGCGCCGTCCCGCCAGCAGTGCTGTCCCCGGCCCCTGCCCGCGGGGCGTCCCGCCGCGGCCCCACGCGGGACAGCGCTGCTGCGGGGAAAGGGGAGAGCCGGAGGAGGACGAAGCGGCCCGAGCAGCCCGGAGCCTCGCCCGCGGCCCCCTCACCTTTTCTTCTCCTTGTCAGCTGTCATCGCGGCGGCTGCCGGCTCCTGCGCCGCCTCTCGGGCCGGGCGGGCTGGGGCGGGATCAGCACCTGCCCGCGGGGGCTCGGCGAGCGGGCGGCCGGGGGTCGGAGTCTGGTTCTGCCGGGTCGCCCCCGAGGCGGGCGTACAGTCTCAGGACACTGCCGAGGATTGTACGGCCCGCCCGGGGGAGGTGGCGGCGGCTGCTGCGGTGCGGGGCAGGAGCGGCGCNGTCGCGGGGGGTCAGCGCGGCCGCCCCCGCCCCACCGGCACCGCGGCGGCTCCGGCGGGGCACACACCCGCGGGCACCGGGACGCCTCGCTCCGCTCCCGCCGCCCGTTTACTGTTCTCACTAGTTGTTGAACTTATTTCTGTTTTTCCCACAAGGCGGTTTTATCCCGGTAACCCCGAGCGCGCCTGGCCGGTGCGGGCTTAGGGGCGGGGGGCGCCGCAGCACCTGCCCCGCGGCGCGGTCGCGGTAGCACCCGCGGACCCGGAGCGCCTCGCCATAGCTCCCTGCTTAGAAACCAGGGGGGCGGCCCTGCCTGTGGCTGCTTGGGGTACCCAAGGCAGGGGAGGGTTGTTTAAAAAAAAAGACACGTTAAATATGTGAAAATAATAAGCGTCTTGCACGACGGGCGCTCACAGTAACGACCGTACTGGTTTTGGGACTATGCGTTGTAGCTGTCTCCCGTGGGTTTCAGTGCCGAGAGACCAAGGGAAGGGAGGGCGGTAGCGGTCGGAGTTAGAGGGACATGGAAAGGGGTAGAGAGACTGCACTTCTGAGTCCCTGATGAGACTTCCCTCCTCGCCCTGTTTTTCCAATTTTATTTTCTACATCATTCTGCGTATTTCAGCTCCTGTACTTTTAAAACTCCCGGTTGTCGACACAAAGTGAAGCGTGGCAAGAAGTGCCAACGCTCGTCTTATTCTAGCACCTTCAATGGTTTGCTGCAGATAAGATCAATGGCAGTACTAAAACAAACAAAATGAACACACAAAACCCCCCTGCCTTTGATTTTTATATATTTTACACCAAAGCAACTAATCTTGCTAGACAAGGGATTACAAGAATTTTTCTGAGATTGTCTTTCATCACAGTAGAAACTGCAGTCTTATCCTTATGTTTTCTAAGGCTTACCCTACATTTTTACATTACATTACGTTACATTCAAATCTGAGCAATTTCCCCATACTGTGTTGTAAGCTCATTTGCGTACAATGGGTCAGAAGTTTTTTTCTTTTATACAGTATGAACGTTTAAAGAAATGCATTTGTGTTTGAATTTGCATATTTGCTCTCAAATCTAGAAAGAGCTACACATGCTTACACAGCAACAGCCTAATTATGTGGTAACAGTTGGGGTTTTTTCTTGTTATATCAGGGAACCTAAACAAAAGAAACCCGCAAACATTTAAAACCTAAGTAAACTTAGTCAAAGGGAATTTGTGTATGCAGGACTAAATTTAACCTTCTGGGAATAAGAGAATGCAACAGGATCAAAGAGCCAAGTCACTCATTTCCTAGATTAAATAGACCTCTTCGTCCTTCATTGATCTCTGCTGATGTCAATGCTCCTTGCTGTATCTTAAAGCACTTCACTTGGATAAACAACTTGCCTTCAGAAATCAGACAAGAAAAGCATTCAAATCGGCTAAATCTAAACCACTCAGTAAATTTCAAATACTTTAGGTCTAGCCCATTGGCCTAACTTGTTGGCTCTGCCTCCATCAATATAGTGTAGTTGATAAACAATCAGAATCTCTTGCTCTCTTGACCAATGAGGCCTGAAGATGCTTTCACAACAGGAGAATTCACATCTAAGTGCCACTGAAGAACTACCACCTGTCCTCCCCTGTGGCGACAGACTGGTGGGCCTTCAGTGCAGGTCAGTGCCCAGCAAATCTTGCTGCTGCATCAGTAAGGTGGAGCGAGACAGAATGATTCTTACAGCTCCCTCCTGAAGTTGCCTATACTATTATTTCTGGCAACCGAGCTCCGCATCTTGACCCTGAGGAAAACGAACTGCCTGTATTATGGAGCTTACTTGCGTTGTTGACCCCTCTTTCCCATGATTATTCGGGGAGAGAAAGATCAAATATATCTTTAACAGCACCAACGTTCTACTTGACACATTCTGCGACAATAAGGGACCCCGTGGCACCTACAGGAGTGCAGAAAGTTTTGTTTCCTTGATGGAGAACAGTAGAGAGAATCACACAATTTTATTCTCAAATGCACCTCATTACTGCTTTGGTCTCCTTTATGATCAGTCAATATTTATTAATGGCAGTATCCACCCTAAGGTGGACTTCCTCTAATCTTGGACTATTCAGGTTTGATAGGAGCCACACCATGAATGCATTTACTCCACAAACACGCATTATTTAATCTGCAGGAGATGACAATTGCCAGGAAAGCCAAGAAAAACCTCAAACTGACAGTAAGCACAGTTTGTCCTCTTAAATACTATCACCATCATAAGGGCTCTGTTTCATATTACCATATTACTCCTTACATTCTATCTTCCATTTTCCATGTATTACATGTAGTTCAGTAGGTATAATTCGAGGAAAAAGCTCATGGAAGGGGAAAAAGTACTTGTGAAACTTCAGGAGCTGACTTTAGAAGGGGTTTGCTTCTGTTGCTATCCCTCCGCAAAGTTTTCAGCAGAGTCAATATAACAGGTGGGGCTTCCCTACTCCTAGTGGTCATAGAAAGCATAAGTGGTTATGTCATCCACTCTGTTCTGGAAATTACAGGAGATGACCCACATTGCTCCTATGTGAATTATTCTAGAGATGCTACAGGAACAGAAAGTTTTTGATTTCCTAAAAGCAACTTTCAGGTGAGATATTTGAAAAGAGTCATTAACGTCTGCCGGGATAGCAGATGGGTTCTTGACAGGCCCTTCAAGTCTACGGTTTATGTTAACTGCGTTTGGACTAGGCTCTAGGGTAAAAAGGAAAAAAAAACACAAACAAACCAGCAGAAGACTTACAAAAATAAAATGGTAGCATGTGAGCAATTTTTTCAACCCACCCTCAAGTTTAAACTACATTGAGAAATTAGGAAATCTGCACGCGGTAGTGACTGGGCACCTGGTGCTCAGCTCACCCTTCTGATGCTGCCGGGCAGGAACACCCCATCACCCGGAGAAGCAGCAGGCAAGCTCCTGATTACTGCCATTTGTTCTGAAATCTGAAACACACCACCGATTTCAGACTGCTTAGGCTACACTGTGTTTCCTCAGAATATGCACATGGATGTAATCAACCACCCAAATCAGCACTCGCACCAGTTTGCTGGGCACAGCTACCACGGGCAAAGTGAAAGCGGTTCTAGTACCCTGGTTTATGTGTGCGTGCTGCTGGTCAGCACTGGCTGAGGAGTATTTGTAGAACACACAGAAGTTCAACACTGTTCAGCAGTTACTGCTCCAGAGTAGTCAGAAGAATACATGGATGCTGCATCCCTTGCAAAGGTATTATTATTAATATTAAGGGCAGCTAGTAAAAACAGACTGTTGAGAGGATGAAGTGTTTCAGAGTCATTAATAATCCCTGCTTGGTTTCATTTTCTGGCCCCTCAATACTGTGAGGAAGTATGACAGAAAAACGTTGATGCTTGTAATAACAAATAATGACATTATGGGAAAGGGAGAAAGGACAGCCCTGTTATCGGAACACAGCCGATCCTTTGAAGGAAAGAGACAGGACTTTTCACTTACTTGTACCAGAATAAGTAAGCTACAACCACAGAACTATTATCACATATGATAAAGGACAGAAAAATATAATAATAATAATAATAACTTTTGGTTAATTTGTTAGCAGGGAAAAAGTGACATGAATAAGCTGGATAAAACACAAAAGGCCCGTTGGAGAAGGCGGGGACTACTCGAGATGGAGATGTAACTAAAATGCTTGAACCGTGCTGCAGTTAGGGAAAAAAAAAAAAAAAAAAAGAAAGGAAAAAAGAAAAAAAAAGGTACTGTCCCTTATGCAACCAGTCACGCTCACACCTTCTTTCATAATTACAGGTGTGGGTCTATGTCTTAGCATAACTGTACTTTCTGCAAAAGCAGTGGCTGTGCCCTTTCCCCACAGGCGCAGCAACCACTTGCCAGGGCAGGGAACAGCACCTCAGCCAACATACCCATGGAGTCTTTAGGATTCCTTTGCCTAGTGCTCCAGTTTCATGCTAGAGAGAGAACTCTTATACAAGAATATATGTTAAGACGCATATATTTCTGTTATACAAGAACAGGTATTAAGAACAACTTACAATAGCACTCCTCCCGTTACCCCAGGCAGAAAGCAATACACACTCTATAGGCAATACTGGACCAGCCAGTTCAAAATGTCATTTTGAGGGAATACCTTAGTATGTCTTTGAGAGCTTCCAAATACTGAGTGCACACCTTTGAGCAAAACTCACAGATAAGCTCCGACGTTTTGAGGCATTGATTACTTACAGGCACATTCCAGACGTTTCAGCCATCACGCTCCCATGAAAAAAAAAAAAAGAAAAAACAAAACCCAAAAAACACACAGGATGGCCAAAACGTTGGGAATGTACCTGTAAATATTAAAAGGCTTAAACTTATCTTTCAGTCTTTTTCAAAATTACACGCTGAGGATGTCTTAGGCCTAACCCAAGGATAAAAAGGTGGTAAAACAAAGAAAGTCTAATTAACATAGCAATGTGTTGCAAAAGAATCGGTTTAGAAAGAAAACCGATGATGAGTAAGTACACAGAAACACTCCTGTCATGATACTGGGAACTATCATTTTGAAATTTTGGGAAAGTTCAACCAAGAAACCAAGGAGAAAGCAGATGCAAACCAGATTGTTAAATGAAGATGGCTTTTGTGCTGGGTTTTTCCCTTGGCCTTCAGTAGCTTATTATTTAGAAATAGTATGTTTCACAGTTACTTTTGTTTTGGTTTGGGTTTTTTTCTTTATTTATTTTGTTTTTTGTTAAACTGGCCCCTGGAGAATAAAGGCTGAACATACTTGCTAAGCAGGACCCCAATTCATCATCTAGAATGCAAAGAACTGCTGGGCAGCCAGGGCGACAACTCAGAAGCTTAAAGACTTAGGGCACACATGAGACTCCAGCATATTTAAAAAACTGCTGAAGAGGAGTGATCTTGATCTAGGAATATAGTCTGTTGCTGTATGATTTTTTTTTTTGTTATATAATGCAATAATAGTCCGATTTAATGAAAATTAAATACGAAGCAGATCTGGCCTTCCCTTATTTTCAGAAATTCTTTTGCAATGTTTCTGGAAGGTAGGCACCATACAGGTATAATATATAATTATTACCTCCTACTCCATTTTAACCTATTTACTTCACCCTCCACGTTACTCACACCAGCTGTCAGTGCTAGCGTTGGGCAGAAGATGTCTGCAGCCTCTTTCTGCTCCTTGATAGAATCTCTTAGAAGGAAACACGTGTGCAAGATCACCAGAGGGGTGTTTTACTCAAAGCCAGCAAAAACAACAGTAACATTTAGGAGATGGGAAGGGAAACTGTTCCCCTGGGTAGATTTTAAAAACCAAATCTTGTGGTGATGTTTTTAATGCCCATTACCTCCTGTCCCCAAGAAACGGTTATTGTCACAGAGGAGGAGCAGCAACATAAACGTGAGCAAAAGCACTGTGTGCTGGACGAGTGGCCAGAGAGATGGGAAGCTGTGACTGAAGATTTTTGCAATACTGAAGCTGATACCAATGCCTAAATGCCTTGTAGTTAACATTCAGTCACTCCACAAATATTTATTTAGAGACAGTGCAACATGCCCGCTGCAGAACTTTGAGTTTTAAAAAGAGGCAAGAGATTTTTTTAATTTTAGGAACATAAATACCAATGGAAATGCAGCTCCGAAATCTCTTAATCTCTGGCAGCTATTTCTAGAGGGTTTGCATGGCACATGGGTGATGCTCAAGGCTGTACTGGCTTTCTGTATAGCAGTGAATTTCCTTCTAACAGAGCCCAAATGAAAACTTAGGTTAGCATAAAACTGAAGCAATGAACTCTCTTCTAATACCAGCACTAAGTGTTGATTTAACCCTAACCCAGGCAAATAGATTTGGGTTTTGTTTTTATTCTGCAAAGACTAATTTACTTTAATGAAGATCTTGAAAAGTGTTTGTTTTAAAACAGTTATTCTTAAATTACTGATCTTTAATGAAACTGCACCCATTAACCCTGTGGACACTTGCCACTTAAAAGAAGGTGACAAATCACTGTAAAACTGCAAAAATCTAAATTTCTTCAGTTGCTGCAATACTAAATACCAAACCCTTGCTGAAAAAATGACCTTTTCTGGGAGCAGAAAACTTCGATAAATAGATAAGTTATTGATCATTGCCTACTTTAAAAGAATCACACAGTATTGCTGGAGCTGTCATTTTTTAGTGGGCAATTACAATTTCTTGGTGATTGAAATCCCAGTCCCAAAGATACTGCTATACGACCAGGTACTCTAAAACATTAACCAACCCAAGGCTGTCATCAATATTGCCAGTGCACAACCATAACCCAGTCTCCCTTAGCTCCCTCCAAGTCAGGGATGGAACACACATTTCACAAGAGCGTGACATGGAACAAGACCCTAACTCGGGTCTTGGAGACATCTGGGACAGCCTCCACCTACGCACCACACCCCCACTGCCCAGACCACTGAGCTGCTCAAGAGTTGCCTCCTCAACAGCCATGAGATTACAGCAACCCATCTAAAGCGCTGGTAAAGTTCACCTTTTTCCCCTTTGCCCTGAAATTTATTCTGTTTTGGGGAACTGCTCCAAGACCAATTTGGCATGGGGCCTAACATTCACTTCTCAAGTAGATCTGCTCCTGGAAATACTTATTGGCTCGTAAGTAGAGATAACGTGAAGTATTATAACAGTACAAGTGATTCACATGCAGACAAGGAGTTGGATAGTCATTCCCTTTTCCCCCAAAGCCATCTCTGTGCTTTATCTTTTTCTTCCATGTCTATGTGCTGCACGCTTTGCATGGAGTACCTGTTCTCAATAACGACCTTGGCTGTCCATACTAAAGGAAATTTCTCTTCGTTACACCGTAGTATATAATTTGTGATAACATGCATCATTTCACTGGAAAAAAACAAAATAGGAGAAAACTGCAACTACTATATTTCAAGTAATTTATTTCTGTGGAGAAATAGATTTCATTTAATTGCAGGTTGCTTTGGTAAGAAAATACTTTAACGTTCTCCAAACCCTTAACCCTCAGGTTTCAGTAGCCATCGGAATTAAAACAAGAAGGACCATTCCATCTTGGTGCAAATTAACAGTAAAGAGGAACCTAAGATAATTCAAGCTAGCAGTAAGTTTGGTCACAACACACACATTCAGAGAGTTCAACATCCCACATCTGCACACACAAAATTAATGTTGAGCAGCACCACCGCTAATCAGGGTGGGTACTTACATTTTTCACAAAGCCAAGATGAGGGACTACATAAATACCCTTACATAGTCACTGATTCCGAGTTACTCTTAATTTACATTGCTACAGACAGCTACGTATTTCAAACATCTGAAAATGCCATTTAGCAATATGGAATCTGAGACACTTGTAAGTGGTTTTTCTTCTTTCTTTACTAGTGACAAAGGAGCTGCTCCAAAGACTCACATTATCTTTCAACAGTATTAAAATTAAGTTCAAAAAGTGCTAAAACCTCTGCACCTCTATCTCCAGCAAGTTTATTAGAGCTCTACATCTACCCTGTGCTTCAGAGCAGTTGCAGCAAAAGTGTTTGCTCAAGCTATGGGAGTTGTTGACATATTGATTTTATATGATGTCCTACAGACAACATAACTGCAGCAGCCAAAGGAAAGGAACAATGTTAAAAACTGTTTTTCTTGTCAGACAGAGAGGCTTTGGGAATGCAGCTAAAACCTTCAATTACATTTTTCAAATAGCGGAGCATGTTAGGCCAGTACGGCCCTGACAGGCTCAGCAGGTTTTCTCCCTGAATTGTGTCACCCACTTTGAGACAAGGACAGCAGAGTCCCAGACGTGCCTTACATTAGAAGTGAACGACGAGTGACAAGTGAATGCTGCGCTCGAGTTGTCAAAGACCCAGGTGGAAGTTTTGCTGTGAAAGTCCTATAGGACATCCATGCAAATCATGAAACTGAAAACAGGACCTCCTGCGCCTTCCCAATTGACATTAAAGGCTTCTACGTCAGTCAGTTTCAGACATTTTCCACCATCAGCGAAGTTTATTTTCATAATACTAAATGATCACTAGTGGGATTCTTCTAAGTCCCCACTGACATCAGTTTTCAATAAAACCAGCAAGATTTTGAAATCACAGCACCAATTGCTGTTATCGCTACAATTCAGCTCAAAACCAGCATGAATGTCAAAGCTTTTCCCGAAACCTACACATTTCCAAACACTGATTGCATGGAGCTTCTTCTGGTTGTCCAGACGTATGCTTTACTAAAAGTCTTTCAAGTTGTGTTGCGTAATGCATGTGAGCCTCAGAAAAACATTAGAAAAAAAATCAGTGCATATCACATTGTCAGAAAAATAAAAGGACATTCATAGTTTGTGGCAACATCTAAAGGCAAAGCAACAACTGGGAGTCAGTGTCCTACTTAAATAAACCGTGATTTGTCCTGAACACAGTAAAGAACTTAAGTTTTTAAGTCCTTCATTGACTGGATACTCATGATTTGGCTTAATGCAGGGTGCTGGCTTATTTCCATAGTTACAGGCACGTAAATGACTTGAGCAGAGTTCTCTAACAAGCTGAATTAACTCAGTGTTCACATTATTAACATGGCTTTTACTTTGTACCTAAGTATTATTGTTTACATTTTTTATTTACTTTTCATTTCTCTGTTTATGTTCTGTAGTTTTGTCTCCTAAAAATGTTCCAGAAGAGAAGATGCCCGTGAACAGATGCTTTTTGATGGAAATAGTAATCTTTGCAGTCTGAATGCATGCAACTTAAACAGGAGCTTATATTCAAATTAAGAGGTAGTTCACATTAAAAGTGCTGAATATTTTCTTAAACTTATTTTTATGAGAAAATACCTGATATCCCTGCCATACAACCTAAAATAATGAATACAGAAAGGCAACCGTGAACTATCTATTCTGCATGGGAATTTTCAATTCTTTTCCAGGAAACCTGGCAAATAAATGAGAGAATTAATCTTCCAAGAGATTAATAAGTAAGTAATTTACGTCAAAATTCCTAAATTTCTTTAATAAATAACAGACAGAGATTATGAAGTCTTGAGATGAAAGTACGGAGGTTGGAAGTTGTACTGCTCGACTCCTGGCATGAAGAACGCAGTGTTACTGGCAATATCAGAATCAAAGCAGGACTGGTACCAAGCTCAGAGGTTAACACATTTTCTTGTCTCGCACTTACGTGGGACGACTTTCGCTTCTAGCTGAGATTTTTTTTCGTCCATAAGCAACAAAGCTGTTTAGTTCCTATGAGCTTCAAACAGAAAAGGGTATGTGAAATACCCCTTTTGTGATGTGGAAACGTCAGCCACAAAGAGGAAGAAGATGGAGAAAAAGAAAAAAGAAAGAGAGAACCATGAAGTACTGTTCCAAGTGATCAAAATATTCCATGTCTTGCAAATGGGTTTCAGTTTATTTTTCTATTGGAATGTCTTTTTTTTTCCCCCCACCTATGAAAGCCGAGTTAATTTTAATCTTAATGTTTTAGAAGGTGTCCCTGAAAGTATCTTTCAAAAGAGTTAGTTCTGCCATTCTGGGGAGTCTCTAACATGTCTGTTCTGGAGTTCCAGAGAAGCAAGTGGGATTTCCAGCAGTTTGGGGTTGTACCCAAGCAGGGAGGAAGCACAGAGCTCTCGAGGCATTGCCACAGGGCTCCCTCCCCTTCAGTGAAACAGAAGGGCTCCCATGTTTTTGTCTGCCTTCTGACAACACGGGTGTTGTTCCCTAACCAGTTTTTGTCCTGCAGGAGTCTGTTGATGAAGTGCCAACTCCTTACTGTACTTTAAGTCTTTCACCCTTCCTCTTCCCTTCTCCCACAGAGCCATCCCAGACTCCCCTTTCACAGCTTTCTCCCCACATCATTCTTCATCCTTTTCTCAAACTGACAGTTCACTTTCACTGAAAACACTCCATTTCAAAAGTCTTAATAGATACAGTTGTCGTAAATCCATAGATACAAGCCAATAAAACATCATATCACATATGAGTTTTCTAGTGCCTTTTAGATAATTCTTGGCAAGAACCTGTCACAACTATTTGTAAGTGCTCTTGTGTTTTATCCTCCTAGTTGAAATGTCCTGCCTTCTGCTACCTATAACAAGTTTTATGTTTTTCAAAATCAACCTTATTTCCTTTTACCTGGGAGACACTCATGATCTGCAGTCTAGTCAGCTCTCATCCTTCTGTTAGACTCTTCAGGAAGGTTTTGTCTTCCTGTGTCCCACTACAAGCAGTTTCTGCTCTCTTAATTATTCCCAGATGGATCTCCTGCAGTTTCTGTATTGAACTAACTGGAAAGCGCCATAAAAGCATCTCCTGTGTGAAACACAGAGCAAGCATAGGTTCTGTTGATACTGCCTGAAATTCTTCAGTTCATAAATTTAAGGATCACATTAGTCTTTAGAGTTACAGACATAACAGCTACTGAGGTTCAGTAAGTTATGCAGCCAAAAATCGAACTCCTGTCAGTCACTGTGTGCCAGGTTTGCACCTTGCAGACACAGCCTCCGTGTTTAGTTTGCTGTGTAAGTGCACAGTGAGCCTCAGCCTGGCAGTGTCCAGCTTACAGAGCACCTCCACTGCTTTCCTTCAGGTGCTGCAAGTCTCCACTGCCTTGTGCTCCCTCAGCCCCCGCACAGGCTGCAAACGTTTGTTGGCTAGTTTTTGCTTACTCCAAGGGTGCTGTTAAAAGTAATCAGAGTTGGGTGAAGAACTAAACTTTTCCAAACCTTTCTAGAAACTTTGTCCCTGTCACAGTTACGTTTTGAGACCTGTCAGTCATGTAGTTTTAGTACACTCAGTGTCTTCTGCTAAACTGAGTCATTCTAATTTCTAATTTAAACAGCTTATGACATAACTGAAATATTTTACAGGAAGCAAACCTCCCAGAAAGGTTTTATTTAGTGGGGTGTGTTTTACACTATTGCACTGTTGTGTGGCACTGAGTCAATCTTTACCAGGTTTCATATTCATTGTTCCAGTATCTTTCCCAGAATATGACTGCAATTTACCTTTCTAAAAATGCTGCTCCAATGTTAAGTTCTGACTCAAATCTCTTAATCGGTTCCACAGTTTCCAATAGCTATTTGGGGAAGAAATCAGTATGCCAGAGACTCATTCAGCCAGCTCTTTTAAAACTCCCAGACGCAAGTCATTTCAGCTGGTCAATGCGCAAGTTAAGAAACTCCTAATTAGTACCTTCCTTTGTTATGAGCCATACTGAAACACTTTTGATTTCATCCTGTGATTTCTATGTCACTGGACTTCTCTCAAATACAGTACACAAATCTAAATGCTCATCCTTTTAGCATCACTGCTCAGTCTCCTGTTTTTACATTTACGTAAACTAATAACCTTTTCTTCACTCCTACTTTTAAATCCCTTTCAGCATAGGCTCTACCATTCATGGCTCAACCAATGAACCCATTAGTTCTGCCTGCCTGGGCAGCTTCCTTACTGCAGCTCTCTGCAGGAGCTTTTTGAGCACCTAGCAACACGTGCTTAAAAAAGTCTGACTAGGATTAAGAAAAACATGAGTGACGACTTCAAATTATGAATCAGCTGACTGATCCCATGCCAAGGAGGCCAAAGTGTTTAACACCATCTTTGCATCAGCATTTGACAAAAGCCAGCTGTGAGCAGGCTGCTGGTACAGTGACACCAGTGACAGGGACTACCTATCTTGTAGAACAGAGGCAGAATTAGTAAGAGAATACTTAAGTTAAATGCTTTCACCTTGTCTTTGTCATAGGACACTTAAAGACTGGGCTAAACTAAAGTCAGAACCTCGAATGGTTATTCTTTGAGAGCTAACAGGGAATGGTTGCTGTACGAGAAACGTGGAAGATGCAAACTTAGTGGCTGCTTCTAAAAAGGGAGGAGTTAGGGTGGCAGAGGATATGTCAAACAACATATAGGTTTCTAAACGTGACTTAAATCAATAGAAAAATTATATGGTAAATAATTAATCTGCTGTGGAAGGAAATTAAGAGAGAAATAGCAGTAGCTTTAGATCTACCAAATAGCAGTAGCTTTAGATCTACCAGCAATAAATCTTGCCCAACCAAATTAATTCTCACCTGGAGCATAATTGCAGGCCTTCTAGATAGGAAGCAATGACTGTCACGTCTCTCAAATTCATTAGTGCTGCCTGGCAACCACAGAATACATAGATAACTCCTTTTATTTTTGTCTGTAATCCCTTGGAAGAGTTTCTAGGTGTATGTTGAATGACAGCATTAGAAAAAAGAGATAGTTTTGATAAGCCTGGAGAGGAGGGGAAAAAAATTAATTCAGTAGTAAAACTGCAAGTTACTGGGATACCTGACTGCACAGATACAGTGAGGAAAACAGGAGGTGAGGCAAAAATTCTGCAAGAAATAATTTGGAGACTACACGGCAGATCACAAAGCATAATTCAGCATTTCCTACTCTGTTACAGCACAATAATCCTTGTACTCAGACTTCCATGTGAGAGTCCAGTTCATAAGATGCATGGAAAAGTTCTTCCACTCTGCTCAGCATCTCAGCCTCAGCCATAAGGCTGAACCATACCTTTCCTGAAATGCAGCACTCAGAAGGGGACAAAGCAGGGAAAAACTAGGAGAGACAAGCAAGAGTGGTCAGAAGTCTTCAGCGTGGCCAGGAAAGAAACGCTGGCTAATATGAATGTTTAAATACAGAAAATCATCCGGGGAAAAAAAAAAAAGAAGAAACCATTTTAGATTTTAGTGAAACCTAATTTCACTGATAGGAAGAGTGATCTGTGACCAGACATGGGTTTAGAACTCCTCTCAGAAAAGATGTACAGTGAGAACAGATATACAGATGAAAGAACATTTCTTGAGGTGCCTTTGGTCCTTTTTTCCCTTCACAGTTGGCATGAGAAGGCCCAGATTCAACAGCGTGAAATTGGCAAAAAGCATACAGAATGCGTCTCACAAACCTGTGCAAATGGAATAGTTAAAATATAATCAACGTAACTAAACTATATTTCCCCCCTCCATTAATGTTCTGATGAAAGGGGGATTACAGAGACAATATTTTTAAAGATGCATCATCTCTTCCCTCCTCTCTGCTGGTGGGTACCCATTTCCTGGGTTTGAAAACTTATCATTTAGTACTTAGAAGTTATTAACCCCTTTCACAACTTGCTGTGCATAACTGTCCTGTATTTGTCTTCCACAGTAACTCAATATTGTTTTTGTTGCACTGTGTAGACCAGATACCAGGTTTTCCAAACAGTTAAACACCGGCATTGTCACATATACAGCAGAAACAAAACCATTCCTTTTATTTTATAAAAGTGAGCAATATACCTAAGTTTCAGCAAATCAATAGTAATTCTGAAAAAAAAACAAACCCACGTTCATGTTGAGAAGAACATAGTCACTGGAAGAGCAACAATATAAACAGGTGTGTAACAAGAGGACCTGAGAAGAAACATTTAAATAGTTTAGATATGTCACTTTACACATTTACAAAAAGGTTTTATGACACTCAAATTCAGTAACAGATTGTCTTAGGCAAACCAGTAAGTCTACATCTATGCTCCTATGAAGTCGAGAATATTAAAATGGTTTACTTTTATCATTAATTTCATTACTGTTCATGAATCTCTTTAGATCCCGTTTGCTAAAACCAAAAGTGATGTGAAAATCTCACCTTTCATTTAAAAAAAGTTTCTAAACCACTATTTCAGAGGATATCTTGCAAAGACGACACAAGCAAACTCTCAGGAATCAGAAGGTGAACATAAGAGACAAAAAAAAAAAAGTACAAGCAGTAGAAAAAGTAAGAAATAAGAAGGCAGCCCTGATACACTGCAAGGCATTTGAATCAGCTATCATGGACCTGACACATACTTTTCCAGTACAGCTAGCAACAACAATTCACGTTATTATTTCTGAAATTATGCAAATGTATTGAAGGAAGCCTTTTCCCCTGAATACTCTCCAAGCAACCATTTATAGGGGTGTCCTGGTTTTGGCTTGGATAAAGTTAATTTTCTTTCTAGTAGTCAGATTTTGGATTTAATGTGAGAAGGATGTTGATAACACACTGATGTTTTCCTTGTTGCTGGGTAGTCAAGGGCTTTTTTTTTTTTTTTTTCCCAGCTTCCCATGCTCTACCAGGTGCACAAGAAGCTGGGAGGGAGCACAGCCAGGACAGCTGACCCAAGTTGGCTAAAGGGGTGTTCCTCACCATATGAGATGATGCTCAGTGTATTGCTGCTCAGGGCCAAACAGTTTATCAGTGCTGCAGGTGGTAAGCAAATGCATTGTGCATCATTGCTTTTGTATATTCTATTATTATTTTCTCTTCCTTTGCTGTTCTACTAAACTATTCTTAACCCATGAAGGTTTTACCCCCACACACTTTTCAGTTCTCTCCCCCATCCCATTTGGGGGCAGGGGTGGCAAGCAAGCAGCTACATTGTCCTAGTGGCTGGGCTAGGGTTAAACCGCTACAAAGGAGAATTTCTTGGGCTATGCGCCTATGGTATCCACAAATAACATAAATGTTTTTCAGCTTATTTTTACTATATGAAAGGCATAATTGTAGGGAGGTAGTTTGTTAAGAAAAGAGGTTTCTGCAGCACTCAACTGGCTCTGGAACAGCAGAAGAAGAGCTGTACTCTTTCACGCCTATCTAAGCACTTTGAAATAAGTACTTAACATCTTCCAGCTTCTGTTGGAGTGAGCTGTGTGGTGGATGAGAGGCTGACACAGGGACAGGAGGACCTGTTGATGCTTTATGAAATCATACCAAGTAACCTGGGTACGTGCATGTCGGAGAGGGCAAGCAGGCAAACTTCAAAGTGACAGATACACACGCACACTCAAACTTTTTAAAGTAATTCAGTGCTTCACAACAAGGCAAACAGAAGTGTACAGGCAGGACCTTGTGATTTTCCTCAGATGGTGCAACCTAGTAGTTACAAAACCAGTCATAAGTACTTATCCCCATTACTGTACAGACCTGCCTTTTAGCAGAGGTGGGTAACACTAGAAATAGCTTCAAGGTTAGGTTAATCTTGTTCAGTTACAACCCACAGATTAAGAGAGTCAAAACTGCCTGGTTAGCTTTGTCAGGGCTGTCAGTCAGATGCCTGCCTTCTTTACTGCTTGCTCTTCCTTAGAATACAATAAAGAAAAACTGTTTTCCAAGGAGAACCACGTGTGTCAAAGGACTACTATATTGGGCACAACGCCAACACCACTGAAGGGACTTTGCCTCCTGGGGAGAGAATATCAGCCTTTGAGACTTCACAACTGGTTTCAGAGTGCCTTTGCCACAAAATTCTAGCTGTGACTAATCCCATTACCAGCCACTGCAGTGGGTAGCAGCCAAGATGATACACATCTCTCTATACTACGATATGCCATGTTATAGTTCCCAGTCAGGCTATTATTTCTTTTCTTTTAAATTCAGTGTATTTCAGGGCTTTATATTATTACTGTCCCCACAATAAACATTTCTATTCTCAGATATAAAAGATTTGAAATCCGGGAAGTAAAAATTCCATAACATTTTGCCGGAAGAACAGCATTAAGTCTTTGATGTAAATAGCTGCAGAGGCAGACTCCACCTGGTCCTGGATTCACAAGGAGCAGAGCCAGCGGAGGGAGGAAGCCACTACAGCTGGGCTCAGAGCGTCCAAGGGAAGAAAAGGCAGCAGTTGTGCTCCATTGAAATGCGGACTGCCTGCCAAGTTCTCCAACTGCACTACACCAGGAAAGACTTTTTAATCAGGAAAAAAAAAAAAAAAAGGCAGCAAGCAGCGAGATAGCGTAGTAACTAGAAACAGGGCAACTTCTCTCTCTATTACTTGTCATTTTCCTAAAAGGACCAAATTTCTCTTAACCTATTAGTATTTTTAATGTTCTTTTGATAGTAAGAAATTCTAAGGAGTTTAACACAGCTGTCTCACAGAAGGTTCTCTCTTGTTTACAGTACATTTTGATACTGTCTTTTAAGAATCGAAACAGAAACAAACAGGCATCTAAATACATGTTACCGCAGTTCGCAGAAGTGATTAATTATTAACTATTTCCCGTCATCTTTTGCATTATGTTAATCTGCTTTACCTTACGCATCTGTCGCACACATCCTCCCATCCAACATATGGGAAAAATATATTTAAACAGTTATTCATGATTATATGTGGTCTGTATAACTGATATTAAGATGCAACAGGTCAAATCTTCAGAGAAATCACACCAGTTACTCTGCCTGAAGAACTCACTCTCAGTCTATGCAATGTGTCTTGCAGTTCTCACCTTCTGAAACAAGTTCTCTTCATCACTCTATCGCTTTTGTTTTTTTAATCTTTATTTAGAAGTTAAAAACAAAACAAAAAACAAACAACAAAAAAACCCAACAAAAAACCCCAAACAACAACAACAAAACCAAAAACAAACAAAACCCAGAAAAAAAAAATTAAACTGATGCTCTATCACAAGAATCCTTTGTTATTTTGACTTGCCTAATTTAGGATTATCTTCAAGTTTGTTTCCTTACATAATCACCCAGTTATCCTGGGAACATCGGGGACTTGTGGGCTTTAACCGCTTCTCAAATGAAAATAACAGGTCAGAATATTCTTGTTGACCACAGCTGGAATTCGATCAAACCTACGTACTACACTGCAGGAACATGAATTCCACAGGCAGGCAGCACTGCCAGTCTGTGTTCTTCATCAGCAGATAAGCTTTTACAAAAGATTTTTATTATGAGAAATTCTGACAGATTTAGATTAAGTCTATGATAATGCTCTATTCCCAACATCAATATTATAATCAGTATTCCTAACTTTATAATCAATATTACACAGATCAATATTACAATTATTATAGATACTCCATCTAAAAGCGACAGCTTCCAATAACAATAGAGACTAATTTTTTTGTGCATGTAAAGCATTAACACGAAGACAGAAATTGGGTTAGGTGTCCAGTGTATACGGTTACAGCATAAGAAAGCATTTATTTATTTATTTGCATAGGTCTCATTTGCCAGTCCCTGGTAGTGGAAAACTGAACACATGCAGATACCCAGTTGCTGTAGATAGGTGCTTCCTTTAAAGTCAGCAACATCATGATAAATGAACTCAATCAATTTACACTAGCTCAGGGTTTCCTGCTGTGGAAAAGTTCTATATAAATAATGACAGACCAGAAAGACTGCAGTACAATTATGCATCCTCTTCCCCCACCCCTTTCTGAACAAATACCATATTCTTCATCCATTTATAGTGTCATGATACGTAACTCAAGAAATCAATAGAAATCCCACAAGTATGCTCCAAACCAATAATTTCGGTTTTGCCCTGTGGTCTATTTCAAGTTTTATCTGCATTAATTTGATATACCAACCTCAGCTCACTCAGAGTAGCACAAGAAAAGTCACATTACGATGCAGGGGACAGGTGTGTCAAATCAGAGAGGCTGCCTGCCATGGAAATCCTGAGCTTTCCTCTTTTCAAAATGCAGAAGTCTAAATTGTTGTTAGGACCCAGTTATACAAAGATACTTCACGCAAAGAAATATCGTGACTGATAACATGTATACCTCTTAGTGGTGTCTTCTGTGTCATGAATCCTTTCTCCAGGAATAAACCAAGGTTTTAGTCATTTCATCTTCAGATTTCAATGCAAGGAGAAGATTATCAATTAAACTTTTTCTATAAGGTTTAATACAACCATACTGGTTAACAGCATACCCTTTAAGGTCACTTGCTCACAGCAGATCAAAAGACCCCAAAAATCAAATTTTAAAATGTTAGCTAGTGCATTTACAACATTCATCAACAGTTAAAGAGATGGGCTATCAGGCAGCAAAGCAAGGAGTCTGGTGTGATGCTGTTGGAAGAATAGGTTTGATAGTTCTGATGTGGAAAAACTGATATGCTTATGGCCAGATAAGAGTATATGGCTGCTGTTAATCATTTGCTGTACAGCACCATGTGGGGTTGTTTCTTTCAGGTAGGGATTTCTCTCACTGGGAAGGAAAGAAATCTCCTTTCCTCTTTGGAAAGTAGATACCATCATTTACAGCAGAACCAAGAGAACTAGGAATATGTGTGTGTGGAAGCACAGGAATAGAGAATGCCAGAGCTCTGCTCATCCAACCACCACCCACATTTCTTGGCAAAACAGGTCCATCCACTGGGCCCTTTACAGTGGCAGCAAGGCAAACCAGCACCCGCTCTTCGCAGTACTTCTAAGATGGAAGAGCTGCCATCAGGCTACATGCTTTACAGGAGGCCTCACGTCTTAAACGCACATGGTGGTTTTGCTGCTCTCTGAGGAGCACACTTGTGCTCCATCAGCAGCGCCCCATCAGCACGAGCTGCCGTCCGGCCAGTGAGGCTGTGGTGGGACAGCCACGGAGGAGAGTCATCCCTGACCGAGATACCAGCAGCAGCAAAGCCCTTGGCATTCCTGTGATGTGGTCTGTATCTGCTTTTGGCCAGATCATTAGCCAACGACATGAGGACATAATACCTTCTTTATTCCTTTACAAGCAGAGCAAGTGAGGAGCAATAGAAAGGGCATTTGGGGTAAAGCAGCTTACGTTTTGGGTAGACCTATTCCTCACTTTCACAGGAAGGCTCAGGGCCATCTGCAACCAGGAGCTAGAGTATGTATCTGCATCAGCATATATAGCTGTTCTAGTTAAGTCAGGTTCACAGGCAGCTATTTCATGTTATAACAACAGCAAACAAAAAAACCGAAACACATATATCATCTTGAATTTAGAAAGGCCAGCTCACTTAGCTCTGCAAGGTAAAGCATATGCTCATTTGTAAGTACATGAGTAAATCCCATAATGACTCCTGCTTGAACACAAATATGCACTTCAGTGCTTGCATTTGGCTAGACCCTTAATTTCCAGCTCATTTGTGTAAAGGCTTTGGACATTCCCTAAGCAAAGGGAAGCTGTTATAAGAAATTACCTGCTTATTCTTCCCAATAATGAAAAAGCGAGTGTCATTTCCCATTCTCTTATTTCTCTTGGTTTAGAAAGTCGCATACCGATACATGACATTCATTTAAAAGGAAACACTTTCAGGCAAAGAGGAAACAGTATTTGTTTCAGAGAGCAAGACAAAATTGCATATTCAGCTCTCCTTCAAACAGGACCCAACTTAGAGCTGTGGGTGTGGTAGGCAGACAGTATTTAACCATGTAAATAACAGCACTGGCATGTTTAGAAGTTGAGTTCTTTGTCAGGTAAGACATGCAGATGTAACTACCGGTGCTCTGAATGTTTCATGACATTCACAGGCAGACTGTTTCCCTCTGCCAAAAAACCACACTGAACACTCATCTGGAGTGAGAGTCTCCACTCCCTCTAGAGTGACGGTCTTAATTCAAAGCTTTCCTTGCATACTACTGGGTGAGAGGGTATATTTACTAGGAGGTGGGACACAAAGACCCCTGCATTTAACAAGAACATTTCAAATTTTAAGTAGTGTATACCCTGACCACTGTTAAGATGAACATGGTAGCTATTAATAGTTGGTAGGATGAAACACTGGGAATTAATAGTGGATTGTTATTTTTAAAGGAAGCAAATTTTAAAAACAACAAAAAAGCCCCGCAAACAACTTCACTAAAAGGTAAGAAATGCAAGAGTTGAGATTCCAACAGCAAGTAACATCACTGTAATTTCCAAAAACCTTTTCCTGAAAACACAGCCTACTGTGAAATCCCCCGAAGCCACTGGGTCTTTGGATTTGCAGCATGTGGGTAGATTGCTGGAAGTTGCAGGATTGAGAATTAACCATCAAATTGTGAACGTAATCAGACCGTCATTTAACAGTGACCCTTACCCTTTCCTGCATTTTTCCCTCTCCACCCTTTATTAGTGTCAGGCTGTGGCCTCTTCAAGGATGGAACATATCTTCCCATATTTTTTTTTCCTGCAAGATGCCCAAAGCACTGCCTACGCACATGCAGAGAGCTCCCAGGGAGCTTAGCTAAGTGGGCTGCAATCATTGCACAGCAGACTCATATGCTGGAGCATTTGCTAAGTATGTGCCATAAGAATCACGTGGCTATGCTGCTGTATTAACATTGTTTTCCAGCTGTATCTTCTCCACGGGTTGACTCTGCAATTTCCAGATATATAGCCTTAGAGTTCCTCTGCCCTAGGCTGGATCTTGCATGTAACCCATTTGTGATGTTACTGTAATATTTCAAAGGACAGAATTGGTACTCTAGGTTGTATTCCAAGTTCCTTGAGTACACAGCACTTAACAATAATTATTATAGCACAAAGTTTTGGTTTTACTGTTATCCCCTAGTATCAGTAATTTTTTAATATAATAATTGTGCCAGAAATTCCTTACAAATTCCTTATTTTTTTTAACACACTTTTATAAACCTGATCTTGTAAACTGGTTCTCTCAGGACAGTTATTGGTAGGTTTGGAAGAAAAAAACTGAATGCCTAAAAACTTTGAGACAAACAACATTTTAAAAAGCCTCCACTGTCCTGTATCTCCCCAATAAGGGTTTTTGTAACACTTTCTAGCACTTCAGGAGAGCTGCACAGCCAGCACAGGAAAGCTCCAGCAGGTGACTGGAGGTCCAGAGGGGCTCAAAATGCCCTGAAGTCCTTATTCCTGGCTTCTCACCCCACATACAAAATTTGTCCAAAGCATTAAGAAAAATGTTGTGAAGAAAAAACACTGCAGCTCCAGGAGACCAGATAAGCAGAAATAACTGTTCATCACGGATGAGAAATATTCCCACACCCATTCCTGTCTTACATTGTGCAAGACCTGATGCTCATTAGACTGTTCTTATCAGCCATGTTAGCTCATTAACCCAGGAAGAAAATAAAGTAGTACCTAATCTTGTGCTGGTATTAAGACTGAATCATCTCAAGGAGTCCAAGCAGCACGCAGCTGGTGCAAAGGAGCAAGACAGACATCCGCTGTGGTGAAAAACCAATGCATCTGCTGAATCCACCTGTCTGCTTGCCCACCTGAGTAAATGCACTGAAGGACTCCAGCTTGATTACTCCTAGGGCAGAAAGTTATTTTGGGATCAAGACTAAAACCAAACAACTGACCAGTGATTTCAACTGTGTGACAAGAGCAATACCAGAAGTTCCTGATGTTTGAAACCATGTGGCTGCCTCCTCCACAGCAGGAGAAACACAGCCTTCTGTTAAGTGGAATGCTGGAAAGAGTCACCGCTTCTGTTAATTTTCTCAAGGTCTTGGCTTTTGAGCTCCCTGGGATACCTCAGGAAATGTGGATTTCCTCATCCAAACCAGCCAATCTTGTAAATTGGTACTGTAGAAACCAGTAGCGGGTGTGGTTAGCTCATAAAACCACGGGAGAAATAAACTGCAGAGACTCTCTAGCAATGCAATCAGTGTGAGGGCACGGGAGCAGCCACAGGCACCGCATTGAATTCCCTTGTCTTGGGGCGGGGGGGAGAAACTTTACCATCCCTATCTCAATCTAAATTACCTTACATCAACCACAAGCCGGTCCCATACTAGCTGGCTGCTTTTCCACCAGCTGCCTGGGTTTGCTGGCACACGGGGCCACCAATTCCATGCTCTGCCTGGTGCCTCTCCCAAAAGGGGCAGAGGAGCCAGAGATGTTCTTTGCCTTGCCAGGCAGCTGCAGAGATGCAACATCTATTTGAGCACACTTTGAGCCACAGGAATGGTGCAAGAGAAACAGCCAAAGGGCACAGCACTACTCTGTCAGATGTCCACATAGACCCTGAGACTGAAAAGGTGGAAGGACTGACAATAAGCTCTTAAAATTCAAAGCAGGATAATTTTTTTTTTTTTTAGTTCAGGAAATCTGCCTCTTTATGTGGTACAATAAACATTTTGGGAGTTTCCTAATGTAATCATTTGCTAATGGCTGTTACAGATGGGCTGCCTGTAAGACTGCAAAAGGCTTGAGCAAACTTGCTGCACAGTTACTGGTAGCGCTGTGCCAGCTGACAAGCAGCAATGCAGCACATGGTGTCTTCCACAATAATCTGCAAGTTTGTTGGCTGTCTTCATGGCTTTATATTGCGTTCTCACTTGGTCCTAAAGCATTTTACACCTTGTACAGTCCCTTTATAAAACAGATTCTTATAAAAGCAAATATCTGTATGTGTTACTGCACAGCAGAAAAATGGCTGAATGAGTGATCTTATAGCAGAGTAGGGAGAAAAATTTGAGGTACTCTATCACAGCAAGTCAAACATAAAAGTTTACTGAAACCATAGTAAACAGGTTCACTTTTAGCCATTTACTGTATGCTATTTAACAGCTAAATTCACTTTAGACCCCACTTTAACATTGCAGTGATCACATACTTCGCTTTAGACACTGGTGCCACATACCTGAGACGAGGGAGGTATTCAACTAGATTGCTGAGAGTTTGTCAATAATTATTATAATTACTCCAGTTTAACAGTAACACTAAGACTTCATCGAGTTCAATTCAAGCAGAAGAAACAAACAAAGTAACGGGACTCCTATAAGAGCATGTATAGATTTTACAGACCTTGAGCCAGGGTAAATCAACGAAGATCAAGATCTTTAATGGACACTTAGGCCGAGCAATACTGCCCAAGGAACTGTCTTTAACAAAACCAATGGGTTTAGTTAATCTATAGAGTGTATGAACAAGAAGTACTGCTGTAACTTTTTTATTTTTTCCCCTCTTTGGTTGAATATTCTCTTTGGGATCAGTGGCAAACTCATGATGAGCTTCAAAGGAAAGGATGAAGTTAAAGAAGAACACATTTCCTTCAATACTTTTTAAATTATAATGAAAAAATGTTTGAATTGCACCTTGTTCATCATCCACAGATTACACAATGAACAGAAGAGGGCCAAAAATGGTTAGAAATAAGGACAAAGTTAAACGGAATAAAACCTATAAAAACACCAGCTACATGTAGGGTTTGGAAGAAAAACAGTTTCACAAATATTCATTAAAACACAATAACATGGAAGTGAAAAATTCAGAGCTGGGTCAGTTTCATCCACACTGCAAAGCTGTATCTTTTCAATTAAATTCCAGCAAGAACCAGTTTGGCCCTTGCAGTGAGAGCAGGCAACGCTGCAACCAACAAGCATAGCCTTTAGAAGGCTTAAATAAGAAAGGGCAAAATGCATTTCTTTGCAAGGCCAGTGACAATCCAGCAGGATTTTCATCTGAACTCCAGAAAGATGTAAACAACTGTGAGACATTTTGGAGAAGAGCTTCAAAACAATTACGTGGTTGAAGGAACTGACTAAAGCTTCTTCACAATTGCTAAACATATCTAGTCTGGCTGAGCAGACTCCGGCAGCAGATTTTAATTGCTTTTGAATTTAATTACATGAGTGTACATGGGCACATCACTGGACTGGTGTCTCACAGGAGAGTTGCATATTGGCAGGAAAAACAGACTACAGAGATCTAGGAAGTATTTTCCAATTCTTAGACCTGTGTCTTACTGAAAATGGGCAATCCTTCCTGCATCTTATTCCATCTTAAAATAAGCCCTAATTGTGGTGTAGTCCAAAGCTTGGCATCTGTCAACTTTAAGGCACACAGATACATAAATATAGTAACATTTATTTTCTGCATATTATATCTTTCCATTTATGTCTGTGAGAACCATTTTACATCAAATCTTCCTCCAGTTCCTCTCCCCACTGCCTTATCTGCACACAAACTTCATGCTCTTGTCTATTTTCCCTTTTAACTCAATTTTTCTCCCCTTTGGGAACAATAACTAAGGCACAGAAAGTTTCCAGTTACATTTGTTTTTCCCTCAGAAAGTGATAGACATTGGTAGGGGAAACAGACCTCACAGTAGCAATTACACTCATGTTAGATACGGCATTTAGTCTGTGTATTTTAGTTGCCTTCTGAAGGTCCTTTTATTCCAGCCCCAGGCCTACTTGGCTGCAGTAGGTCACTTGTTTCCGACAGCAATAAAAATAAAAAAGAAACTGCTCTGAAAGCAGCTTTTTTTTTTTTTTCTCCTCCCTCCCAAGGATGTTGTTTTCTGGTCCCTCTCAGTTTCCGGTTCCCATGAACCAGCTTGTTGCTGTTGTGTTTGGATTCACTGCGTCATAGGAAAATGTTGAAAGGCTTGCTTTCTTTTAAAGAAAGAGCAAGACAGATTTTAATAGAAAGCCATATTGACTTCCATGCATTTTTTTTTTTTTAAAGTGACAACATAATTTTTCAATCTTTATTTCTGTTTTCTACTCTGTATTTATTCCAGAAAATCTCTTCCAGCTTTCTTGAGATTGAGTGGTACCAAAGGGCCAGGGCTTGGCTTTTTGCAGCAACTTGCTTTCCCTATGGATGGTGCTGCTCTGCCAGGAGAAGCTCTAGAGGATTTTACCCATTGCAACTGGCATTTTGGGAAAGCGTGCTCTGTTACCCCTCGAAATGCCGTCCCGTGTGACCGTACCCTGGCTCCACCAGCTAGCTAAGAGTGAGAGCTGGGCCAGGGCCTCAAGACCATTTGCCTCTCTCGTCAAATCCAACCGATCCCTCTCTGCTCCAAAGACAGAGGTGAGGAGATACGAGCACAATGAGCGGCAAAAGCCCAAGGAACGGGTCTGTTGTTCTGTGAAAAATCACAGCTTGTGTAGAACACACACACACATATATATCTATCTGTCTGTCTCTCTCTCCTTATATAGATATAAATATCTCTCTACACTCTAGTATTCAGTCATTACTGCAGGACTTGGAGTCAATAGTGCTTTTTGGACCCTCTCCCTTTTTTTTTTTTTTTTAGATAGCCTAGTACCATAAGGTAAAATAGCTGACCGTGCTTCCATTAGTAGGTTGGAGTGGATGATCCATGGAAGCCCCTTCCAACCTGAATTGCTGTCCTATGACCCTAGAATGCAATTAAACTCTCAGTCCACTTTCCCACCTCAAATAGCTTTTGAACTCAACTGATTTCTATCCAACTTGACAAAGGGGTATTAAAAGATAAGTAAGGTCCTGGAACTGTTTGTTGTTTTATTTTTGTTTGGTTGGTTTTTTTTTTTGTTGTTGTTGTTGTTTGTGTTTTTTTTTTTTTAATTTTTATTTGGTGATTTTTGTTTGAGTTTTTTAAATTATGGCAGGATAGAGAAGAAAGATGAAAAGCAGATTCCTCCCCTTCCTGGGAAAAGCAGACAGATTTCACATTTTGAACACTATTTAGCAACAGTACATATATCAACCAGCCTGTTTCCTTCAGCTGTTTGTGCCTGTGACTCAGATAAATTGAAGACACCAACTCTCATGCAAACAGCCCCATTTTCCCCTCCTCAGAATGCCAAGCTTTCTCCAGAGGTGCTCACACCCTGATCCAACAGATGTCAAGCACAAGTAATGATGGCCCATGGCTGCAGCTGCAAGCTTTGGGGCTCTCCCACACACCCCAAGATACACCCAATACTCCTAAGGAACCGTAAAAATAACCCCCGAAAGTGGCTTAGACAAAACCTGCGGGAGCTACCACATACTTTTTTGTCACCAGCACAGATAAGTTGCATTTTTTTGGTGCAGTTTTATCCCAGAGACAGCTGCTACATGCTCTGGCAATTTTCCTCTCAAAAACAGCTACACGTACTTCAGACTTCAGAGGCTTCAAGATGCTCTCATGCCCCAGAAGGTTTCAGGCCCGGAGGAGAGGTATGAGACAGATCAGAGAGTGAGATTGGGCCCTCAGTCGGCAAAACATCCAGGTTTCTAAGAGCACTATCTCTCCCTGGGCCAGCTCATCTGGACAGTGGGAGAAACCCAGCAGGAGCCACCCTTGGGGCGACAGGTGAGGAGCTCCAGTTGCTGCCGAATGGTGAAGGGCCGTGCCTCACCCGGGCTGTGCTCACAGTGCCGGTTCCAGCGAGGCACGTCGGCTGCCTGCAGGTAAAGGGGATCAGAGATAGCGGGATCCCTCGCCACGAGGTGACCTGCATTTCCACAGAGGAGCCAGGGGCCCCGGGTTGTACCTTTCTGGTTCCCTCTCCTTCCCCTGATGTGGGGTAAAATGCAGCAATGATTGAATAGTTTAAGTAAGTCCCATATATTTATTTACGTGTATATATATATATATGACACAGACAAGCCCATTATGTCCATCCTGGGATTTTTACTCCCTCTGTCCTGCCTGTCCTCTCCTGTTTCCACTTCTTAAAAAAAAACCCCAAAAAACAACAAAGCACAAACTAGCTGAGTACTGGTAGTACTGAGGAAATCTAAAAGGCCAGATGGACACCTCATTGCACGGAGTAGTAATTCACAGATCCCTCACTGACCTCACATTGCACAAGGGTGTACTTCTGCATATGATGGAGGAGAGCACCGCTGAGCTCCCACAGGCTGCTGCTCTTCTGGAGAATTCCTGTAACCCCTTGAGAAGGTTCAGAGCTGCGGAACCCAACCAGGAGGTGTTTGTTTTGCCATGCAGCTAGCCTCCTATGACAGGCCAGCAAGCTGCCTGGAAAGCCTAAGTTTCCTCTGCACATGCAATTTTTTGAGGCAGTCTGCAGCTGGCCTGTGAGGAGCCCTGTCCCAGGAACACACACGCACCGGATGAGGAACCCGCATAACCTCCAGCTCTCCTGAGCTGGGGTGCTGCAGCACTTGGTGACACCCACCACAAAGGGTCTCACTCCCAGCCGTGGCAGCTCAAGTCTGCCTCGTATACGTGGCAGTACCCTCTCCTGCACCTCACCCAACCCCTCCAGCCCATCCTCAAGATCTCTCAGAAAAGCAAAGGCAACACATTTTGGTCTACAGGAAACACAGGTGGGCCACACCACCATCCTTGTGAGTCCCGATTTGGTGCCCAGCCAGTGCAAATTACTATTGCTTCATACGAGCACTTTTATACAGGCAGCATTTTGTGTCTGAAAGATCAACAGAATCCAAGTAACTGCAAAAATAGAATCAGATGCAATAACATCTTACATAAGCTTTGGTTAATAATAAACTCAACTTTACTCAAATCCTAGTGACTCTAGTCCTATTAGTGACAAGATAGGAGATAACTCTGAGAACATACTGAACTATTTACTGTGATTTTATGATATTATCCTTCCTACCCTTTTCAAATTGTTAATAAGGAAAGGACATATCTCGGGTCCACCCTCCCATTGCTTGGGATTGTTCAGGTAGCTTGAATCAAACATCTGATTTAATGGACTGCTTACAAGTGTTACAGCACAGATTTGTGAATTATGTTCTACTTGGACCCAAAAGATGTAGAGATGTAACAAGCGGGATTCTAAGTTATCTTTTGGTTTACCTCTCTCTAAAATAAACAGTAAACCCCTGTTTAAAAAAAAAAAAAAAGTAACACTACTTCCACTGGTGGGATAAACAAAGTCCTTTTGAAGTCTCTCCTGGCTATCCTTGCGCTTCTTGATTAGACAAGGTGGCCTTTATAAACTATGTTTGCTTCTGCCAAAAAATAACCTGCTTGATCAGGGTATAAACTGAATTTCTGCTAAACTAGATTATCCATTTTGGAGCCCTTTGAACTAAGAAAATATTAGTCTTCCCTCCTGCTCCTTAGCAGTTGTAACAGGGATTGGAAATACTATCATAGAAACTTGCAAAGCTACCTGAGAGCAGGCTCTAGCCTGCCTGTTCCTCCTATTTAGGAAATGTTATTTGAGGGAAGTGTTAAATAGATACTATTATCAGCCATGCCCATCCCCTTCTGCCATGGAGACAGTAATGTTCTAGGACAGGTTAGAGACAAAAAGGCATCCAAGCTTTCAATAGCTAGGTGACTAAGAACACACATTCCAGGGGCAAACAAAGGAAAGGAATTTAAATGCATTGAAATGCAACAGTCTCAGCCTCAGAGATATTAACAAAGAACATGCCCTATAAAGGAATTTGAAAGGTCACAACCTTGTAAGAATATTCATATTCCTTCTAGACACCGCCAACTGGATTGGCCAGCTTCTCTAAAGCCTGCTCTAAGTTATGCATTGCTTCAAGTTTTGGTGTCTAAATAGCCTACATGTTGGCGCATCAATAGTACGTGTAACTGATGCAGATTATTTAGGCATCTTTGTTGAAAGCAATAGAAAACATAGGTTTGCTCATATCAGATCATCTGTTTTTCCTCAGTTTGATGACAGAACTCCAAACCAGACGTTAATTAGAGAGAATACTTCAAAAGTAAAGGTTCTTCTCAGAATAACTTTGTAAGAAGAACTTAACACTCACTTTTCAGTTACAAACTGAATTTGCTTTACCATTTTTGATCATGTCTCTATTTTTGGCTACTTATACCCTTGCTGTTGTTCTGTATACTTACTGAGGCAAGCAGTATTTGTAGAGAGATAAAATAGAAGCATATGCACTGACATAATGAGACACTTCCATAATGTATGAAAAAGGTGTTAGATTTTAACAGCATTAATCATGACTGTTCTTCGAAGTGTTAGACTTCATAACTTTAGCAATGTTCTAACAAATTTTTGATGCCTTATTTATTTTTTTTCTATTCTTAACAAGGGAATACACATGCCTGCATGTCATGGTAACAGCTGGCGTCTCCAAGTCACCACGGAGGGAGTACTCAGGTTCAGATGTGAGCAGCAGCACTGCAGATGTCCAGCAGTCAGACAGGAGCAGGTATCACTGGATCGCAGCATGACCCTGAATAAGTTATTTGACTGCTCAGCTCCAGTTTCTCAGTTTGTGAAATGGAATATTAATGTTTAACTATCTCAATAAACCAGCGCGCACAGATGAATACTGAAAAGGCCATGCCGCTTCCATGCTAGAAATACAAGTAATTATACAGGAGCTCCCTTTTACCAAGAATTTGACTCTTTGCTGTTCTCACTCCCTCAAAAAAAAAAAAAAAAAGTCTAGAAGAATGACACAGAATTGATACATGGCCTCACAGCAAGGATGATATGGGGATTTAACTTATCAAAGAGAAGGTCAAAAGTTAACTTGATCACAATCTACAGGTACTTATACAAAGTGAGTAGCTATAACTGGAGGGCTCCATCTCTCAAAGACAAAACAACTACTAGAAATTCAAATTACCCATGGCTGAAATGAACGTGCCAGCAGTAACAATCTTCAGATCAAGGCTGAAGAGCATAAATTGCTGAGATATGCTTGGTCACTGGGTTACCTGCAGGCATTGCTGGCCAAGATCACACATGCATTCTTTGGAGAGGGGTCAGATTAGACTGTCTTAATGCATTCTTCCAGCCTCCATCCAGAAAATTGTTTTTTAAAGAGCAAAAATTCAATTAACGATTGAAGAGTGCATCCTTATCCCAGGGCTGGTAATAACTCAGGAAAAACTAAGACTGAAGCACTAACGTTGGCTAGAATGTTATTAAAGTTTCTGTAGCAACTGCTGAAGTTGATAGCTATAACATTAGCTCAGTATGGTTTAAAAATGGTTTTCTTGGGGGTCTATGGGGGAAACAGGGTGGCAGTTTTTACCAGGAAGTGTTGGTGAGGATAGCCCCACAGCACACTGCTTGGTACAGGAGAGGGAGGGACAGCTAGAAGAAAGTTATCGTGTGTCAAAAGTGCCAGGAACGAGAGCAAAGGTTTCACGTCAACTGTCTGACTACTGGGAATACTCGGCTTTTTTCACCTGTGAGCAGACCATCTTCTTTCCCTCATTTGAAACCTTTTTGTGACAATGCACAAGAGCCTGTTTGGCTTTCCCTTGTCCTCTCATTTTTGGTGAAGGTGGGTGGTTGGCACTCACCAAATTTGAACAGCACAGTTTTTTTTTTTAACAATTAACCTATCAGGAAATAACTGCATCAGGTAAACAGTAATGGACAAAAGACAGCCTTTTTGCACCCACAGTAACCAAAGCCCTGCACTGTTAGGCTGCTCTTATGCACCTCCAGCACAGTTGACTACAGCATCTACAGGCAACACGACTCAGTAATGCAGGAAACCCCAAAAGGGCAGAGTTAAAACTACAGCTAAAATCAGGGATTAATTTGGATATTCTCACCTAGCCTGTTATTCCTTCACACATTTCAGAGCCGTAGCTAAGAGCCACCTTCTAGATCATTCCCCGTTTTCATACAAATAAATTAAAAAAGAAAAATCCCAGAAAGTAGCACCCAATTCCATGGAAACTCCACGCTTTGGAGTTAGATGTCTAAATGGATTGACTTTCCATGAAAAACTGAGACATTCAGGCTCCAAATTAACCAGAGTTAAAGGAGTGCTCTGTTTGGATACAGAGCACTTGGCTTTAACCTGTCTTCTGTGTGATTTAGAACTTAAATATGAACCTATGTCCCCTACCTCCCAGAGGCTCAACATGCTACTGCATCCTAAAAGTCCTCTGGAGCTAATACTGGTGAAGATTATGTGGAAATGATGCACTGTCTGCAGTAACACGTTCCAAAACGTCACATTATTTACTGTCAACATCCATGAACTATGTGTACTCTTATCTCCCGATTCAAAGGTAGTTGGCTGCAGAGACCAACAGCAGCAAAACCACAAACACAACATTATGTGATTTGCTGTTTACTTTCTGTCATTTACCAACACAGATCCATACCCAACTGGCAAGGGATCTGGTTTACATAGTTGTGTGGGGTTGGTTTTTTTGGGGGTTTGTTTGTTTTTTTTTTTTTTTTTTTTTTGGATTTTTTTTTTTTTGGGGTTTGGTGTTTTTTTTTTTTTTTTTTTTTTGGTGGTTGGTTTTTGTTGGGTTTTTTTGGTTGTTTGTTTAATTTGTACAAAATTACAAGTTTGTAAAAATCACATAACTTCACATTGCCAAGTCAACAGTAAATAAGAACATCTTTGAGTAATCACTGTGTGTCTGACCCATTTAAATGCTCAATCTACTCTTTATCTATAAAAACAATTAATTCAACCTTTTTACATATTGCAGCTAAAACACTGCTCAATGAAGAGGTTGGATGGAATCCTGATGACAGACATGAATGTCCCTGCAGCACACTGAGTCCCATTAAGAAGTTCTAGGAACTACTTCAGATGACACTTACGATCCCAGACCTCTTGTTAAAACTCCTCTCTCTTTACAAATATTTCACAGAAATCAGTAGAACACAGTTTCTAGGAGGCCCTTTAAATTGGCTTCAGTGGAAGCTGGGCAACTACTGGTTGTTAGGAGAAATTATTCCCGAGTTGTGAATCTCTCAAGTACAGGGTATTTGTATTTCTACTGCCAAAGAAAAAGGGCTTTCCTCATTTTGGGGAAGACATTCTCGCATGCTATAAACTTAGCAAAGTACAAGCCAAGTTCTGCATTGTTCACGTTCTCTGTGCAACACACCTGAGATAATCAGGACTCCATAGGAAAATAAATTTGGTTCCTTAAATGTTAAGTATACTTTCCCTGGAACAGACAGTCTGTGTCTGTTAGTAATAATCAACTGTAAAAAGAGAGGAAGACTTAGAATGCAAGTTTTCCCTCCACCCCCATCCTTAAGCATCCTAGAGATACTGGTCTGCATCAGTCTCAGGCCAGAAGAGGTGAGGCACCTTCTTGTCTGGCCCAAACTTCCCCGGTTCTACTTTTACATCCCCTCCAGACGCCCAGTCATACCTAACAATGCTGGCTAGCCCAAGCTGAAATTGTAGTGTAATCCAGAAACTAGCAAGTGATAGCTAGGCTGCCTGTGTCCAAATAGGCAGGCATGTCCTGCATGCACTTAGCACACATCAACAGGGTAAAATAAAAATGCATATGCTTGATCTTAGAAACAAAAGATAGGATAATAAGTAGCACCAGCCAGCTTCTGTATAACAGCCTAGCAGAGTTCTTCTCAAGAAAGCACAATCACAGGGCTGATCCCTCCTTTAGAAATTGTAGTATCATACAGTCAGTAACACAAGGGTCAAAATACAGCCTGAGCTTCAGTACTGCATGTAGGACACTCAAGAGTTTTGAGCATGTTGCTCACTACACTAATGCAAACAAACAAAAGAACCACAGGGACACTGAGTAAGGGGATTGACCCTACAGCAGGGGTGTCAAACTCATTTTCAACAGAAGCCACATCAGGCTCACGGTGGCCTTCAAAGGGCCAAATGTAATTTTAGGACTGTATAAATGTAGGTGAAAATGAGCTTGACACCCCTGCTCTAGGGTGATCAGTTTAACAAGCGTTTGGCCATTCTGAGTTGAATATACTCCATGCTCGGTTTTGGTCACCACACTACTTCGCACAGGTACTCGGATTGCACGTGAGAATTACTGAACAGTGACTTCAGGGCATGCAGTGGCAAGGCATCCAAGTCCTACTGAGTACACAGAATGTGAATGATTTTTCTTTTCTCTGTTTTCCTCTTACCTTATCTTGTCATAAAACCAGCAGTTATGAAACGAAATCTCTCTTTTCCGGTGGGGCTACATTTCTAAGAGGGCAATGACATTTTGCGTCTGTGAAAACCACTTTTGCCTTCATCTAGTCAGATAAAGATAATCAAACTCTCATGTTCCTGACTACGCATCGACTGCTAATGAGCCTTGACAAGGGAGGACAGATGCCTCTTCAGCCTATTCAAGACACACATTTGGCGAATCTCTAGCCCAACACATACTGCTTTGCTGCTGTGTTCACACTCCCGTGTTGTGATTTGACAGGCACGTCTCTCCTCAGCAGCAAGAACAACCGTAGCAGCCCCTCATCCCTTTACCTCACTCTTTTTATTTTGCTCCTCAGTGGCTCTCATTCACATTATGCCGGTACATTTTATCCATGCAGCCATGCATTCAGCGAGAACTGACTCTTGTTAAAAACAGGCTATTAAAAGTGTTTAGCTTTAACGTGGGTATATTCACAGTTTGGTTCAACCAGCACAATTGAAATCAGTGTACCAGTAAAGGGGAAATAAAAAGTAACTGGGAAGATAAGCAAGCTATCTCTGGGAAAGGTGTGCTCGGTCTCTTCCCATAGCTTGCACCTTGCCTTGCTGCCACCCAGTCCTGAATGGTGTTGTCAAAAGCCATAGACTGTAAGTTCTGGGTTATTAAGCTGCCAGTTACACACATCAAGAACCCTCTTGCTTCCCATACAGAAGGGGCAAAGACAGGCCCAGACTGTCAGCAGAGAACCTCTCTGCCACTCCACCAAACCCCCGTTCCCACAATGCCACTCCAGTCCTCCTATTCCGCAGAACCACCCAAAGGGGCAATGGACACAAACATGATCAACAACACCTGGCCTCCAAATTTTCTCTCCACTTTACGTCTCAGTTATAGTTTTTCGTTAGGCAAACAATGGACAGAGGGATGAAGAGGTCTCAGTTCAGAAATGCACGTACATACCAAACTGAAGACTGCAAGTGACAAACCGAAGGTTCAAATATGCAATTAATGTTCTTCTTATAGCTCAAATCATTAAATATGAACTTCATTGTTTATAAGAGCATTTCACACTCCAAATAAAACCACCCTTGCTTTTAGTCACAGAGATAAAATCACATGACTTGAAACTAAGACTGTGGAAAAAGAAAAAAAAAAAA